>JAWJVD010000203.1:0-89144 GCA_038048745.1 Coluber constrictor foxii
ATCAGGGTCTTGAGGGCACAGCGGAAAGCACGGAGATTAGGGATGTTTCGTATATCAGGGGGCAGTTCATTCCAAAGGGTTGGAGCCCTCACAGAGAAGGCCCTCCCCCTGGGAGTCGCCAGTCGGCACAATTTGACTGACGGTACCCTGAGTAGTCCTTCCCTGTGAGAACGAACTGGTCGGTGGGAGGCTATCGGTGGCAAAAGACGGTCTCATAAGTACTCAGGCCCTAAGCCATGGAGCGCTTTAAAGGTGATAACTAACATCTTGAATCGCACCCGGAAGACCACCGCGAGCCAGTGTTCATTGTTATAAACAATACACTTTCTACTGCATTGAAGATAAGGCAGTTCAGCTGATTAATTACTGCAGAGAATGCGATCAGCTGAAGGTGGTCTACCTGCTGTCAAGACATCAGGTAGTCCTCCACTTACAGCCATTCATCTAGCGATCATTTGAACTTACGAACGTCGCTGAAATAAGTAACTTACGACTGGTCTTCGCCCTTAACAACTGTTGCAGCCTCCCTGCAGGGACATGGTCAGAATTCAGGATCTTGGCCACTGGGGTGGATTTAGGATGGTTGCAGCATCCCAGAGTCACATGATCTTCCCAGATGACCTCTGACGAGCAAAGTCAGCACTTTATTTAACCTTGATAGACATAACAAAGGCCAGGCTTTTTATTGTCCTGATCTTCATCTTTAATGTTCCAAAGTGATTATCTTAGAAAAGTTGTGCTTTTAACAGAGTAACCTTTCGGAAGAGACCTTGGAAATCTTCTAGTCCCTGCTCAAGCAGAAGACCTCATACCTACCTGTCAGCATTCCAGAACAACCCAACTCCAATTAAAAACTCCGAGGCAGGCGTTTTCTCAAAGTTCCTGTTTTATTAGAGTAGGTATACTGGCACATGGTATGCTACCAACACAGGTGTTGGTGATCACCTATAAAGCCCTACATGGCTTAAGTCCAGGGTATTTGGCGGAACACCTGCGGCCAGCAACAGCTCCCCATCGCCCGGTGTGCTCACACAGAGAGGACCTACTTGGGGTCCTGTTGGCCAAGCAGTGTCGGCTGACGGCCCCTTAGGGAGCAAGCCTTCTCTGTAGGCGTACCTACCCTCTGGAATCAGCTCTCCTTGGAGCTCTGAGTAGCCCCCGACCTTTGCTCCTTCCGCCGTGACCTTAAAACATGGTTGTTTCGTCAGGCTGGCCTAGACAGAATGGGGTTTTAGTTTTTAGTGTCTGAATTTTAATCTGGACTGGTGTTTTTATTGTTCTGAGCCTCCCTGAGTCCTCGCGGAGAAATGGCAGCATATAAGTCCGATTATAAATAAAAGCTGACCATACCATTCTGAAGAAATGATTGTCTGTTTTCTTCTTGAAAACTTCCAGTGTTGGGGTTCCCACAACTTCTGGAGGGAAGCCGTTCCACAGATTAACTGTTCTCACTGTTAGAAAATTTCTTCTTACTTCTAGGTTGGATCTCTCTTTTATGATCTTCCACCCATTACTTTGGAGGTGGACCCCCTCTTTCTTGTGGCAGCCCCTCAGAGATGGAGCACTCCCTCACTATTCATTAGTTTGTCTATTGACCTACTTTCTTTCTTTCTTTGTACAGCTGGGAGACCCCTTAGAAGCTTTTCCCGTGTTCAAGAAATATGACAGAAATGGGTGAGTAAAAAAGCCCGTGTCCTTTTTTTCTAGGGGAGTGTTTCGAATTCAGGCCTCCCCCTCTGTGATAAATACCACATTTTTTGGAGTAGGAGACACACTTTCCCCACCCCCAAAGGAGGTGAAAATTTGAGTGCGTCTTATACACTGAAAATTTTGAATGTAGTCAAAAACATGAGGTACTGAGGCAGCGATGGTCTGTTGCAATCCCTGCAGCCTGGAACAGCTGATTGGGAGTATTCTGGGAAGCCAATCAGCTGCTCGTGCTGAATCAGGCTGCGATAATGTGATAATAAGCTGACCTGTCTGTTTGCTATTTGCTGCAAGCATTCAGAGTTTGCAGCAGCAATCACATCCAGAAAGCACACACAAGTAACTGATTCAGCAGGATTCAATAACTTCTCTTTATATATAATATAACACATGAAATAAATATACAATACCAGAGGCAGGTTTTCCAACGTGGTAGTAAATACAAGCAAAACACAAGCAGAGGAGAGGAGTTTTGGTTTTGAGCAGCAGACTAGCACTAGCTCAGTACAGACTCAGAGCTGCAGAGCTAAGCCACACCCGGGCTATTTATTTATTTGTTTGTTTATTTGTTTATTTGTTTGATTTATATACCGCCCTTCTCCGGAGACTCAGGGCGGCTTACAATGCATTAAGCAATAGCTGTCTCCTTCCTTATTGCTCACACAGCAAATACTGTTTCAGTTTCCAAACAGCCCTCAACTCTCTCACACACTGACAGGATGCTAGCCAGATGAATACCAATGGATTTTGGTAGGCAGAGGCAGAGGTTTTTTTTTCTTATTTTCCTCCCCAAAAACTAAGATGCGTCTTATACTCCGAAAAATATGGTAATTGCAAAGCCTCACTCTTGTCCTGCTTGTCGTTTCCTATCTCGCAATCCCTGCCCCCCCCCCCCCCCGATTTGATTGCATTTCTACAAGTAATCCTAATTCACGTATTGTTTTCTTTCGTTACAGACTGAACGTTTCCATCGAGTGCAAACGCGTCTCCAGTTTGGATCCGGCTACTCTTGACTGGGCATTTGAGCTGACCAAAACAAACATGCAGACTTTGTAAGGCCATAAAGGATACCCAGGGATAATGGGAGGCCGGTGGGGCAGCCACGAGCAGTAATTGTGGCATGAGCAAAAGGAGATTCAATCTCACACTCTCCGGTTCAAGAGCCAAAATATTTGATTTGTAAGAGGGGGGGAAAAGAAAGTGCTCAAAAGTACAGGTAGACCTCGATTTACAACAGGCTTGTTTAGTGACTGTTCTAAGTTAACAACCGCGCTGAAAAAGCACCTTATAACTTTTTCACGCTTATGTGATTAAAAAAAAAAATTCAAATGCTTGGCAACCGACTCGCATTTATGACGCTTGCAGTGTCCCAGGATGGTGGCCGCCATCCTTTGGCGACCACCTGACGAGCAAAGGGCACCCCCGATTCACTTAACAACCGGGTTACTAACGTCACAACCGCGGGGATTCGCTTAATAATCGTGGCAAGAAAGGTTGTAAAAATGGGGGCAAAACTCACTTTAACAACTGTCTCGTTTAGCTACAGAAATGTTGGGCTCAATTGTGGTTTATAAGTAAGAGGATGACCTGTACGAGGAACCGCGGCAAGCCGTTTTTCAGCGTTGCAGCTTTGGACGGTCAGCAAATGACTGGTTGTAAATCAAGGATTACCTGAAGTGACTATAGAGAGAGAGGCACTTCTGAATATGATCATTGTACAAAGATTGTTCATCCCATCCTGAAGGATCGTCTCGTTTCTCTCTCTCTCTCTCTCTTTTTTTTCCCCCCCCGTCCTCCTTCAAAGGTATGAGCAGAGCGAGTGGGGATGGAAAGACCGGGAAAAACGGGACGAAATGACCGACGATCGGGCTTGGTACTTAATCGCTTTGGAAAATGGCTCCCTTCCTGTGGCGTTCTCGCATTTCCGCTTCGATGTCGAATATGGGGAGGAGGTTCTCTACTGGTAGGGCTTCCCACTTGGAATTTCAGCGGATGGATTGCCGCCGAAGGGAATGGAATAGAAATAGAATGGAATAAGAATTAATGGAATGGAATGGAGTAGAAAATATGAAATGGGATGGGATAGATTAAGAATAGAAGTGGAATGGAATAGAATAAGAATAAGAATAAGAATTAGAATAGAATAGAATAGAATAGAATAGAATAGAATAGAATAGAATAGAATAGAATAGAATAGAATAGAATAGAATAGAATAGAATAGAATAGAATAGAATAGAATAGAATAGAATAGAATAGAATAGAATAGAATAGAATAGAGATGGAATGGAATGGAATGGAATGGAATGGAATGGAATGGAAAATATGCCATGGGATAGAAAATAATAATAATAACAACAACAACAATAGAATAAATGGAGTGGAATAGAAAATACAGAATGGCATGGAAGAGAATGCAGAAAAAATGCAGAGTAGAGTACAGCAGAACAGCAATAGCACTTATATACCACTTTCACTGGGCTTTTACAGCCCTCTCCAAGCAGTGTACAGAGTCAGCCTCTTTCCCCCAACAATCTAGGTCCTCATTTTACCGACCTCGGAAGGACAGGAGACGGAGTCAACCTTGAGCCCCATTAGGATTGAACTTCAGGCTGTGGGCAGAGTTGATCTGTAATTCTGCATTCTAATCACTGCACCACCAGGGCTCTATAAGGGAAAGGAAAATTTGGCTGCAAAACAGAACAAAAATCTGTGCTGCGTGCCCACCGTGCCTCCTTAATGTGACACCCCCCCCCCCAAATTCATTTCACATGACCCCCGTATTTGGCACTTCATCAGTTATTTTCATCTCTCGTCAGTCTCCTTGTTTCAAGCTTTATCAGTCACCGAATCCCCAAGCAAGCTTTCCGTAATATAGTGTTTAAATAGTTGCAAGCACTGAGGTAAAATAAAAATAATGTGGGTTTCTCACTCGCAAAGGCTCTGGAAGGTGTTTCCAAACTCGGCGTCTTGTACTTCAAATGGCAATAACCAAGATCATAGATGGCACAGGTGGCATTTGCTTACTTATTTCTCTCTCTCTTGCTCTAGCTACGAAATACAGCTGGAAAGCAGAGCAAGGAGGAAAGGCCTCGGCAAGTTTCTCATCCAGATCCTGCAGCTTGTGGCAAATAGGTAGGGCTGTGCTTTCCCATTGTTTCTGAGCTACCAATCGCCCCGGCCTCCCTGGAGGATCCCTGCGGATTTTACTCCGCTTAGTAGTTGCCAATGGTAACGAGCCAGCGCTGTCCGAAGACATACTCCATGGTCATGTGGCCACCGTGACGACATGGAGCGCTGTCATCTTCCCGCCAAAGTGGGAATTGCATCTACTTGAATTTGCATGCTTTTCAACCTGCTCGGTGAGCAGGAGCTGAGGCGAGGACGGGAACTCGCCCCGTCGCATAGTGTCTGGGTTTCGAACCTGGGCTTTTGATTTTCCAGCTGACAAGCCTTAACTGTTGAGCCACCATGCAGTCAATCTCATTGGGGGAGGGTGGGGGGCAAACTTTACTGATGTTTAACAAGACTAACTCTCCACATTAAAATTTTGGATATTCCAACCTGAATGTTACAGATTTACTTTAGCCAGGGGCGGGCTCAATATATCTCTCATTTTTATTCTTTACTAAACTAACATTGGGGAAGCGGTAGCTCAGTGCCTAAGACGGTGAGCTTGTCGGTCGAAAGGTCGGCAGTTCAGCTGTTCCGAATCCCTATTGCCGCCTTCCTGTTTTTCTCCCGTCCTATTCTGATTTTGCCTCTTGCCTGACTTTTCTCAGCACGCAGATGAAGAAAGTCATGTTAACGGTCTTCAAACACAACCACGGAGCCAACCAGTTCTTCAGAGAAGCTTTACAGTAAGTCAAAGATTTGATTTCATCATTCTCATTTTCCAAGGCAGAAAGAAAACAAGGGGGATTGCCTCCTTGCTTAGATTAGAGCGTTCACCCTGTTAAAATTATTTTGACCAACACCAAACCGTTTCCCCCCCCCCCCCAAAACTGATCCAACTTCTACTGATAAAACACCAGCTGGAAGTCTGTGTATGGGCCTGCTTTTTAAAAAAAGAATTGTCCTGACCCTTTAGATTTGAAATAGACGATACCTCACCGAGCATGTCTGGCTGCTGTGGGGAAGACTGCTCCTACGAAATCCTCAGCCGGAGAACCAAATTTGGCGAGAGCCAACAGGCTCACTTGGGCACTCCGTGTGGGGGCTGCTGCCATTGAGGTGCACGCCTTCCGAAATAACCCCGTCGCCCTCCACGTAAGCGTGCCTTCTTCGTGGCTTCTCTCTCCCCCCCCACCCCATCCCCGGCCTCTCCAATTCTTGCGGCGTTCTCAAAAGTCAAGAAGGACAGAACTCCTGGGGTTACACGCCGGATCCCGGGATCCGAGATCCCCGGTCCTTTAAATCAAAAGCCGAGATGTACCTTTCAGGCCTGATCTTGCTTACCTGCAGCCTTTGAACTGAAGGTGGGAATCTGCGTCAGGGGATGGGGTGTTTTTTCCCCTCCCTCTCTTTTTCCTTTTTTTTTCCATGGAAAATCGATGATGGGGTTTCTGCCTAAAGGCGTTGACAAGAACTCGTGAGCCTTTCTCTGCGGATGAAGGATAGACTTTGGGGTTTGGCAGATCAAGGCGATTTGAGATGGCTTTTTTTCTTTTTTTCCTGTATCCCTTCTGTGCCTGTTTCCCACTTTCGTGTTTGAATGATTTGCAACACCGGGTTTTATCGTTTTGTCGGAGAACTACAGCCGGTTTTGAAAAAAAAAAGAACGTACTTCCTCTAAATCAAATCGTTGGGAAGATCTTCACCTGGTGTGTGTGTTTCAAAGCAACTCTCTGTTGTCTGGGTTTATAGGAGGAAAGAGGGATCCACACCGATTTGTAGAACTGGATCCTAAGTATAACATGGTTGCAACGGGTTATATTTCCCTCCTCGTGCGTTGGGAGGACAATAATCCGCACGAACGGATTACTCCAGACGCAGACTGCTCTCGGTCAGCCCCCCCCCCAACTAAACCTTCACCCTAACTAAAGATCTTCAGCCTAACTAAAATGGCGTGATTTCTTCTCAGCCAGCTGTGCTAGAAACAACTCGGAGCGGTTTCGTTGTTCGAAAGTTCCCAGTAGAAGCAGTTGCGTAAGAGCAAATAATTCCAGTTCACTAGGAACGTGTCATTGTTTAGGAAGTCCTCTCGTCCGTTGGCTTTGGACACGGCCCCATTACGATACGTTGGTTTAATCAACATCTTGATTTTCCTTTATAGACTTTTTCATTGATGGATTTCTCTCCCCTTCCCTCCCCCTCCCAAAAGGGGAGAAAGGTGATTGAGCATGTTGAGTGTGGCATGCAAAATATTTTACATTTTGAATCTGAAATAATATACTTTTGTATATCTAGTGGGTGTTTCCTCATTTTTTTTTTAATTTTAATTTTTTATTATTATTTTTTTTTTGCCTTTTGGCGTAGTTTTGTTTCAAGTTAACTGCTTCTTATTAAACCGGTAACTTTTTACTGGAATCAAAGGGAACAGCCTGATTTATTTTTAAATGAAAAGGTTAACTGGAGTGGTGGTGGTGGTGGTGGGTGCAGTTTGTCTGTTTTTTAAAAAAATAAACATTTTGTTTGATCTCCAGTGGGGTTGTAAGTGTATATGTGTTCTCAAGTATAGCTTCCCTTGTGATGCATTTCGGGGTTCTTTTTTAAGAGTAAAACTGGGTGCTCTGCTCTTCCTAAACTTTCAAGAGAATGTCTTTTGTGTTGAACCATTGGAAAGATTTCTCTCTCTTTTGAGTACTTTTCTACGAACCACTTTAAAAATGTCACAATTCCAAATGAAGGACCACCAGTTCTGTTCTTTGGCTCAAGAGTTTTCATTTCTCCTTGTCCTATTGGATGCCGACTTGTCATTCTCCCAAGGCCTGTTATAAAAATGGGTATTTGAGCTTGCAAACGAGATGCAAGCCAAAAAAATAAATAAAAATGGAAGCGATCCCTTTGTATGTCGAAAAATCAGCTTTCTGTTCTGACTCTTAAAAGCATTTTCTTTCTGAATTCTGGGAGTTGAAGTCCACGCATACGCTCACTGAGGAATTCTGGGAGTTGAAGTCCAGACCTCTTCCAAGGCTTAGCGAATGCGGTTGGGGAGAGCAGGGCCCTAGTTGAATCAATAGTTTTACATCCAAAAGATAAAAGCTTCTCTCGCACATACGTGCTAGTCGTTCCCGACTCTAGGGGGTGGTGCTCATCTCCGTTTCAAAGCCGAAGAGCCAGCGCTGTCCGAAGACGTCTCTGTGGTCATGTGGCCGGCATGACTCAACGCCAAAGGCGCACGGAACGCTGTTTCCTTCCCACCAAAGGTGGTCCCTATTTTCCTACTTGCATTTTTTTAACGTGCTTTCGAACTGCTAGGTTGGCAGAAGCTGGGACAAGTCACGGGAGCTCACCCCCGTTACGCGGCACCAGGGATTCGAACCGCTGAACTGCCGACCCTTTTGATCGGCAAGCTCAGCGTCTTTGCCACTGAGCCACCGCGTCCCTTTTACATCCAAAGACAGGTTTAATTTCTGGCAGGATGGCCCAGGAAGCAATGGCTACACTTGTCACCTGAGACCTGCCAGAATAAGCTAAAAATAGAAACGTTGAGCTATAAGCAGAGGTTGACAAGTAGCCAACGATCCTATTTTTGCCAGCCAGAACGATTACGTCACGATTCACTGTGTGGTCGGAGCCCAGAAAAATTGGGCTAATTGCATAAACGATGGTTAGTTTGAGGAGGGGCGGATGTATTGTGCAAACACAGCTGCCGTCTTATCTTCTGCACTGGCGGCTTCCTTTGTCGAGAAGCCGAAGTATATCTGCCAGAGGTGTCCCACCTGGCTGCTTAGCTGACTCCCCCCCCCCCCCCCCAAAAAGTTAGGTTCTTGGCACTTCTAAGGCTTGGCCAGTCTTGCTCCCTGCCAATAACGGGACTTAAACATTTCCCCATCTTGTTCCCTGCCCAGGGCTGTCTAAAACAATCTTTTTTTAAAAAAAAAAAAACCAGCCCCAGAGTACTTTTATTAATTACCTTGTCTCATCCCCAGGAGGGAGTGAACAGCCTTTCTAAAGATAATACTTGTAAATGGATATCTATAAGTAATAAAAAGCCAAAGATAATGATCAGTTAAGAACCTTGCAGATAGAAATGCCACTTCTTATCTGATTATCTGAGAGTATTCTGCCGAGACTTCCATTCAAAGACACAGAGAGAGAGAGAGAGAGAGAGAGAGAGAGAGAGAGAGAGAGGAGACGGTGAGTTCTAGTTCTGCCCTTAGGCATGAAAGCTGGCTGTGTGTCTTCGGGCCAATTCTTCTCTTTCAGCCCTACTTGCCTCACAGGGTTGTTGTGGGGAAATTGTGAGGTTTGCTGCTGTTTTTTTTAAAAAAAAAATTAGATTTATATGCCACCCTTCTCCGGAGACTCAGGGCAGCTTACAATGCGTTAAGCAATAGCCTTCATCCTTTTGTATATTTTATACAAAGTCAGCTTATTGCCCCTACAAACTGGGTCCTCAATTGACCTACCTTAGAAAGGATGGAAGGCTGAGTCCACCTTGAGCCTGGTGAGACTCGAACTTGCAGTAATTACAGACAGCTGAATGTTAGTAACAGGCTTTTAGTCTGCTGAGCTATCCAGGCTCCAGGCTGTTGAGTTATTTGTAAAATAATAATAAATAATAATAATTAAAATAAATAATAATAAAAAATAAAAATAATAAAGGCAATAGGTAGGTAGGTAGGTAGGTAGATAGATAGAGATATAGGATATGTTTCTCTGTCTATCTATTCATCCATCCATCCATCCATCCAACTTCTTAATCCATCCTTCCATCCCTCTAGCTATCCAGATGGATGGGTGGATGGATGGATGGATGGATGGATGGATGGATGGATGGATGGATGGATGGGTGGGTGGGTGGGTGGGTGGATGGATGGATGGATGGATGGATAGATAGATAGATAGATAGATAGATAGATAGATAGATAGATAGATTGATAGATTGATAGATTGATAGATTGATAGATTGATAGTGATAGATATAAGCGATGATAGAGAGAGAGGCAGTGAGATAGATAAGATAGAGAGAGAGGAGAGAGAAAGAGAAAGATAGAGAGACAGGGAGATAGATATAGATAGATGAGAAGATAGATAGATTAAATTATCTATCAGAGATAGATAGATAGATAGATAGATAGATAGATAGATAGATAGATAGATAGATAGATAGATAGATAGATAGATAGATAGATAGATAGATAGCCATCGAGCATGGCTGTCTCCAGCAGCAAGGAAATAAAAACAAATGGGTCATTTAACGCATCTTCTCAAATTTTGGAGTGCGACGTTAAACAAGCTTTGCCCCATTCTGTCTAAAAGGGACGGATGCCTCACAGTGAAGCATCCTTTTTCCAAAGAGAACAGGAAATGGGAGGGTGGGGAGAGATGTCTTCAGGTTATGACAGCTGCCAACAAAAAAAATCACACTTCCCCCCTCCTTTGGGGAGAAAGCCCTTCTTCCACAGGCCTGGAATTTACAGCATTCCTGTCTATTTTGGGTAGAAAAAGAAGGGCAAAGGAGCCTTCCTTAAGAAGTGTGATCAGCAGTTGTCACACAACTCCAAAGTGTAAATCTTCTAGAAAGTCATCCCCTTCTGTTGAAAAGGTAAAGGTTCCCCTCGCACATATGTGTTACTCGTTCCCGATTGTAAGAGGTGGTGCTCCTCTCCGTTTCAAAGCCGAAGAGCCAGCACTGTCCGAAGACGTCTCCGTGGTCATGTGGCCGGCATGACTCAACGCCAAAGACTCACAGAACGCCGTTCCCTTCCCACCAAAGGTGGCCCCTATTTTCCTACTTGCATTTTTTTTATGTGGTTTCAAACTGCTAGGTTGGCAGAAGCTGGGACAAGTCACGGGAGCTCACCCCGTTACGCGGCAGCACTAGGGATTTGAACCGCTGAACGGCCGACCTTTTGATCGACAAGCTCAGCGTCTTAGCCACTGCGCCACTGTGTCCCCCTGTTCTAGTTAAAGCTTGCCTAATTAAGACCCCCCACCACCTTTCTTTGTCAAAAGTGCCAATTTCTTCGACGCAACTTGTGATATTCTGGGCAGTCTCCAAGGAGCAGGCTAACCTTTTTTGGCATGTCTTTGGCTGATGTGTTTCTCATCATGGCGGCCCCAGCTGGCAAGCATTTCTCCCCTTGTCACTTGGGTAACTGACAGTTTCCTTTTTGGAAGCACAGGCAAACAGGGTGTTTATCTTTCATGTACTCTTTGCGGCTTGAAAAGACATAAGGGAGGGATGCTGGGTGAACAGAAAGGGAAAAACGACAATGAAAGTGGCTTGGAAAAACCTATTCAGGTCGTCCTCGACTTATGAGCACAATGGAGCCCAACAGTTCCATGGCTAAGCAAAAGAATTACTCTTTCTCCCACTCATTCTCTCTGTTTCTCTCTCATTCTCTCTCTTTCTCATTCTCTTTCATTCTTTGTCTCATTTTCTCTTGCATTCTCTTTCTTTCTCCCACTCTTTCTCTGTCATCTCTTCCCCCTTTCTCTCTCTCCCCCACTCTTTCTCTTTCTCATTCTCACTCTCCCACTCTCTGTTTCTTTCTCATTCTCTTTCATTCTCTGTCTCGCATTCTCTCTGGTTCTGTCTCTCTCATTTTCTCTCTTGCATCCTCTTTCTTTCTTCCACTCTCTTTCTGTCTCATCTCTTCCCCCTTTCTCTCTCATTCCCCCCACTCTCATTCTCTCTCCCCCTCTCTTTCTCTCTCATCATCTCTCTTCCCCCCCCTTTCCTTCATCACGCTGCCAACCACCCAAATTTTCTCGTGGACCACCGGTTGGTGACCACTGCTCACGCAGGAGACCTGTACTAGGGATTCGAACCAGCGGTCATCATCATCTCCAACCCTGAGCTGCATATCCTGTCCAAGGGTTATATAAAATCCCGACTTTATTAAAAAAAAAAAAAGTTTCGCTAAAGGGACTCCTTTCCGACACGATTTGTGAATCCAAGCGGTGCCTAGGGTGGTTTGCTAGCGGCTAGAGCGGCCTTACTCTATGGTTATGTGGTCCACAAGTGCAGTCGGCCAACCGGCTTTCCTCGCCGGAAGTACGTTCTAACACCTGTGGCCGGTTCTCTATGGAAACTTGGCATTGGCCAATGGAGGAACGGCATCTCTTTGGGGCGGAAGTGCCGGCTTTCCTTTAGCTTGCCCTAAATGGTGTGCCGGCTGGAGCCGCTTCCGGTTTGCTCTTCCGGCTTTGGGCCGTGGAGGGAAGAAGGAGCTGCTTCTCGCAGCAGCTGCAGCGTCGGCGGCGGTTCAAGGAGAAGCCGAGGCCTTGAGCTTCCCCCCACCCGGGCCAAGGGGCGTAGACACGTGGCAGGTAGCCCGAGGATGATGGGGTTTGTAGTCCTGCACAGCTGGAAGGGAGCCTGGGCGAGTCACTTGGGGCAGGGATGGGCAAATGTGGCTCTTTTACAACCTGTGGACTTCAACTCCCAGAATTCCTGAGCCAGCCAAGCTGGCTCAGGAATTCTGGGAGTTGAAGTCCATAGGTTGTAAAAGGGCCACATTTGCCCACCCCTGTCTTGGGGGAACTGAGTGGAGAAGGGGGTGCACCTTGGGGGTGGGGGAGCTGAAAAGGGGAGGGGGATTGGTCCAGGGTGGGTCACCCTGAGAAGGGAGTCATGAAACCAGGCAGGTCCCCAGTGGAGGATGAGGCAGGCGGTGCATTCCCCCATTACTAATACATTATTACGCTTATTTAAGAGTAATTCACTCTTAACCAAAGATGTTAACAGTTAACAGAGTTGGAAGGAACCTTGGAGGTCATCTAGCCTGTATTTCACACAGGAGACCTGTACTAGGGATTCGAACCGCCGACAAGTTCAGCCACTGAGCCACCTCTGGACAGATTATTAGAGCTAAATATCTAGATAAAAAGAGATGAAAGTATATAGAGCTAACATCCAAGATGATAATCTGAGTGCAGGTTAGCGATTAAGCATCTAAGATAATACGGAAGAATCCCATACATTTTTTGCAGCGTTTCCAAATAATTGTGAATAAGCAATATTGTAAAATTGGGCTCAATTGGGCTTCTCTTTTGGTGGTGCCTGGATATATGAACTGCCTTTATTTTTTGAAGAGGGAGCGATCAAGCTCTGGTTATTGAGTCTACCAGTAAAATCTCTGTATTAGCAAAGCATTAATAATATAGTTCGCTTAGATGTGTTAAGAAATCTAAGCAAGCTATATCATGGCTTCTTATAGAGACTGAGTATACTGATTGGGCTTATTTTAATGACAGTTTTGTGGCTAAACCCTATTTGGTTAGTATCACACGATGTAGCATGTTTTCAAACCTTTATAGCTAAATGGACATAAACCAGAAATAAACTGCAACCTAGTTTTAGCATGATTTTATAGATATAGATCACATTATTTTCTGCTTTTTACAGGTTGCAAAAAAGGCTGTAGAATAATTATAGTGATTTTTGTTTTGAAATATGTTTTCTTGAACTGCCTAGGGAAGAGTCCCCCACCCCCCAATTTGCCTTCCTGAATGTTCAAATAAATAATTTGAATAATTAAAACATTGAATAATTTGAATAATTATAATAACATTGAATAAATTCCTTTGATGTTAATAAAAGCCCTTAAATGTTACTTCCACGTTTCTTTTATTTTTGCTTGTTTTCACCAAAAAGTTGCTTGAAATGGATAGTAAACAATTTCACATGCAAAATTTGCAAAAGGAGGGAAGAGATACCAGTTGACAATCTGAATAAATGTTTTCTAATTATAAATAATTCTGCAATAGTTTTGTCTAACTCTTTGTGTAATACAATAGAAAAAAAACCCTACACCTTTTGCAGTGTTTCCAGTTAGTTGTGAATAAGTAAATTTAATGAGTGCTAATGATAGCGCTGATCTGTTGTAAGAACCAATTAACACAGATCTCAACGTTGCTGAAATTATATTTCCTTTAAAAAAAACACACACACACACACCTTAAGTGCAGTGCAGCAAAATCAGCTTTCATCTGTTATACAAAATGGGATAGATTGAGCTGTTGATATATTGTGAAGCTTTCCCACATCATGCATGTGGCAGGGCAAATATTTTTGAAAGAGTTGATACGTTGGACTTGCCTTAAAAATAGTGACACATGATGAAGTGATCAATTGATAGATTCAGCAGCAAGTTCAAATCTCACCAGGTTGACTCAGCTTTCCATCCTTCCGAGGTAGGTAAAATGAGGACCCGGATTGTGGGGGCAATAAACTGACTTTGTATAAAAAAGAACACCGTTTAGGGGGGGCCCGAAAGCCCTACTAAGCAGGTATATACAAAAATATGAAGGTTTTGCTTAACGCATTGTAAGCTGCCCTGAGTCTCTGGAGAAGGGCGGCATATAAATTGAACCAATCAATCAATTTATTTCAGTGGCACGGAGATAGCTTTCAGTCCCTGTTATTGCTGCCCAGCTTTAAGTGCCATACAGTGTAACCAGGCAGATGGTTGTCTTGTAAATCTTTTAAGATTTAAGATGGGTTGGGATTCGTCTGTCGCATACTACACCGGTGAGTTCTCGCCAATGCATCCAGGCTGCATTCAGCCTTGCTTGCACCTCGCCATTGCCTTGGAGGTGGGATCCCAGATACTGATTTTAGATTTTCTTCATTGATTTGAAGCTTTCCAAGGGGTGGTGACCGTCTCTTTAAGTATTATTCTATTGTTTGCAGGAATTTGGAGGGTTGGTCTTAAATCAAAAGCCCCTTTATTAAGGGATAAAGGGCAGTTCAGTAAAATTATCTGCCACAATGTCCTGCCTGTCAATGACTACTTCAGCTTCAAGTTCAACTGCAACAATACACAAGCAAACAATAGATACAAACTCAAGATAAACCGCAGAACTCAATCGCAGAAAAATACGACTTCAGCAAGAGAGGTCAATGCCTGGAATGCACTATCTGACTCTGTGGTTTCATCCCCAAACTCCCCAAACTTTAACCTTAAACTGTCTACTGTCAACCTCACCCCATTCCTAAGAGGTCTGTAAGGGGCGTGCATAAGCGCACCAGCTTGCCTACTATCCAGGGGTGAAATCCAGCAAGTTCTAACAGGTTCTGGAGAACTGGTAGCGGAAATTTTGAGTAATTCAGAGAACCGGCAAATACCACCTCTGGCTGGTCTCAGAGTGGGATGGGAATGGAAATTTTGCAATATCCTTCCCGTCACAACCACCAAGCCACACCCACAGAACCGGTAGGAGAAAAAAATTGAATTTCACTCCTGCTACCGTCCCTGTCCTAATATTGCTTTTTTTACTCTTACTCTTTTCATGTATTCAAATTATGTTTATACTTTTATCTGTTATCTTATATATGCTTGACAAAATAAATAAATGCTTTGGGAGGGTTGCTGCAGGGAAGGCGGGTTTAAATATATTCTTTCTATCTTTCTATCTATCTTTCTATCTATCTATCCATCCATCCATCCATCCATCCCATCCATTCAATCCATCCTATCTATCTTTATCTATCCCTCCCTTCCATCCCTCCCATCTACCTATCTATCATCTTATCATCCATCTATCGATCATCGATCATCTATTTATCTATGTCCATTCATCCATCTATCTAATATTATATAGAAATTATATATTATATATTATATATAATATGTGTGTGTGTGTGTGTGTATTGTTTTCTGAGGTTTTCGCGGGTGTTTATATGTAGGTCTGGTTATTCAGGTGTTCTGCATAGAATTGGATGTATCTTTTGCTCCTGGAAGCACGAAGCCGAGAACACCAGCATGAAGATGATGAATGAGACTTCGTCGAAACGTCGCCAAGACACTTCCAATTCTATGCAGGAGAACACCCGAATAACCAAAGACCTATATATATATAATTTCTATATAATATTAGATGGATGGGTGGATGGATGGACATATAAATAAATAGATTATAGACGGATAGGATAGGATATCTATCTATCTAATCTATCTATCTATGAAAAGCAACAATTATCTATCTATCTATCTATCTATCTATCTATCTATCTATCTATCTATCTATCTATCTATCTATCTATCTATCTATCTATCTATCTATCTATCATCTATCTATCTATCTATCTATCTATCTATCTATCTCCCCCCTCCCCAAAAAACCCAACCGAGGATCTCCTGCAGCGCCTTTTCCCTCTTGGCAAAATCAGCCTTGGAGTCCTTTGGCTGGGGAAAGGGAGCACGTGGGGAGGCGTGGCCGGGAAGTGACGTCATCGCCGGAGCGCACGTGCGGCCCGTGTTGTCATGACCTCACAAGCGCCGGCATGGCGACCCCTCCCCCTCATTGTGGGGAGGGGGGAGGGGGGCGGCCAGTCAGCCGCGGGGCGGGGAGCGGGAGCCCCCCTTTCCTTTTCCCTCGGCGCCGGGATGTGGCCGAGGGGGCGGCGGCGGCGGTTGCCATGGAGAGAGAAGGCGGCCTAAGCGCTTCCGGGGCGCCGCCCGCCTCCGACCCGGAAGCGCCTCCTCCCTGTAGGGTTGCCAGCGGGAAGATGGCGGCGGAGGAGCCTCAACAACAGCCGGAGCCCGTCGGAGGGGACACGGACGGTGAGGGAAAGAGGGGGGGTCGTCGGGTGTGTGTGGGGCGCCTGTCGAGGGTTGGGAACTGGGGCGGAGGCCCCTCCCGGCTGGGAGGCCGCATTAGTCTTGAGGGTGGGGGGGGGAGAAGGAGGGTTCCTCTTCCGGAGCCCCCCTCCCCTCAGCAGGAGGGCTTCCCCCCCTCCCTCCCTTCACCCCCCCCGCCCGTTCAGCTCGGTCTCCTTGGCAACGGCGCGCTCGGCCAGGGAGGGGCTCCGGCCGCCCTCGGTCTCCTTGGAAACGGCCCACCCTTTTCCCCCCCCCGCGCGCGCGCGCCTCAGCCCGTCTCCATAGAAACGGCCCCCCCGCCCCCGGGCGCACCTGGCTGGGGATGATGGGCGCTGAGGAAGGCCGTGGTGGTGATGGAGGCGTCGCCTTCCCGGTTGCAGCCTGGTGGTGGTACTGATGTTGTTCCCTAGTTGGGTCAGGAGACGTCTGCAAGGAAACACACACACACACACACACACACACACACACACACACACACACACACACACACACAAGCTCAGAGAGCCCCCCAAGGCCACCATAGTTTCCTTCCTTCTCCTCCTCCTCCTCCACTCCCTGATGATGTTACCTAGTCTGGTAATGAAACGTCGGCATGGAAAGAAGCGAGTTCCTAGAGCCCCAAAGACAGACAGACACACACACACACACCAGTAAACCCCTGAGGTACAAATATTCTCTTCCACCCACTTTATATACCAGTGGGTGAATAGAGAGAGAGAGAGAGAGAGCAAAGCCCCACTCCCTTCCAGCACTGATGTTGTTCCCTAGTTGGGTCAGGAGACGTCTGCAAGGAAATACACACACACACACACAAGCTCAGAGAGCTCCCCCCAAGGCCACCGTAATCTCCTTCCTCCTCCTCCTCCATTCCCTGATGATGTTACCATTACCTGGTAATGAAACGCCTGTGTGAAAACAAGCAAATTCAGAGAGCTCCAAGGCCATCATAGTCTTCCTCCTCCTCCTCCTCCTCCTTCTCCTCCTCATGTTACCTAGTCTGGTAATGAAACGTCTGCATGAAAACAAGCACGCTCAGAGAGCCCCCAGGATCCCTCTATCCAAAGAGCTACAAACACTCTCTTTTATCAGTACTCGCATTTATACATTTTATAAAAGTTAACCGGTGATGTGATCATACATATTCATCGGTAAACAAGCCAGTTCAGAAAGAGTCCTCATTTCAACCCTGAGCTACAAATACTCTCCTTTATAGGCCTAAACTTGGCTCGGGTGGCGATGCATCTGGTTTTAAAGTGGGCTCCCCCAGCTTGGCCCTTTCCTTAAGGAATGAGTCTAGAGAATAACAGAGTTGTGGAAGGGACCTTGGAGATCTTCTAGTCCAACCCCCTGCTTGAGCAGGAGACCTGATATATATCATTTTGGGCAAATGGCTGTCCAGTCTCTTCTTGAAAACCTCCACAACTCCCTTTATCTGCAAAGGAAAATCCCTTTATCTGCATTTACACTATTTGCTCAAATTGGCTCCATCTAACCTTGGTTTGTTCCTTTTGAGGCTGGGCATTATTCTCCCTTGCTGTTGATCCCCAAATATTAGGGGGATAAAACTTAGCTACATTGTTTGATTTTGCTCCCTTGAAATACTTATTTATTTATAATCGGACTTATATGCCGCCCTTCTCCGCGAGGACTCGGGGCGGCTCACGAACAATAAAACCAGTCCAGATTAAAATTCAAACACTAAAACCTAAAATTCCCATTAAACATTCAGTCCAATAACTTGCAAACGAAATGTTCCTTTTCTTCTTCTGATTCTAACCCTCCCTAAAACGTGTGGCGCTTATTCACTGTCCAATATATTGCATGAATCAGACTTACGTAGAAACTGCACTTGTTTTAACAAGTTTTGCGTTTGGGGCACCGCTTGATGATGTGATCTGCTTTTTAAATTTTGACTGTGTTAAATGAATGAAAGGAGTGTGTTTCGTGGACCGTGTGTTTTGAGCTTAAGTCTCAGGGTTGAAAAACACGGCTGTGGGTTAATACGGTCAGGTTTATTTCACGTTCTAGGCACTCTGATTAAATCAGGATTTGTTTTATTTGCTCAGGTATAGCATGTTATCTGAATAGAGCCAGAGGATTATTAGCATGTTGTGTGAAAACACCCAGGAATATATTTTCCTTTTTAATCCCCATCTGTTTTTTTCTTCATATTCCTCACACTTCAAATTATATTTCCCCCCCCCCCCCAGACTCTGGTTTTTGTTAAAGCATTTTTCAAAAATGTAATCTTTTAATTCAAAGTGTGTATAAGTGATCACTTTTGTCTCTGAACTGTTGGGCTGCAAGCTGTTAAAGTAGCATTTAGTTGCCAGTTGCCTGTAATTATTGCAAGTTCAAATCTCAACAGGCTCAAGGTTGACTCAGCCTTCCATCCTTCCGAGGTAGGTAAAATGAGGACCCGATTTGTGGGGGCAATAAGCTGACTTTGTATAAAGAAAAAGAACACCGCTGGGGGGGGCCCGAAAGCCCTACTAAGCAGGTATATACAAAAGTATAAAGGCTATTGCTTTACGCATTGTAAGCCGCCCTGAGACTCCGGAGAAGGGCAGCATATAAATCTAACTAATAACTAATAATAAATAAACATAAGGTTACCTTATCAGACAATCTCTGTATTATAGATTGCAATTTGTGTAGAACAGGAGTCAGCTACACAGGCTCTGGAGCCGCATGTGGCTCTTAAATCTCTCTGCTGTGGCTCCCTGTCGCTCAAAATATGCGTCACACCCTCCAATGTGTGACACCCGCCGGCATGCAATTTATTGAGCTTTTCAACCTCCAGTAGGCCAACCATGGATAAATCCAAGAAAAGAAAAGTTTCAGAAGAAAACAGAACATTGAAATCAACTACATATGCTAGTTTTGTGGCCGCTCAAGAAAGAGTCAGGCACGGGAAGGGTTTTGTGGCTCCCGGTGTTTTCTTTTCTGTGGGAAATGGGTCCAAATGGCTCTTCGAGTGTTTAAGGTTGCAGACCCCTGGTGTAGAATAATAGGAGTAAGTTTGGGGTGGGTGGGGTGGCATTGAACTTGTGTTTGTAACATCCTGGCCAAAATCTGGCAGGCTAATCCACTTCTGTCTTTAGTATTAATGCATGCTTAAACTCAGCTTAAACTCAGCTTAAACCAGAGCCTGGTTTAGCTCTGCAGACTAAAGCACCGTAATTAACATCCAGCTGTCTGCAATTACACCAGTTCAAATCTCCCCAGGCTCAAGGTTGACTCAGCCTTCCATCCTTTCTAAGGTAGGTAAAATGAGGACCCAATTTGTGGGGGGCAATAAGCTGACTTTGTATAAATATACAAAAGTATGAAGGCTATTGCTTAACGCATTGTAAGCCGTCCTGAGTCTTCGGAGAAGGGCGGCATATGAATCAAATTTTTTAAAAAAACAAACCTCCCCATGTTTTCAATATTTATAAAAAGCATTCTGTGGAAACCTTGAATCAAAGATCAGTATGTGCTAAGTGGGAAATTCTGACTTGAAATATAAGAGGAATAAATGGTAAAAAGCATGAAATAATAACAAAATAACAGAGTTGGAATCTAGGAACCTAGGAAGTCTTCTAAGGCAGCCCCCTACTCCAGCAGGAGAACATATATTATAACGTGTAGCGAAGTGGATGAAATAAAAATAGGCCACAATATAATAGATCTGAATGACCATGATTTCAGTCTTCTGTGGAGTTGATGAATACATGTTAGCAAAGCAGGCGTTGATATAATTACAAATGAAAGTGTTGATATCTAAACAGATGAATCGATGTCCCTGATTAGGGACGCTGGGCAAAATTGTACAACATTCTGAATGGAAAATTATTAAGTAAAATGGGTGGGAAGAAATGAATAGGTTGGATAAATGTATAAGAATGTGGTCTGAGAAAAGCGCTGATTGGGATGGGAAGGTGTTTCCTTTGGTGTGCAGAACAATGTTGCCTTATGGACTGATTTTGCAGGAAATGTTTAGGATAGTTTGCTGTTAGTGGTGGCTATACCAATTGAATGAATGAAAATTGAATGAATAAATGATGCAAAAGCCGAGAGAGAAAATTAGTGGTTATTACTGTTTATTAAGAGGATTAATGCAGGATTAATCCCAACCATGTGTGGATTTAAAGACATGCTAGCTGGGGAATTCTGCGAGTTAAAATCCGCACACAGGTTGGGAAACCCTGTCTTAAGTGTTTGTTGAAGGATGAAAAGGTATCGTGTGTGTGGCCTTTTTCTGACTTCCTTTCCAGAAATCAGAGTTGATATAAATCAGGAGAAACATGTTGAGTACAAGGAAGGCACTTAGAAAAACTTGCATTAAAATAAAAATAAAGGGGCCTGGAGTTGACGGATGTCAAATATTTGTGGATGGAATAAAAGCAAGTTTGGCCATTTAGAGAGAATACGAGTTGAATTGTGAAACAAATATGTAAGTGGTTGTGTGAATGTACTGCAAGGAGGGAGGTTCAGTTGAAGTGCCTGAGATGCCCAGAAGGAGAGAACCAATAAAGCAATTTATGCAGAGGGAGGGAGACTGCAATATTTGGTAAGGGCAGAAGGGATGCTGCTAATTTAAGTTCGATCCTCTCTTTCCTTTCTTTCAATTCCTCTTCTTTGCTACTACGTACAGGTTTTTCCTCTGCTTTGCATAAAGTTACTTAGCCCCGGAGTGTGATGAGTATATCTTCGATTAAAGTTTTGTGTATCAGCTGCCTGGGCTGGCAGCTGCCGCCTGATAATTTGCCAATTTAGTTGTTAAAAAGTAAAATCCGCCGTGAGTCGGGCTCCAATCTGGATGACCTCATGTTGTTTTCTTGGCAATAGGATAGAAGTGGTCTGCTATTAGATTTTCTCTCTTTCTCTCTCTCTCATTTAAGGACTAATCTGAGCCCCGACAAGGTCACACGGTCCCATCTGCATTGTGTTTTTAAGTGATCTAATCAATGGAAATTAAGTAATTTTCTGCAAATGTCCGTGTTAGGAGAACCTCTCTGCCTGCTCTTGAACTGCCTTTAATAGAAAGGAGCACAGGAACTCCGTGTTACGTGGCCGGCCGGCTGTTTTTGTTCCAGTTTGTCTGGAACGAATCTGATTTCCTCCAGAATGAATTATTAGAAAGTCGGAGCTCATCATCTGGAAGGCTCTTTTGAATAGATAAAAATTTACAGGCAGTCCTCCACTTATGACCACAATGGAGCCCAATATTTCTGTTGTCGAGCGAGACGTTTGGGAACCTTTTGCCTTTGGAAAAAAGCACCTTGGGGGAGATATTTTCATTCACTTATTTATTCCCCCCCCCCTCCCTCTGTTTTCTCTGTCCTACTTTGCTCAGGGATAGCTAGCGCCTCCCCCTTCTTAATTGAGGCCTTGCACGTCCCTCCTGTCCTTGGAGAATTATTATAATTAATTATGATTTTTAAAAAGAAGACTCTTTATCTGATGAATCTGGATCGAGCGTCCTCGGGCCCAAGGTTCTGGCGGCAAGGCCATCCGGCTGTAACCTGGGAGGGCCCTGCAGTTTAGTCCGGCTCGCAGGAGAGGAAAAAGAGATGCAGTCGTCTCTCGTCTGCTTCACTGCAGTAGCATCCCAGCGCTCGCAACACGGAATGGCCCCGGATCAGGTTTCATGCTTTTCTGCAGCCTTGGCAGCTGCTGCCTGCGTGCGTGCGTGTAAGCGGTGCCAGGGGGGGAAAAGCCTGAAGAACAGTTGCCTGGCTGGCTTGCAAAGCAAGATCATCCAGCGAGCAGGTTGGGAGGGAGTGGCAGGCTTTGGCCTTCGAGGGCAACGGAGTCCGGGGTTCCCGATGGAGCCCACCCTGGTGCCAGGCCCCGAAAGGGGGGCTGCGAGAAGGGCTTTTTACCCGAGGCAGTGCCTCCTCTTTGCCACTTGCGCATCGCTAGGAGCCCAGTGTCGCGGAGGGGGCTGCAGCCTCACGAGCTGTAGGAGAGGTGGGGTGGATATTTTGCATAGAATTGCTTTTTCTTTTCTTTTCTTTTTTTAATCTTTCTAGTTTGGGGGAAGCCAGATTCGGCCCCGGGAAGCTGATCTGTGTTCTTTGAAATAATGGCCTGTTAAAACTTGTTTTAATTTTTGGAAGATGTAATAGTGCCTCGGATGTAAAGCCTGAGACGAAAATGAAAGTCCAGCATCCTGTTTTTACAAAATTCCCATTAAGGGAACGTTTTGATTTCTTCTTTTGCAAAATCAATCAATCAATCAATAATATATTGCCTTTTGACATTTTTGCTGTGAGTTTCTTATTTATTTATTTATTATTTTGGGGGGACAACTCCATTTTAGCTCAGGCAGACCTGTTAAACCCCCTGGCTTTACTGGCCTCTTGGATATTGCAGCACATCTGGAAAGGGCCAAGATTTAGAGAGAGCTTCTGGAACAACATCTGTTTATTTTTTTTTTCTCTCCCGCCTCTTAACCTCAGCGCAGGGGGGGAGGATGGTAAATCATCAGGCTCATCCGGATTTTGTTTCTCAAGTCGTTTTTCTTCTCTTCAATTTCAGGAGTGAATTGCTTGGCCTACGATGAAGCCATAATGGCCCAACAGGACCGCATTCAGCAGGAGGTGAGCTACTGTGTCTTCTGCTTCCTAGCCCCCCAAAAAATTATACATTATTTGCAGACATGCTTTAGCTTGAAGTTGAGAGATTCCTCTGCCTTGTTTTCACTGCCCACTGCCTCTTCCTTTCCTAAAATTATCCCCACCGCCACCCTGAACCGCTCAAAGGATACAGGTAGTCCTTAACTTAGGACCAATCACTTAGCAACAGTTCAAAGCCCCCCCCCGCCCCCCCCAAGAAGATAATCACGGCCCGGTTCCAAAGTTACGATTCCCCCCTCCCCTCCCAAATTAACAGGCGTTTGCTGTGTGTACGTCTGTTTCTTGGCAACAATGCTGAACGATGGGTTCATTTAAGCACGGTCGTGGCTTAACTCTGGTAACCCACTTAACGACCGCTGCAAAACCAACCAACCCACCGGTGTTAAGTCGAGAACTGCCTTTATGGTGCGTTTCTCAATCTAGATGACGACCAGCAATCTGTCTGGATGATCTCTTGTTTGCAATGAGTACGTTAACGTCTGTCTGTGGCATTTGGGGGTGGAATAGCTCGTCGGAGATGGACAGAGGCTGGTACGGTTTCAGTTGCCGCACTCAGTGGCTGGGGGTTGATTCCGTCTGTTTCTTTCAAGATTGCTGTCCAGAACCCTTTAGTCTCAGAAAGGATGGACCTGACTGTCCTTTATAAGGAGTATGCCGATGATGACCATATATACCAGCAGAAGATCAAGGTGAGAGTCACCCAGGGAGGTTTTGACAGGTTCTGGAGAACCGGTAGTGGAAATTTTGAGTAGTTGGGAGAACCGGCAAATATCACCTCCGGCTGGCCCCAGAGTGGGGAGGGAATGGGGATTTTGCAGTATCCTTCCCCAGCCATGCCCACCGAGCCACACCCACCAAGCCACACCACGCCCACAGAACCGGTAGTAAAAAAATTTGAATTCCACCACTGGAGTCACGTATAGCTGACTCTATGCAAGGCGTGATGAAGTAGTCGGAGCATCTTCTGCCGGAGAAAAATCTCAAGTTTGGTTTAATTAGAGGAGAGGGAGTGGATCAGGAGGGGTGGGGGGTCTCTCCAAACTTAAAATCTTAAAGTAGCTAAATTCGGAGAGACCCCTGAGATAGACCTGAGCTCAAAGAAGAAAATAGAACAGAATAAGAATAGAATAGAATAGAATAGAATAGAATAGAATAGAATAGAATAGAATAGAATAATAGAATAGAATAGAATAGAATAGAATAGAATAGAATAGAATAGAATAGAATAGAATAGAATAGAATAGAATAGAATAGAAGAATGGAATGGAATGGAATGGAATGGAATGGAATGGAATGGAATGGAATGGAATGGAATGGAATAGAGAAAGAATAGAATAGAGAAGGAATGGAATGGAATGGAATAGAATAGAATAGAATAGAAGTAGGAATATAGAATGGAATAGGAATAGGAATAGGAATAGGAATAGAATAGAATAGAATAGAATAGAATAGAATAGAATAGAATAGAATAGAATAGAATAGAATAGAATAGAATAGAATAGAATAGAATAGAATAGAATAGAATAGAATAGAACAGAACAGAACAATGAATAGAGCAGAACAAAAAAGAACTAAGAATAGAATATAGAGAATGAATAGAGAATATAATATAGAATTAGAATTATTAGAATTGGAATGGAATGTTGGAAGGAGCCTTGGAGGTCTTCTAGACCAACCCCCTGCTTAGGCAGGAAACCCTAGAGATGCTGAGGTCCCTCTCCGCTCTTCTCCCGGCCCAGGATCTGCTGAAGAAGTATTCCTACATTCGGAAAACGAGGCCGGATGGGAACTGCTTCTACCGAGCGTTTGGCTTTTCCCACCTGGAGGCTCTACTGGAGGACGGCAAGGAGCTGCAGCGGTAGGCCTGGGAATCCCCAGACGGGGAAGATGGGAAGGGGAATCCCAGAGCGCCCGAGACCAGCGGATTTTTAAGGCGCCAGCCCAGGGCAGAAATTCATGCTTTTTCGGGGGCGGGGTCTCGTTTCAGCTTCAAAGAAATGGCGGCGAAAAGCAAAGATGTGCTTGTTTCCCAGGGCTTCACGGAATTCACCATTGAGGATTTCCATAATACGGTAAGGCCTGGTGGTCTTCGAAGGCCATCGCCATCCAGGCTGGCTGGGGGTGATGGGAGTCGTGGTCTAAAACCCAGCCCGGGGGGGTGGGGGGGGCGCGGTCTCCAAACTTGCCAACTTTGAAGACTCTGTGGACCTCATCTCCGTCGTGATCGCAATTCAGGCGCTCGGCCACCGGTTCGTATTTTCTGACGGCCGCGGCGTCCCGGGGGACACACGTAGATCCCTCTTTTTGCGACCTTCCAAGGAGCAAAGTCTCAATGGGCAAAAGGAAGATTCACTTCAACAACTGGGTCACTAATGTAACCGTTTCGCTTAACAACTGTGGCGAGAGAGGTCGCTAAATGGGGCAAACTAACCAAACCAACCGTCCCGCCTTAGCAACAGAAATGCGGGGGCTCCGTTGTGATTGTTAAGTCGAGGATTATCTGTATAGAATAGAATTCTTTATTGGCCAAGTATGATTGGACACACAAGGAATTTGGTGCATATAGGATGTTCGGAGGGTATATAAAAAAAGATTTTTGGGGGGAGGGATTTGGGAATGGACAGATGAGAGGCAAGGAAGGAGAAAGTCTGGGAATTGAGGGGGGGGGTGGTTCCTTTGTTGGAGACCCCCCCCCCCTTCAAATTTCTCCTTTGAATCCCTGCAGTTCATGGACCTGATAGAGCAAGTGGAGAAACAAACCACGGTCGGGGAGCTGTTGAGCTCCTTCAACGACCAGAGCACCTCCGATTACCTTGTCGTCTACTTACGGCTGCTGACGTCCGGCTACTTGCAACGAGAGAACAAGTTTTTCGAGCACTTCATTGAGGGAGGACGGAGCATAAAGGAGTTTTGCCAGCAGGTCAGGGGTGGAGATGCCAGCGAGGGGCTGCGGGGTGGGGGGCTCGAAAAGGAAATGAGTAATTTGGGGCTGGAGGAGGGGGGAGAGCGGGAAGGCAGACCCCTTAGCAGTTTGAGAGCCCTTACGCTGCTCTTCCGATTTAATCGGCAGCCTTCGTTGCGAATGGAGTTTCGAGTCCTCATGATAAGAGAGGAAGGAAGAGCCGTGTTTGCTCACGGACTTCGAACAGCCTTGGAGGGAGTAATGATTTCAAACGGGGTCAAACTGAAACACCGGCTATTGGTTGGCCTAGAAAAAGTTTTTCTCAGCTTTGGCGGCTTTAAGGTGGGTGGATGTCAACTCCGGGAATTGACATCTTAAAGCCGCCAAAGATGTCAACTCCGGGAATTGACATCTTAAAGCCGCCAAAGCTGAGAAGCCCTGGCCTTAGGGGTAAGGATGTGGCTGTGATGATCGTAAGCTGTGATTATTGGCTGGAATTACACAATTGCAATGACCCCATTTAGCAAGCATTCAGGACGGGGGAATGTTGGATCCAACAACGGAGTACCCCTCCTCTTCCTCCTCCTCGGACTGCACCAACACGGAAGAGTTGGGGAGAATGGTCCGTGCGTGGGGAAGGCCTGGGCCATGTAGCCAGTAGCCAAACACTCCCAAACCTTCGGGGCTCCCACTGCCATCAGCTCCCCCCAACTCAAAAGGCCCTTGGGAAGGCATCGTGCAAATAAACCCAGAGCACCCCAGAGTGGAGATGATGGGGGAATCACGTTTAATCATGGACGATGGGTCCAAGGTCAGGACTCTTCCTTCCACTTTGGTCCTCCGTGCGGCTCGGAGGGTAAAACGGGAAGCTGGTATCCGAGGCCCCCACAGATCCTTTGTGTTTTGTTTATAAAACTCAATAGGCCACCCATCTTACCTCAACGGGCCTGCGTTTCTAGTCCTCTTGAAGGCAAAAGAGCTCGGTGGCAGGCCTGGGTGGGCTGGGTGACTCGGTTGCAGGCCTGGTGCCCCTCTGCTTTGGTGACTCAAACCAGCCTCTGTTTAACCCAATCCCACCCCCTGGCCCCTCTTTCTCTCTCGGTCTTTTCCAGGAGGTGGAACCTATGTGCAAAGAGAGCGACCACATCCACATCATCGCCCTGGCTCAGGCCCTCAACGTCTCCATCCTGGTAGAGTACATGGACCGGGGCGAAGGCGGCACCACCAACCCCCACGTCTTCCCCGAAGGCTCGGAGCCCAAAGTGTATCTACTCTACAGACCGGGACACTACGACATCCTGTATAAATAAGAGGGGAGGGGGTAGGAGCGAGGCAGGTGGTTGGTCAGCCAGCCCCCTCACCCCCACCCTTCCCCCCCTTTCTCTTTCTCCCCCTCCCCCTCGCTGACACCCACCCACCCCCCCGCCAATATCCCGGCGTTCCCCGTCTCGCCCATGTTTTCCCTCCACCAACCACCCCCCTTCCCACTCGCCGGGCAGCCTCGTCTGTGCTTGTAAATGGTGATCGTTCCCGCTGCCCATCTCGCTCACTTGGGTTTGTTTATTATTATATATTTTTCCCTGCTTTTGTTGTTACACTCTTCTGTGTTTTATTAAAGGGGAGGCCGGTGAGACAACCTGTTTTTTTATTTTTATTTTTGGCTTCTCTCTCTGTGTTTTGGGGATAGGAAGCCCCCTCTGCCCCTGCCGATGATAGAGGGCACAGGCCAGGGGCAAAATGCTCCCTGCTCAGACCAATTCGGGCGAACCGGTAGCGATGGCGGCTGGTGGTTCGGAGAACCGGTAGCGATGGATTTCGCCGGGCTCTGCCCACCAACCTGGTCGTTGTTACTTCCTGGTTTTAATCAGAAAGTAGCCAGCTTTTTACTCTCTGCGCATGCAAAGAGGGTCTGCGCACACGGGGCGCGTGCACTTCCGAACCAGTTCGGAAGGTAAGTAGATTTCACCCCAGGCACAGGCCCCTTCGGGCATACACCAGCGATCGTTTTGAAAAAAACTTCGTCCTTGACAGGCTGCACGCAGTAAGATCCTAGTCCTCAAGCTTGGGAGGAAGTAACTTTGAGCAGGGAAATGTCTGGGGCAAGACTCTGGATTGGGACCGGCCGGTTACCCCTTTCGTAGACATCAGTCTTCCTTGGATCCCCAATTCCTCATCAGTGTGTTCCTGAATTTAATTCAGATTTTTGAATCGAGCCTTTACTAGTGATTTAAATCGTGATTTCAATCAACTTGATTTAAATCAAATCCACCCTGTTCAGAGATAAGGGCCGCTGTTTCACGTCTTCTCCTGGGCAACACCTGCAGCTGGGGGAGTGGGGGGTGGAGGGGTGTTGCATGATGTCCCTGGGGCCACCCCTTGGCCGCTGGCCAACGGCCTCTAGCAACCCACTGCCCCGTTTTTGCCGCGGTGCCAGAGTGAGCAGAGAAGGCTCCACTTCAAGTCTTTTGTCCCGATTCCCTGAGGAGATGCAGAACAACGGCTTTCTTATTTTTCTTCCTTTTTTTTTTTTTATTTTTTAGCCACTTTAGCAGAAAATTGCCAGGCGCGCCAAATTGTCTGCCGAAATGAGGTATTTTAAAACTCTCAGTAGCTTAAATGTAAGTCAGGATAGACTAAGAGGTGAGGATCAAGTAGGTAGGGGCAGAGATGTGGTATTCACTTACCTTCCTTGCCGATTCGCAAATGTGAGCGTATGTGCGGCCTTCCACCCGTGTGCTGTTCTCGCCATCTCCACGCATGCATGTGGCCTTCCATGCATGCCCTATGCTCACGCGCATGGCTAGCACGCATGCACGCAGCTAAAAAATGTGCCTAAGGAGGGCATAGCGTCGGGGCGAGTAGGTGGGCCCACCTCCGATTTCCGCTACCGGTTCGGGCGAACCACTCTGAACCAGTTGAATACCAGCTGTGGGTAGGCAGATGTAATTCTCTGTGTGTGTGTGTGTCTGTGTGTTTCACATGAAATTCAAGTTCTGCTTCTATTCACTCACGCCCCCTCCCCCCATCCATCCACCAGGCTTTACCCGTGGCACATTTGGATCAACTTTGCAATTTTTATTCTGGAATTGCGGCCGATGGCGCCTGGGGAAGAAGGGTGGGTGTTTTCTCCTAGCTGGAAAGGATCCGGCGTCTCCTTCTGCAGAGGAAGCAGCCGGATTCGCAGGAAGCCACTTCAGAGCTTTGAGGATGGAGTTTCCTCACAGGGATCTGCTGGGAAGAAGGATTTAGGGGTAAGAGTTGCCGTCCGTTTCCCGACAAACCACTGCCCACCATGTGAGCCCCGGTTGGTCAAAACCATGGGGGGTCTGTGTGGCACCTTCTGGAGGGGAGGCGGGCAAAGTGGGAAGACTTCCTGTCTTCAGCGATGGAGAAGAAAGACAATGTGCGAAGAAGAGTCCGTTTTCAGAGTGAAGTGGGCAACGTAGACATAAATGAACTTAAAGTCAGTGTTAAACTTTACCTGTGTTTGCATAGGGGCAGAGAGAATTATGACCAACTGTTGATTGTTCTCCTCCTCCTCCTCTTAAAATGTGTTGTTTCCTGACTTCGCTGAGATGATTCTAGGCCTGTTACTTACTTTCAGGAGTGGGCTTCAAAAACTTTTAGCAATGGGTTCTCTGCCCAGTTGCTGGGTGGGCGTGCCCATGGTGGGTGTGGCCTAGTCGGCCTCCTGCACCATGTGGGGGAGGGGCGTTTTTGCCCTCCCCGGGCTCCGATGGCTTTCCTTGAGCTTCCAGGAGTGCGAAAACAGCCTCCCCAGGCACCGGAAGCCCTCTGGAGGCTGCAAACGGACCCATTTCCAGCCTTCCTAAACTTCCGGTAGGCCTGCATCCAAAATGGGCTGCGTGGGGACTCCTGGGAGGGGCGGGGCAGGGTGGGAGGGGCCAGCCAGGAGTGGAATTTGGGGGTTCTCCAAACTGCACAGAATCTTAGCTAGAGGTTCTCCCGAACCGCTGCGAACCCCTCGCTTACTTTACCCAAATGTGGGAATGTTGTGCCCTTCATAAGCCCTATTCTGATTTATTCATTCCTGCTCTTTGCCCCCCTCCCTGTTACTTGCCGTTTTTTTTTAACCCTTCTAATGCAAGTTGGAGAGCCTGGCTTTGTGACTTTGTTGTACACTGATGTGAAAGATGAAAGCACCCTGGGAAAAATTCCACATTCATCCGGGAGGTGAGGAGAGTCCAACCCAGAAAGCCGAAAATACTGTGCGTCTTTCATAAAAAAACAGAAGATGCCGGAACGGTAACCGAAAACTCCTGGGAGTTTTCTTCTCCTCCTGCAGAATTTCTCTCGTCCTTGGTTGTGCATACGAACAAGGCAGTCATTAAACGAGTTGTGTCCAATTTTACAAACTTTTTTGGGGGGGGGGCATGTTAAGGAAGTTGCTGCAGCCGTTAAGAAAGTTGTGCGGTTATTAAGCGAATCAGACTTTGCTTGTCATAAGGTCTAAAAAAAAGGGGGGGAATCACAATGACCCCGGGATGGGACAACCGTCATAAATACAAAGCAATCGCCGAGTGTCCGAGTTTTGATCGCAAGAACCCTGAGATGCTGTAACCGTTATAAATACACACATCCAAACCAAGCATCCAAATTTTGATCCCGTCACCGTGGAGATGCTGTGATGGTCATAAGTGTGAGGACCAAGGATAAGTCCCTTTTTTTTTTACAGTCTCATAGCTTCGGCCACTAAACGAATTAAGGTCGAGGACTACCCGTGCAGAAGAAGATTCCCTTCATGGGGGCCTTCTGTATCTCTTCCCAACTTGGACCAGAGGAAACACGAGTTTTAGTGAGCGGAAAACCAGGCTAAGAAACGGCGAGGGCCAAATCACGTGATCGCACTTTTGCACACCATGCTGGGAAATGCTTACCGCCTTCGGAGCATGGGAAGTGTGGGGTCAGGCTGGAAATGAGAGGAGGGAGAAGATGGTTCCCAAAAAAGCCATTGATTGTCCTTTCACCACCCAGGTAAATCACTCTTTCTCAACCCAGGCAACTTTAAGACGCGTGGACTTCCAACTCCCAGAATTCCCCAGTCAGCATGGCTGGCAGTGTAATTCTGGGAGTTGAAGTCCGCCCATCTCAAAGCAAACATGGGAATTCTGGGAGTTGAAGTCCACCCATCTCAAAGCAAACTGACTGGGGAATTCTGGGAGTTGAAGTCCACCCATCTCAAAGCAAACTGACTGGGGAATTCTGGGAGTTGAAGTCCACCCATCAAAGCAAACTGACTGGGGAATTCTGGGAGTTGAAGTCCACCCATCTCAAAGCAAACTGACTGGGGAATTCTGGGGGTTGAAGTCCACCCATCAAAGCAAACTGACTGGGGAATTCTGGGAGTTGAAGTCCACCCATCTCAAAGCAAACTGACTGGGGAATTCTGGGAGTTGAAGTCCACCCATCAAAGCAAACTGACTGGGGAATTCTGGGAGTTGAAGTCCACCCATCTCAAAGCAAACTGACTGGGGAATTCTGGGGGTTGAAGTCCACGCGTCTTAAAGTTACCTGGGTTGGAAAACACTGATCTAGACAGAGGCCCCAATAGGAAATAGGAAAACTCACCAATAGGAAAAAACTTGGGCAGCTTCTCCTTATAAATTTCATCGTCCTTTTCCAGGAAAACACAGATGATAAGTCGCTCCACCTGCCCAAGATACAACCACGGTTAGCAGAAGGAAATCAGGGCGGTGGGGTTGGCATTTTCGAAATGTGCAGTGGGGGGGTGGCCCTTCATGCATTGCTTGCAACTGGCACCAATTCAAGTTTAAAGATACCATCTCAAATTAAGCGTTCGGGTTGTTAGACTTGCAACTTTTTTCGGGATTGCAATTAAAAAAAAAAAAATTTCTCAAGAGTTGTGTCTGGTCCATCCCTAGTTACCCTCTTCAAAGCGATTTCTAACACGGGTAAGTCGTGTTTTTCAATGTTGGCTTTAACTTCTGTCACTAAACCGATGGTTATATAAGTGGAGGAATTATTTCTATTTATCTAAAGCACTACTCCAAATTTTGCAAATGGGGCTTTGCCTGGGTTTATATGATCCCTTTAAAAAAATTAAAGACCAGGTGTGGGCTGAGAAGCTAATATTGTGTGTTTGGCCGGAAAAGAGCCGAACAGATTCCCCCACTACCTTGTCTTTGTTGTCCTGTAGCCAATTGTGTAACGTGTCGAGAACGACCTCTGCAGCAGCGTCATTGGGGTAGCCTGTGGGAGAACGTGGCAAGTTGCTGAATATCTGGGTACTTAACCCTGCCCTCCTTTCTCTCTTTCCCGCCTTGGTACTTACCAAAGACCCCGGTGGAAATGCAGGGAAAGGCCTGTAGGCAGAGAGAGAGAGATTAAGAAAGGAGGTTAAGAATGGGGCTTCGCTCAGAAATGGTCCCAGGATTTGCCTACAACTTCTCTCTCATACAAAGATGAGAAAAAGGGGTAAATCCTCTTTTCTTTCTTTCTTTCTTTCTTTCTTTCTTTCTTTCTTTCTTTCTTTCTTTCTTTCTCTCTCTCTCTCTCTCTCTCTCTCTTTCTTTCTTTCTTTCTTTCTTTCTTTCTTTCTTTCTTTCTTTCTTTCTTTCTTTCTTTCCATCTTGGGAAGCATCAGCTTCCAAAGGGGATGATGTGGATATAATGCATCTTGTGTGCAGGAGGGGACAATAAATGGGACAACGTACCCAGAAATCCTTCGAGTCGAAAATCGCGGCGACGTTGAATCGGATCTCGATCGGCTGAAAAATGTAAATGCTTCCGTCCTTCCCTCGTAACCTCCACCCTCACCCCCCAGTGGTTTTGGGTGGTGTTTTCCTCAGGGTCTCCTCCTCGAGCAGAGGGCTGGTAGAAGAAGTGCCTTCCAACTCTCTTAGTCTGCAAACACGTCGGACTATAGTATCCGAAGCTGGCTGGGCCTCATAGGTCGTAAGTCGGTGCCTCTGAAGTATAGCTTTCTCAAACTTTTGCTAAAAAGCCCCTGGCTCTTCTCTCATCCATCAACGGAAGTTCAAATTACAGATTGAGAGAGATGGAAGGGACCTTGTGGGTCATCTAGTCCAACCCCCCCACCCAAGGAGGAGACTTTACACCATTTCTGACAAGATGGCAGTCCGGTCTCTTTCTTGAAAGCCTCCAGGGATGAAGCTCCCACAACTTCCGTTCCATGGGTTGATGGCTCTCACTGTCAGAAAAGTTCCTTAGCAATACTTAGAAATGGATGAATTGGATCCGTGTTTTGCTGCTTTAAGAGGGGTGGACTTCAACTCCCAGAAGCCCCTACCGGCTGGGGAATTCTGGGAGTTGAAGTCCACCCTTTGTAGCCAAGATCGAGAAACGCTGCTCTCACTCATCCATTTCTAAGTAGCGTTCAATGAGACGGGCAGCCTCATGACTTCCACGTATAAGGGACTCCTGCTCCCATCGTCTCCAGCTCGAGGGACGAGCGGTGTCGGCGAGTGCTGCGGGAGAGAAATGGGGGGACGGGGAACCACAAGGTGATCCCTCCTTAGGCTTCCAGGCCTTGCTTGGTCTTACCACTGTTTGGAGCTTGTTGTCCAGGGCGAGTTTCAAACTGTTCTTATAGCAGTCGCCGAGTTCGGTCTGCTGCGAGGAACTGGGCTGACCCTGGGCGATGGGTCCCACTGTGTGAATCACAACTGGAAGGCAAAAGTGGGGTGTTGCTAGAAGCAGCCTCCAACATCCCCCTCCTCCCTAACTTATTCGGAGATCTGGGGGAAAGAAGCACAGACTTCCAGAAAGGTGGCTGGCTGTCTCCCCCTACCCCCCCACCCACCCACACTTGGTGGAGCAGAGCCAAACTGACTTTGCGATATACTTGAAATACTTTTGCAAATTAGCAAACGAGAGCTTTAAAATAATTTGCTCCGTATCCTGTGGGGGTGTTTCCCCCCTCTCCTACTCCACCACCATTTATCCGGCTTTAATGGAGCCGTTCTTGGAGCCATTCCATTTGGCGTGCACTTAGCCACCTACTTATCCAAGCGGCAATATATATATATATATATTTTAATGTCCCCTTTTGTGAAAATGAAGTTTACACACTCGAGCAAAACCCAGCCTCGGAATGATTGTCGTTCCCTTTTGGCTCCTTTTGGCACGGCGAGATAGAAACCTTAACGAGGAACCGATCGTTACGAACTTGGCTCGTCCCCGGCCGTCCTTTTCCCAAGTTTTCTTTTTTTTTTTCTTTTTTTTTTTCAAGGGTTTCTGGAAACTCCCTTTTCTGATTCGAAGCTGCAATCCCTTTCTCTCTTTAGTTTGAGCCTCCGAGGACCAAATAAAAAGCCCAAAGAACGATCCTTTGGATTAAATAGATGTGGGGTTTTTTTTTAAAAGCAAAGCTTTCTCTCCATCTGTTTTATAAATGGTATGAAACCTGGCAGTGTCAGCATGGGTCATTCGTGCATCACGCATCTAGGAATGCGTGATGCATCTAGGAAGGAAAAGTTCTTGCTTTCCCCTTTCAGGGCCCTAATTCTTGGTGCAAGATGCTTAAGGAAGTATCTGCAAATATATGTATTATATATATGATAGAATTAGGTAGGTAGGTAGATGTAGATGGCAGGTAGGTAGAATAGGTAGGTAGGTAGATGATGTAGATAGATAGATAGATAGATAGATAGAGAGAGAGAGAGATGATAGATAGATAGATAGATAGATAGATAGATAGATAGATAGATAGATAGATAGATGGATGATAGGTAGGTAGGTAGATATATAGATGATAGATAAGGGAGAGATGGTAGGTAGAGAGAGAGAGAGTGAGATGGTAGGTAGGTAGGTAGAAAGATAGATAGATAGATAGATAGATAGATAGATAGATAGATGACAGAGATGGTAGGTAGGTAGGTAGATAGATGATAGGTAGGTAGAGATAGATAGATGAGACGTAAGTAGGTAGATGATATAGATAGATAGATAGATAGATAGATAGATGATTGATAGATAGATGATTGATAGATAGATAGATAGATAGATAGATAGATAGATAGATAGAGATAGATAGATAGATAGATAGATAGATAGATAGATATAGATAGATAGATAGATAGATAGATAGATAGATAGATAGATAGATAGATAGATAGATAGATAGATGATAGATGGATGGATGATAGGTAGGTAGGTAGATATATAGATGATAGATAAGGGAGAGATGGTAGATAGAGAGAGAGAGAGAGATGGTAGGTAGATATATAGATGATAGAGAGAGAGAGATGGTAGGTAGGTAGATGATGGGTGATAGAGATGGTAGGTAGATAGATATATAAATGATAGAAAGAGATGGTAGGTAAGTAGATAGAAGATATGTAGGTAGGTAGATATATAGATGAGAGTGAGATGGTAGGTAGGTAGAAAGATAGATATATAGATGATAGATAGACAGACAGACAGACAGACAGACAGACAGACAGATAGATAGATAGATAGATAGATAGATAGATAGATAGATATGGTAGGTAGGCAGATAGTTAAGATATACCGTTTCCCCCAAAATAAGACCTCCGGATAATAAGCCCAATTAGGCTTTTGAGTGCATGGCTTATTTCAGGGTTGAAAAAAAAGTATAGGACGGGGTCTTATTTTCGGGAAAACATGGTAGATAGATGATAGATTAACTAGATAGACCGACCTCTTTTATTGGCATATTCCTCTCCTTCGGGGAACCCAGCGAAGAGCACAGGTGAAGGTAGCTTTGCAAATGGCGAAGGAGGTTAAGAAGGCAAGATGGGAGTGGTGGTGGGGGGGAGAGACCGAGTTCCCCCAAAATCTTGACTGCCTACCTGTTGCCCCCTAAGAAGTTGCTGCTCAGGCTCAGGGTGCGAAGGCCAGCTGAGGTCACCAGGGGGTGCTATTGAGCTAAGCAATCCCTTTCCTGGGAGGGAGGAAAGCAGCTGGGCCTTTGTACCCATGTTTTGCCTATGATGGGACTGGGTGGCCTTTGCTGTGGGGGAGCTGGGCTGATGCCAATGGGGAGGGGAGGGGGCTGATCAGGCGAGGGGTCAGGGTTGACCCCCTCCAGGTATCTGTCCGAGCAGCCGGACCTCTCTGCTCAGTTGCTCCCAGTGTTTGCACGCTGATGTGGTTGCCCATCTCCTGAGCCAGGGGTGGCAGAATGGAGGGTGGGAATTGAGCTCTTGCCCAGGCTGGGCAGGGGAAGAAGTAGGAGCCACAGCTAAAGGCACCCTCGTCCCACCTGAGAGAGGGAACATCCTAAGCGGTGTCCTCCATTTAGTCTCGGTTTGGGAGGAAAAAATTGAGTGGTGGTGCTGGAGAAGGTTCCTACATATTCCTGGGACACTAAAACCCTGGAGTGCGTGACAGCAGATTTGTCACTGGAAGGACAAAAAAATAAAATAAAATAAATCACGAAACGATGTCTAACTTACTTCGGCCATGTGCAGGAGGAAATTCCCAGGAGAAAGCTAGGAAGAGTTAGCAGTAAAAGAAAAGCCCCCAACTTTTCCTGAAGTTTTTGGGGAGGGGGTTGGGGGGGGGTAAGCAGAGCCAGCCACTGGGAATTGCCACGGATCCTGCCAAGAATTGCCAAGAGCTCCTAGCTGGTTTAACAAAACGCATGGGAAAATGTGTTAATGCGCCAAGCCATAAAAACCTAATTTATAAACTCTTCGAAGCCTTCAACTTGCGTATATTGTGACAAGACCCAGGTAAGTGTGTAAATTAAGCCGTTTGTGATGGATAAAATAGATTTTTTTTTTAAAAGCCCAACTGCTGAATTCGGCCGAACCATCAATGAACCAACGAGGGGTTGAGTTCCCACAGAAGCAGAAACTTTTGATAAAGAGAGTGGCGAGCTTGGTTTTGCTTGCAAAAGAAACGAAGAAACAAACTCACTCCACACTCAAATGTTTAGGCCTGTAGCTCTTTTGTGATGTGGGGAGGGAGGGAAATGGGGGACAGTGGGAGGGGGGGGCTCTGGTCATTCTCTATTGGAAAAATTAAGACCTTCGGGGCAGTGGCCAGACAGAAGAAGCCTTCAGAATGACACCTGCAGGCTGACTCTGATGATGTTCTTTCAAAGCAACGGTGTTTTTTTAAGAGCAGGGAAAAAAAAAAATCCCAAATCTGCCTTGTTAGTCGGTTATTTGCATGCAGATCGATTTAATCTCATAGATTGAGGTGGCTGCTGCAAGGAAAGGTTGGGGGGGGGGAGAGAAGAAAGGAAAACCCCCTTCACTCTTCTTGTCAAAAGAGACAGGAGGAAAAAGAAAAGAAAAAAGAAAGAAATTAGCAGCCGAAACCGTCACAGGGGCTGGGCTGGCTGGCGTGAAATTCAATTACAAGGCAAGGGAAGTGGGCAAGGAAGCCGACAGAGAGAGAGAGAGAGAGAGGGGAAAAAAAATCCAGCAAGGAGTTAAAAAATGAAAATGCTTCTCAAAAACAAGTTTTAAAGTTTTCATTGCCATAAGGGCTCCATTCCCAGCCCGTATTCAACCCTCTCAACCCAAAAAAGCTGGCAATGTTAAAATTGGATGACTGTGCTCCTGAGCAAGTCCAAAGTGCATTTTTCTGCCCATCAGCTGGGCAAAGGAGGGGGGCTGAAGTCCTCTTCCCCCACCCCAAGCATCTGCATGTGTGTTTTTAACCGGTTGTGTGAATTGAGCTGCCGTGGGTTTAGCATGTTGGGTCTGTCTATTTGATAAATCAAATCATGCCTTACAATATTGTTAACAAGAGTCTGATTCCTGCACCCCCTTCTGAGCTCTTTGGGGTGACCGGCCGGCCCCCATCATTGGGTTTCTTAACCCTTTTTCTGGCTCACTCTGTGTGTGTGTGTGTGAGAGAGAGAGAGACCCAACACAATTGCCCTCTCCCCCAAGGTCCCAAAAACCTGGCCTAAAATTAAAACTAACCAATTTTAACCTGGGATTACACCTGCCAGCCTTCCTGAGGCCCACTGAAGCCAGGTGGATAACAGGGGGTGTTTCCTGCAAGCAGGGTATAAAAAGAGTGGATAGGAAAGCAAAAAAGGAAGGAAGGAAGGAATGAAAGGGAAGGAGGGAGAGAGGGAAGAAGGAAGGAAGGAAGGAAGGAAGGAAGGAAGGAAGGAAGGAAGGAAGGAAGGAAGGAAGGAAGGAAGGAAGGAAGGAAGGAAGGAAGGAAGGAAGGAAGGGGGAAGGGAGGAAAAGGGAGGAAAAGAGGAAGAAAAAGAAAGTGGGAAGGAAGGAAAATAAATGAAAGGGAGAAAAATAAATGAGGAATGAAAGAAGAAAAAGGAGGGAAGGAAGGAAAAGAAATGAAAGGAATGAAGGGAAGGGAAGGAGGGAGGAAAATAAATAAGGAAAGAAAGAAGAAAAAGGAGGGAAGGAAGGAAAAGGAATGAAAAGAATGAAAGGAGGGAGGAAGACAGGAAGGAAGGAAAATAAATGACAAAAGAAAAAAGGAGGGAAGGAAGGAAAATGAAAGGTATGAAAGAAAAAAGGGAAGGAAGGAAAATAAACTAAAGAAGAGGGAAGGAAGGAAGGAAAATAAAAGGAATGAAAGGAAAGAGGAAAAAGAAAATGAAGGATGGAGAGAAGGAAGCGTAGAAAGGCTTTCTGGAGCATTTAGGGAACATCCTAAGATCCCAACCCCCCCCCAAAAAACCCCTCCTGGCCTTGACGTTCAATTTTGTGGGGACCAATGGGGGGGGAGCTTCTGAGGGTACCACAACCTCTCTCCCCCCCCAATCAACTAACTCAAAGGAAGACCCACCTCGGATCATCCTCAAAAGGGGGGGCGCCTCTGCCACAGCCCCATAGTTGGCACAGGGGAAGGTGGGGGGTGCTGCTTGGCCCCCCCTCCCTGGCTTCTCTTGCTTGTTAATTAACCCCTCCCCCCCTCGCCCACCCGGCGGCGTCCCCCAACCCTTCACCCCGCCTGCGATGCCTTTTCCTCCAATCCGTGCGTGGGTATCAAAAGTGGCGGGTGACCCTTGCAGATGGAGTGGGTGCCCCGCTCCTTGATCGTCCATCGGGGGGGGAGGGTCGCTGCGCCCCCTACCCCAAAAAAAGCCCCGGCCGCCCCTCTATCACCCCGGTTCCCACCCAGTGGCAAACCACAGTTTGCTTAAGCTATGATGCTCTCTTGGAATAACCATGGTTCTCACTGTAGGAAGGCATTTTGGGGGGGGGTCAGTTTTGGGAGCTGGTAGGAGCCAAGAGGCTCAAGGGACCTTCCCCCCTTTCCATCCACACCCCGACTCCCCCTCCCTAGTGGGCTCTGGCTCCTCCCACTGGGGCGTGGCTTTCGACAGGTGTGGTTGGAGCATCTCTGCCTCCCTGCCATCCATCTCTCCCTTCGCCTCACCTGTACAGCAAAATCATCCAAGCAAACACAACCTGTATGGTGTCAGCACTTCAGCTGCCAGCTGCCTGCAATTACTGCGAGTTCGAATCTCACCAGGCTCAAGGTTGACTCAGCCTTCCGTCCTTCCGAGGCAGGTAAAATGAGGACCCGGATTGTGGGGGCAATAAGCTGAGTTTGTATAAAAAAGAACTCCGCTTATGGGGGGCTAAAAGCCCTACTAAGCAGGTATATACAAAAGTATGAAGGCTGTTGCTTAACGCATTGTAAGCCACCCTGAGTCTCCGGAGAAGGGCGGCATATAAATCGAAGCAATAAATAAATAAATATATATATACTAAATACTCTACCGCCCTTTGATGGAGAAGAGCTCCTTTTAAGGAATAAAACAAAAAAAAAACCATGGCAACTTTGCAGCCATTTATTCCTCTTTGCATCTCTTTCCCCCCCACCCCACCCCACTCGGTTCTTTGCATCTCCCCCCCCCCCCCCACCCCTGTTCTTTACTCTTCCTTTCGTCTGCCTGGGACACCTGTGGATAATTCTTGCATCACTCCCTGGAATAGGGAGATAAAATCATAACCGGCATTGGATGGAGGAGGAGGGGGGAAACACAAAGAAGAGCCACCATCGTCCCCAGCCCAGCCGGCCTTCCCTGCCCTCTGCTTCTCCCTTCCCTGCAGCTGACAGCCTCAGCAAGGGCTGGGAGCAAAGCCTCCCAGGTTTTGTGGCCATTTGCACTACAGGGCCCATAATCCCCAGATATGCTGCCTTGAGAGGAAGGCAAAACCCAGGCCAGGAGATGGAAGTGGGCTCTCGTTCCTACTGGCTATCATTGTTTGAAAAGCCAGGGAGAATCCCCTTGGGGGGGGGAGGGATGTCTCTAAAGTGGGGGAGGGGCCTGCAACATGGGTTTTCACGGACCCATAGATCCCTCTGGGGGTGCTGGTTTTGTTGTTAAGTGAATCCTAGGGTTGTTAAACGAATCCAAGCTTCCCCGCTGATTTCCTTCCAGCCCCAGCAACGGTTCACACAACCTAACCTGAGTTATCCACTCGCCCAAACTTGGATTTCCTCCATCCACGGAAAGACACGAGTCCTGCTTCTCAGGGAGTCCTGAGTCTTACATGCTGGTGAGCCACAGCATGTAAGCATGTAAGCATGTAAATGATTGACTTCCGCCTGTTGCTGCTTTGGCTAGGAAGCAACGAGGGCAGTTCTGCTTGTGGGGGTTGGACTAAATGACCTTCACGGTCCCTTCTAGCACTGCTAATTCTGCTCTGTTCTGGCCCTGCAGGAAAGCAGCTCTGAGGTGGCCTGCAGGGAGACCGAATACCTCCAACATCTGATCGAATCCCCCCCCCCCACTCTCCCCCTCACCCCAATTATAGCGGTCCTCGATCATCCAGGTCATGCTTTTCCAAGAGACGACGGGACTTTCTCGATTTGAAGAAGCTCCGTGGGTGAGAAGCGAAATGCTTTCGTGCCAGAAGGGATGCTCCATTTGGAAAGACAGGGGCTCAATTTCCCCAAATCGAGTGCCCGCCTCCTCTTGTCTTCTCCTTCAGCCCCCTCCCTTCTCCCTCCCTCCCTCCCTCTCTCTCTCTCTCTCTCTCTCTCTCTCTCTCTCTCTCTCTCCATCTCTCTCTCTTTCCCTGGCAAGGCAAGAGGGCAGGGTGACTCGAAGCTGCTGCCAGAGGAAACGGTTACTGCCTCCGTTGCATGTTAAGCACCTTCGGCGACGTGCCTGGAATGCGGAGGCCGCCAGAGAGGCCGGTGTGAAGCTGCCACCGAGGTGGGGGGGGGAGACAGAGAAAGACCTTTGCTGGGGGGGGGAGGCGGGACGGGCAGAGGGCAGGCAGGTCCTTCCTTGCAAGATCGGGCTTCCTGTGCCCGCAAAATGTTGCAAAAAGCAGGACCTGCTGCCCCCTGGCATCTGGGGAGGGGGGAGGGAGGGGCGGTTTACAGCTCTTTCTAGCAACCTCTTTTTCCTTCTCTTCTTTTTTTTTTTTTAATGATGATTATTATTTCTCTATAAACGACTCCGTCAAAAAATGCAGCCTCGGAACATGTCTAAACCTTGAGACAATGGATAGCACCATCTTCAATGTGACCCATTTCCAAAGATTTCGGGCTGCTCAGAGATCAATTTCCTAACCCAGAAAAAGCCCGAGCCTGCCCTGAGCAAAGGGGGTGGCCTAGAGGATCTCTGAAGCCCCCGCCTTCTGATTTGACGTCGGTGGGGAAATCCGAAAAGGCCCGTCCGGGAGCCGCTTTGTGGCCGGCTTTGGCGAGAATCGGCAAAACGGGACGCACACAAAAACTCATCCATCTGTAACGCCGGCCCCAGATTCTTTCTTGTTTTCCCAACAAAGATGACCCCCTCCCCCGCTTGCTCACTTAGCGGCTGATGAACTCCAAGCTGTATTTACGAGCCTCTGATTAATACGCAACCGCCTCATTTGCTTAATTCCTTTTTATTAAGAATTAAGCAAACGACTTTGAACACGGAGGAAAGGCCAATTTCCGGGCCCCGCTCTTCGGAAAGGGAATGGCGGAGGCGGAAATATATATATATATATATATATATATATATATATATACATGCATATATTCCTTTTTGAGCTACCCCCCCTGGGCGCAGGGAGTCCTCGGCTTATGACCGTAATGGAGCCTGCCCATCGTGGTTGTAAAACGAGGCACCCATCTGACCGACTCAATTTCACGAATTTTTTTTGGGATAGCGGTTATTAAGGGGACGCAGCGTTCGCTATGGGCTGTATTGGCCGAAAACTGGAAATAAATATACTGGGGTGGGGGGTTTTTGGGGGGGCAAGAATGGTTTAAAATGAAGTCACATGATGGTAAGGACGCTGCAAACGGGCCTCAAGGCAGGCCGGTTGCTGAGGGCCTGACATGTGGTCAGATGGTCACAGGAGGAGGGGATCACCAGAACTTCAGTGTTGGGGTGTAGGTACCCCCCAAACAGACAGACCAGGGAGCAAGGGTGGGTTTCAACATTTTTTACTACCGGTTCTGTGGGTGTGGCTTTGTGGGCATGGCAGGGGAAGGATACTGTAAAATCTCCATTCCCACCCCACTCCAGGGGAAGGATACTGTAAAATCTTCATTCCCACCCCGCTCCAGGGGAAGGATACTGTAAAATCTCCATTCCCACCCTGCTCCAGGGGAAGGATACTGTAAAATCAACATTTCCACTCCGCTCCAGGGAAAGGATACTGCAAAATCTCCATTCCCACCCGACTCCAGGGGAAGGATACTGCAAAATCCCCATTTCTTCCCAATCAGCTGGGACTTAGGAGGCAGAGAATAGATGGTGGCGGGGCCAGTCAGAATTTTTACTACCAGTTCTCCAAACTACTCAAAATTTCCACTACCGGAACTGGCCAGAACCTGCTGAAACCCACCTCTGCCAGGGAGGTCTGTCTTAACTGAACAGTCGCTAAACTGCCTGTATCGTAAAGAAACTTTCTTTTACTAAATATCAGTGCCAGCTTTATATCTCTCCATCACCCTGAATTTGGAGGAATTAGGGATACGGGAGCTCAATAATCTCCTTTTCTTTTCTTTTTTCTTCCTTGGGTTGAGAAAGAAGGACGGGTCCAAAGTCACTCCGCGTGTGTCTCGCCTTTTGGAGTGACGGCATCAAATTAGGATTTTAGCCGGGGGATTTGAAGGCTGCTCTCGGCTCCCCATTCAGACCCCGTGGTTGGGAGGTTAAACCTCTCCAATTCCTTCAAAATCTCTGCAGAGGATTGGATCCCCATAACCCTGACCCCCCCTCCTTCCGAGCCCGTTTTTCTGAGACCCTCCTCAAGAGCTGTCTTTCCCCCCAATGCAGGATGAAGGGGGGGGGGTCTCGTCGGTCGCTGGGGAAACAGATTATATCATGGATGGGCAATTAATCTAACCAAGAAAGATGCCACTTGAGAAATGGGGACTGTTGTGGGGGGCCACTGCTAGCCCGCCCCCTGCCCCCTCTCATCTCCACCCTCACCCCATCCTTGCCCTGTCCCCCACCAATGACATCCTGTCCCTGCTGATACCCTGACTCTGCTAATGCCCCACCCCGATTACTATTATTATTTTTTATTAATTTGATTTAGATGCCGCCCTTCTCCGGAGACTCAGGGCAGCTTACAATGCGTTAAGCAATAGCCTTCATACTTTTGTATATTTTTACAAAGTCAGCTTATTGCCCCCACAAACTGGGTCCTCATTTTACCTACCTTAGAAAGGATGGAAGGCTGAGTCAATCTTGAGCCTGGTGAGATTCGAACTTACAGTAATTGCAGACAGCTGGTGTTAATCACAATGCTTTTAGTCTGCTGAGCTACCTGGTAGCTCAGCAGACTAAAAGCATTGTGATTAACACCAGCTGTTTGCAATTACTGTAAGTTCTCTAGAGCCTAATGAAGCTCCACCCTCTGCAGCTGATGCCCCGCCTCTGCTGAAACTCCACCCTCTGTAGTTGATGCCGCGCCCCTGCCAATGCGCCACCCCTGCTGATGATGCTCCACCCTCTGTCGCCAATGTCCTGTCCTGCCATGCCACACCTGCCACTGTGGGCCAGACAGGACAGCCAAAGTGCCAGATGTAGCCCGTGAGTCATAAAACCCCACCCAGGTTTGGGTGATATTAATTGCAGCTTAAAACGATCTTCCCATTTTTTGCAATTTATCCTATGCTGCTTTAGAAGGAAGCTGGGAAACTGACACGAATCCTGATATGCCGCACGCCAGCGTATCTAATCCGGTGAAACTGACAAGGCCACGCGCCTGCACTCTGTCAGCGGCATCAGAGAGCTGACAAAACAGAGGAAGAGAATGGACAGGGACATGAGGAAATGTGTGTGACCTCTGACCCTAACCTTGCCAATTTTATTACTGGGCAGAAGGAGAGCAAGGCCATGATGCAAGGCGAAAAAACACTTTTTCGGCTCCGGTCAGTTTCACCGCAACCATTCTCCGCAACTCTGCATGATTCAGTAAATTGGGTATGAATTGTTAATAAATTGTTTTCCTGCTTGGCTGTCAATCAAAGCATATTTAACCTCTCACGTGGAGAGATCTTAAAAATGATTTCCTGAGCTTTAATCTGATTCTAAGGGTCTCTTTGTAGTCGAACGGTCTAGGAGCTACAGGAAGTCCTCGATTTATGACCATAATGGACCCTGCCCAGGAAGCCAAGATGGTTATAAAGCAGGCCACCGAGTAGCCAACCTGATTTCGTGGACATCTTTTTGAGACAGTCCGGAGATCATTAAGTGAATGCCACAGTTGTTAAGCAAATCAATTGTTCGCGATGCTGAAAAGCGGAAATAAATGCCTTTAAAAAAAAATTGGCAAAAATGTAAAATGTGGTCACATGATCCGCAGGAGGCTGCAAAGAGTCGTAGATGCTTCAGCCCTCGGCTGTCTAATAGGGGGGGTGGAAAAGGTTGGGAAGAGACCCTCCCTAGCTTCTCAGGCAGCAAAAGAGAGGGCGAGAGATTTCTGCTTTCAGACGTGAACGATTCGGTTAATGTAGCTTTTACAAGAAAGCAGAATTAAGACTTGGTTCCTCTCTTTGGTTTACCTGGGAAGCCTGATGTGGATAGGAACACTCAGATTTGCAGAGTTTGGAAAGCTAGTTAGTCTGTCAACTAAACAATCATCTCATCGCCACCCCCACCCCACCCCCGGTTGGAAGTGTCCCTCAAGCCCAACTCTTCAGCCTGGCTGAGATTTTTGAATTAAAAGCTTCTTGATGCATGATGTCTCCATGTTCTTAGAGCAGTGTTTCCCCACCTGGGCGACTTTAAGACAGGTGGACTTCAACTCCCAGAATTCCCCAGCCAGCATTGGAGGCCGGAAGCGGCCCATTTGCCAACTTCCAGTGGGACCCGTTTTTTGCTGTCCCCAGCCTCCAGAGCCTCTCTAGGAGTCTGGGGAGGGCAAAAATGGCCCTCAGCACACACCCCCAGAGGACGAAAACGACCCATTTGCCAACTTCCGATCCCACCGTTTTCGACCTTCCCAGACTCCTAGAGAGGCTCTGGACAGCAAAAAATGCGCATTCTGCTCCCACCGGAAGTTGGCAAACAGGCCGTTTCCGGCATCCGAAGGGCCTCCGGGTGGGGTGGGGAAGGCTGTTTTTGCCCTCCCCAGACTCCTAGAAAGGCTCTGGAGTTTGGTGAGAGAGAAAACCGGGCCTATCGGGCTATCACGTGCCAGGAGCAGGGGGAAAGCGGAGGGGGAGTGAGGTACATAGAATTATGGGAATGGGCACGCACACATGCGACCCCCTCCGCTCCTGGCACGCGATGGCAAAAAGGTTAACCATCACTGTCCTAGAGCATTGTTTATGCTGTCAAACGCCTTTCAGAGATAGCAAGTTCTTAACTTTTAACCAGAATTTAAACCACCACCTCTGATACGAAGCCGTGAGTCAGGGTCCCGAGTTCAAGAATTAAAAAAAAAAATTGTAGTCGCTGTTTTTCAAGGCTAAACTTAACTCAGTTTCTTGATTCCCTCCTTATACGGATCGGCTTCAAAACAGCTGAGTTTTCCCCTGCCCTTTCTCTGAATCTTTTTTAAATTATTTGGGGTGTTTTAATTCTGTCTGGGCCAAATTTATTTAATCTGTTTTTAGTTGGTTTTAAATTTTGTACTTATGTATTTTTTATTGTTGGCTGTACACCGCCCTGAGTCCTTCGGGAGTAGGGCGGTATATAAATCCAATAAAACTAAAACTAAACTAAACTGAACCTCTTTTTTCTCCCTCTGACAGAATTCAACGAATCGGCTACTCGTCCCTTCAGTTGGTAAAGTTGCATTTACTCACATCTAGCTGGGAGACGGTACCCACAGGAGATCTTCGCTTTTCCGGTCTCGCAACCGTTCAGGCTCCGGCATTCCTCTTTCAGCAAAGGTCCTGCGGCGCGATGGATGCATCCGTCCACTGTGAAAGGAATGAAAAAACAAACAAACACACACAAATGCACACATTGTCAAAATAATAATAATAATAATAATAATAATAATAATAATAATAATTGAGCAACTGGAAAAAGAAATCATGTGTTGTCCCGATTGTAATTGGAGCCCTTGGAGCAATACCCAAAGGGCTACCCCGCTATTTAGAAATTCTAAATTTACCGGACTTGAACATTTTGACTCTACAAAAAACCACCTTACTCGGAACAGCTTACATCCTCCGACGATACCTTAACAGTTCCTAGGTCCTTGGTTAGGACTCGAGCCGCTGAGCTATTAACCAGCCTCAAAGGCTGTGAATCTCGCTACAGATTAAATAATAATAATAATAATAATAATAATAATAGTTATTAACTATTATTAACTCAACAGTTCCTAGGTCCTTGGTTAGGACTCGAACTGCTGAGCTATTAACCAGCCTCAAAGGCTGTGAATCTCACTACAGATTAAATAATAATAATAATAATAATAGTTATTAACAATTATTAACTTAACAGTTCCTAGGTCCTTGGTTAGGACTCGAGCTGCTGAGCTATTAAGCAGCCTCAAAGGCTGTGAATCTCACTACAGATTAAATAATAATAATAATAATAATAATAATAGTTATTAACAATTATTAACTTAACAGTTCCTAGGTCCTTGGTTAGGACTCGAACTGCTGAGCTATTAACCAGCCTAAAGGCTGTGAATCTCACTACAGATTAAATAATAATAATAATAATAATAATAGTTATTAACAATTATTAACTTAACAGTTCCTAGGTCCTTGGTTAGGACTCGAACTGCTGAGCTATTAACCAGCCTCAAAGGCTGTGAATCTCGCTACAGATATAATAATAATAATAATAATAATAAGTCATGGGAACATAAAGTGGAAAAATAATCAAAAATGAGAAGGTGAGACTTTCTTGTGGGACTTTTGATCATAGACGGATCATCATTTCGAATACAACATGCCAAATATCACAGTTGTCGAAAACCGAAACGTACAATTTATTAATATCGCGATACCAGGAGATGCCAGAGTCACAGAAAAAGAACTGGAAAAAATCACGAAATATCGCAACCTGGCCACCGAAACTACGCGATTATGGATGAAATCTGTGATAGTGATACCCATTGTCATCAGGGGACTTGGCACCATGTCCAAGAATTGTATAAAATGCCTCAAGAAATTGCAGCTACTGCAATAACACCAACGGAACTGCAAAAAACTGCGCTACTCGGAACATCATACATCTTAAGAAGGTGCTTGGTTGATCCCTGGGACGCTGGCAGCAACCCGTATCAACCATTAGCACCAGTCAGTGGTATTTGTGATGCATTTTTGAATGTCCAGTTGACTGAGTTTCATAATTAATGAATAAAGATGAGGAGGAGGAGGAGGAGGAGAAGGAGGAGGAGAAGAGGAAGAAGAAAGAAGAAGAAAGAAGAAAGTAGAAGAAGAAGAAGAAGAGAAGACACATTTTGAAATGCTCAGTTGATTTAATGTTTCATGAGCCTGGTGGAGCAGTGGAATATTATTATTATTAATAATAATAATAATCCCGTATCAGCCATTAACCAGTCAATGGTATTTGTGATGCATTTTTGAATGTTCAGTTGACTGAGTCTCATGTTTAATGAATAAAGGAGATTGATAATAATGATACTATTGCAATATCAGGTGATGCACAAATTGAAGAGAAACAGCTAGAAAAAAAAGGAAATATCACAACTTGGAAATTGAGTGACTGTGGAGGAAGAAAGCAATAGTAGTACCAATAGTAATAGGAGCCCTTGGAGCAATAGCTAAAGGACTGCCTAGATACATGGACATTTTGAACTTATTAGGCCTGAATATTCTGATTTTGCAAAAAAACCCAAACACAACCGCAATTTACTTGGAACTGCCTATGTACTCAGGCGCTACCTTTAATAGCTGTCAAATCCAGCCTGCACATCTCGCTGGTTGTGTGACAAAACAAGAGAGCTGGTGGTGGAACCAGCTGGTGGTGGAACCTGCCGATTCAGGAGCAGTGTACCTCAGGGAACATGATGGCAAAAAGGATTAAGATAAAATCGCAGGAAGGAGTCCCAACCAGCTTGCCCTCCTTTGGAAAATCCTCAGCGCCAACTCCTGACTAGATGAGATGGTCAAACGGATCGGTTTCATTAAGCACATTTTGGCTCCTTGAAGGGCTGGAAAAGGAAGGAGGGAGGGAGGGAAGGAGAATGGAGGGAGGGAGGGAGGGAGGAGGGAGTGGGGAAGGAAGGAAGGAATGAAAGGAAAAAGGGAGGAAAGGAAGGAGAGGGAGGAAGGAAGGACAATGCGAGGGAAGGAGGGAAGGAAGGACAATGGGGAGGGAGGGAGGAAGGAAGGAAGGTAGGAAAGGAAAAAGGAAGGAAAGGAAGGAGAGGAAGGAAGAAAAGACAATGGGAGGGAGGGAGGGAGGGAAGGAAGGAAAATGGGGAGGGAGGGTGGAAGGAAGAAAGGGAAGAAAGGAAAAAGGGAGGAAAGGAAGGAGAGGAAGGAAGGAAGGACAATGTGAGGGAGGGAGGGAGGGAAGGACAATGGGGAGGGAGGGTGGAAGGAAGAAAGGGAGGAAAGGAAAAAGGGAAGAAAGGAAGGAGAGGAAGGAAGGAAGGACAATATGAGGGAGGGAGGGAGGGAAGGACAATGGGGAGGGAGGGTGGAAGGAAGAAAGGGAGGAAAGGAAAAAGGGAGGAAAGGAAGGAGAGGAAGGAAGGACAATGTGAGGGAGGGAGGGGGGGAAGGACAATGGGGAGAGAGAAACAAAGGAAGAAAGGAAGAAAGGAAGGAAAGGAAAAAGGAGGGAGGAAAGGAAGAAGAAGAGGGAAGGAAGGAAGGAAGGAAAGAAGGAAGGAAGGAAGACAAGCTGATGTGCAACTGCTGGTCTGATTTGCTCTCTGCTCTCCAGCCATTACAGAGCCTCATTGATCAGGAAAGTCCATTATTAGCTCATTCGCAGTCCATCTGCTAATCCATAAAACAATATTTTACCAGTTGCGTTCCGAGGGGAGTCGATAAAGGCCAGAGAGGTAGGGTTTTGTTTTAAAGCAGGCAAACCGTCCACATTGGCTCAGCCCCATCATTATAAAGAGAGAAAAGGAGGGGATCCTGGCTGAATTCTGGGGATCAATTGGAGGGGTTCATATAGAAAGCCAGGCGGAGCAGATTGGGGTTCAACCCCAGATCTGAACTTGGGGCTCTTCGACATCCTAACCAATGTATTTATGACGGTTGCAGTATCCCAGGATAATTTGATTGTCATCTGTGACCTTCCCCAGCAGCTTCTGACAAGCAAAGTCAATGAGAGAAGCTCAATTCGCTTAACGGCTGTATGACTCGTTTAACGACTGTAACAAAGAAAGGTTGTAAAATGGGCAAAACTCATTTAACAGCTGCCCCTGCTTAGCAGTGGAAATTTTGAGCTCAATTGTGGCTGTACGTCGAGCATTTAAGTATTTAAATAAATATTTCTATTTCAGCATTTAAACAACGTTTAAGTAACATTTAAATCAGTACACCTTTCTATTTAACCGTTTAAACAATGTTTAAGCACGTATTTAAGTCAGTAAACCTTTCTATTTAAAGAAGTTTAAGTGACATTTAAATAACACTTAAATAATATTAAATAATATATTTTTTTTATTTAAATGAATATTTATTTCATTTTGCCTTGATTCCCCGTGGCTGGGGCTTTTATCCAAATCATAGGTTACGGGGCAATAAAATCAAAAAAGGCAAACAGAAGAGGAGGGATGGCAATGCCTTTCCTTAAAAAAAAAGTTTTTAAAACAATCGATCTAATTATTATTTTTTAAATGATGGGGAAGAGGGTAGAGAAGGATTTTCTTGAGAGATCTACCTTGCTTGATTGATTTTAATGGGGTTTTAAAAATTTTTGAACTAGTAATCTCTGGGGTTTTAAATTGGGTATTTTTAATGGGGTTTGAGACTTTTATTTTGGAACGCCAATTAATTTAATCTAATTTTAAATTCTTTTAATATTTGTATTATATGTGTTTTAATTTGGTTGTTCACCACCCTGAGTCCCCCTCCCGGGGAGAAGGGCGGTATATAAATTGAAATAATAAATAAATAAATAAATAAATAAGAGTAAAAAAAAAAAGAGAGAGAGAGAGAGCATTTTTTTGGCTCCGAATTATTTTTTAATGCATCTTTGCTATCCAAGGTGCTGCTGGATATCTTGATTTTTTTTTTAAAAAAAAATCTATATTTTTTTGCTGTCTGAATAATGACGCCCATAAAGATTCTTATGGAATTTTTTTTTTTTTGAATCCACAATTGCATCAAAATTGTCCTCGTTTGGGGAGGAGGAGGTGGGGAAATGTCACTGTGTGTGAATATTTTATTTTAAAAGCCTGCCGGAAAAACCCCGTACGTGTTTTGTGTGCATTTCGTCGGTGGTACATGGTTTGTTTGGGGTTTTTTTTGCAAGTTTGTTTTCCTAAACGCATGCATTTCTGAAAATTGGTGTGATTGTGTTTTCCCTTCAAGCCATAACAAGCATAGCAAAACACAAATTCAACCCTAAGCTAAGAGGAAATCCAGTTTGCTTGGAATTTCGGCCTCCGGATGGTAAATGCCCACTTTCTCCTTCTCCCCATAACAAAACTGGAAATATTATTCACCAATTCTTCGGGAAGGATTTGCTGAGGATCACAATTCCTCCGTGCCTCCCTCATCCGGCTGCGAGCAGAAAGGTGCCCTTGTCACGAAAGACTCTTAACACAGAGAGACACAATGTTTGTGGCTCGGGCCGATTATACCCACCGGCACCCAAAAACCCTTGGAGATTTGAGTTATTTTAAACCGTTTCAGAAAGGACGAGCCAGCAAAAAAGGAAAAAGGAAAAAAAAACCCAGGGTACTTTGGGATGGGAAAAGGGGCGTGGTGGTTGGAGCATGTCTGCATGAACGCCAGGGCTGGGCAGGAGCAAAGGGGCAAAGGAGTGAGGGGAAGGGAGGAAGAGGAGGTGAGGGCTGGCGCCGCAGTTCCCTGCTTCGCAAATGCAACCCCAGGGATTGACGGGGGGAGAAGCAAAGGGTCCCAAGATAGCAGAAGGGAGGGGGGCGCATGGTTTGATTTTTCTGGCCTTCTGCAAAGCCACGATCCCTTTGGTACCCCTCTTGTCCTGTTCTCTCTCTGCCTCTTCTCCTATCTCTCCCTCTCCCTCTTCTCCTATTTCTTTTTTTTCCTTCTCCCTCTCCCTCTTCTATTTCTTCCTTCTCCCTCTTCTCCTTCTCTTTCTCCCTCTCCCTCTCCCTCTTCTCCTCCTACTTCTTCTCTTTCTCCCTCTTCTCTTTGCTTCTTCTCCCACCTCTTCCTCCTTCTCTTTCTCCTTCTCCTTCTCCCTCTTCTCCTTTTTCCTTCTTCTCCTCCTCTTTCTCCCTCTCCCTCTTCTCCTCCTGTTTATCTTTCTCTTTCTCCCTCTCCTCCTCCTGTTTATCTTTCTCCTCTTCCTCCCTCTCCCTCTTCTCTTCGTCTTTGTCCCTCTCCTCCTCTTATTTCTCCTCCTCCTCTCTCTCCTTCTCCTCCTATTTCTCTTTCTCCTTCTCCCTCTTCTCCTTTCTCCTTCTCCTTCTCCCTCTTCTCCTCCTTTTTCCTTCTTCTCCTCATCTTTCTCCCTCTCCCTCTCCTCCTGTTTCTCTTTCTCTTTCTCCCTCTCCTCCTCCTATTTATCTTTCTCCTCCCCCTCCCTCTTCTCCTCCTACTTCTCCTCCTCTTTCTCCCTCTCCCTCTTCCCTTCCTCTTTGTCCCTCTCCTCCTCTTATTTCTCCTCCTCCTCCCTCTCCCTCTCCTCCTCCTATTTATCTTTCTCCTTCTCTCTCTCCTCCTCCTATTTCTCCTTCTCCCTCTTTTCCTCCTCCCCCTTGCCTTCTCCTCTTCCTCCTTCCATCCCACCATCCCAGCTGATGGCTCAGAACAGGCCCCAAGACCCTAAAAAAAACTTTGATAAGTTGGCCAAGGAGCCAAGATCTGGAAGTCTATCCCCATTTCCTCAAGCATCTATTATGCATGCATTTCACTTTTTTTTTTTAGATTTTATTTTACGAGGCCTATAAAAGTGAGGAGAAGAATACAAAACCTAGTGGTAAACTGGATGCACTTGCTGAAAAAGGGGAAAAAATAATTTATAAGCTTGTTGCATAGAGCACCGAAATTTATGGCCGCATTTCCTGATGCTGTATAGCACAAGCAGCAAAATGGCTTAGGAAAGCATCGTGTTGTAGGTGCAGGGAGGCAGAGCAGGGAAGGAAGGAAGGAAGGAAAGGCAAAGAAAAAAAGAGAGAAAGAAAAAAAAGAGGAGAGGAAGTGAGGAGGAAAGAAGGAAGGAAGCAAGGAAAGAGAAGAGAGAAAAGGGAGGAAAAGGAGAGGTAGGAGAGGAGAAGAAAAGGAGGAGGAAGAGGAAGAGGAGAGGGAGGGAAGGAAGGAAGGAAGAAGAAAGAGAAAAAGAAAGAAAGAAAAAAGAAAGGAGAGAAGCAGAAGAAGCAGAAGCAGAAGAAGAAGAGGAGGAGGAAGAGGAGAGGGAAGGAAGGAAGAAGAAAGGAGGAGAAGCAGAAGAAGAAGTGGAGGAGGAGAAGGAAGACGAAGAGGAGAGGGAAAGAAGGAAGGAAGGAAGAAGAAAGAGAAAGAAAGGAGAAAGGAGGAGAAGCAGAAGAAGAGGAGGAGGAGGTGGTAGTGGTGGAGGAGAGGGAGGGAAGGAGAGAGGGAAGGAAGGAAGGAAGGAAGGCAGAAGAAAGAGAGAGAGAAAGAAAGAAGAGAGGAAGAGGGGGAGGAGAAAAGAAGAAGAAGCAAAAGAAGGAGAAGAGAGGAGGAGGAGAAGAGATGGAGGAAGAAGAATAGGAAATGAAGGAGGAGCGGAAGAGGAGGAAGATGGATGAAAAGGAGAGGAAGATAAAAAACAGGAGGAGGAGAGGAAGAAGACAAGGAAGGAGGCAAGGAGGAAGAGGAGGAAGAGAGCTGGCCTTGGAAGATCCTTTCAGAAAAGAAGAGACCCACAGGATTATTTCCTGATCCAGATCCATAACAGGAACAAACGACACAAAGTCTAAACGTCAGCCATGAAATAAGCATCTCCAATAAAAGGGAGATTCGATCTGAGGGAATCTGGAGAGCCGGACTCGATCGCCTTCCCCTTTGATCCCTCCTCCCACTCCCCAACAACCAACGGAGGCCTTCCCACCGCTTGGCTTCCATTCCCATCTGGCCGAATCAGCAAATTTTGAGGGTGGGGGGATCCCCTTGAGCCGCAAGCCTTCAAAGGACACTCCGGGAGGAGAAAGTAGGGTAGGGGGGGAGGAGGAGGGGGGGATATCCTCAGCCCCCCCCTCGAGGGGAATGGAGACCCAGCGGGAAGTAGCCCCCCCCCTCCCCTCACAATGTTTTTCACAGTTGCCTTAACACGTTTGGCTTCAGAAGCGGCACTGTTGTTGTTACACCTGAGGTTTTATTTTATTTTATTTTTTTGTCTGTTTTGACAGAAGTGTTTTTAACTTCGGGAACCTTTCAGCTACAGCTCCAGGCTGCAATTTCCCCACCTTTCTGAAAAGCAGCCAGATGGATAAAGCAAATGAGGGATATTAATAATACAAAGATGGTGATGGTGATGATGATGATGATCTAACCCTAATAATATTCACCACTGCAGCAGCATCTGATGGGGTAGATTCCTGCTCCCCAAATCTGCACAGCTTCTCAAGGGCACACGGCCCACGAATTGACTGTGATTGGTATATCCTTAAAAGGTTCCTTAAACTTGGCAACTTTAAGGACATGGACTTCAGCTCTCAGAATTCCCCAGCCAGCCTGCTTTAAGATGGGTGGACTTCAACTCCCAGAATCCCCCAGCCAGCCTGCTTTGAGATGGGTGGACTTCGACTCCCAGAATCCCCCAGCCAGCATGCTTTGAGATGGGTGGACTTCGACTCCCAGAATTCCCCAGCCAGCCTGCTTTGAGATGGGTGGACTTCGACTCCCAGAATCCCCCAGCCATCATGCTTTAAGATGGGTGGACTTCGACTCCCAGAATCCCCCAGCCAGCAGGCTTTGAGATGGGTGGACTTCGACTCCCAGAATCCCCCAGCCAGCAGGCTTTGAGATGGGAGGACTTCAACTCCCAGAATCCCCCAGCCAGCAGGCTTTGAGATGGGTGGACTTCGACTCCCAGAATCCCCCAGCCAGCATGCTTTGAGATGGGTGGACTTCGACTCCCAGAATCCCCCAGCCAGCATGCTTTGAGATGGGTGGACTTCGACTCCCAGAATCCCCCAGCCAGCATGCTTTAAGATGGGTGGACTTCGACTCCCAGAATCCCCCAGCCAGCATGCTTTGAGATGGGTGGACTTCGACTCCCAGAATCCCCCAGCCAGCATGCTTTGAGATGGGTGGACTTCGACTCCCAGAATCCCCCAGCCAGCAGGCTTTGAGATGGGAGGACTTCAACTCCCAGAATCCCCCAGCCAGCAGGCTTTGAGATGGGTGGACTTCGACTCCCAGAATCCCCCAGCCAGCATGCTTTGAGACGGGTGGACTTCGACTCCCAGAATCCCCCAGCCAGCCTGCTTTAAGATGGGTGACTTCGACTCCCAGAATCCCCCTGCCAGCATGCTTTAAGATGGGGGGGATTCATTTAACAACTGAATTATTACTTGAAGAACTGCAGTCATTCACTTTAACAACTGTGGTAAGAAAGGTCATTAAACAGGGCAAACATCACTTGACCACTGTCTCAGTTAGCAACAGAAATGTTGGGGCTCAATTGTGGTCGTAAGTAGAAGACTCCCAGTGGCTGGCAAATGCTGGTGTCTTTCTCGTGGGGCACTCCTGATGGAAATTGGCTTCTCTCTCTCTCTCTCTCTCCCTCCCTCTCTCTCTGGTACCATTTTCCCAGCCTTTTTGTAAGGCTTAATTTGCAAATGACCTGTTTTGCTAGCTGAAAACCGTTTTCCCGCGGTGAAAAAAACAGCCATTTTTCTGGATCTCTCTCGGAAAATAAGACCGTTCCATCGGGAATCGCCAGAGGTGTGGAAAGCGCAGCCAGCAATGCCGGATCGGCTTGTTGGTGGCTGTGTGTCCTTTGCCTTTGGGTCAGTGGTGAAATCCTCCAGGGGTTGCCACCGGTTTGAAGGGAGCCGCTTCATCAAGGAGCGGAGTGGAAATGGCACCACAAGGAGATCCCTTTCTAATCATCTCCGTGGGGGAGCCGGTCTTTTCTTTTCTAGCAGCCTTTTTCTCCACACCTCTCAAAATTGCTACCATTTGGGTTAAAACCCAAGAGCTAGAATTATTGAATTCGCTTGATATTCTAAACATGACAAATTAGTAGAGTTCTAAGACTGCATCGAAGCGTTGAACTAGCTCGGCATTAATATCACATGGATCTCTCTCTTTTTTTTTTTTTGTGTCTTTTTGCATTTTAGTTTATTCGAATCACCCGCAGGCGTCTATTTTTCTCTCCCTGCAATGTCTCTAGTGCATTCCTTTTTTAAAAAAAAAAATAAAATAAAATAAAAATTTGCAACGTTTCTCCGATAATATTAAAACGCGCCCGCCCAGACACAAATCTCAAATCTGCTGGCTGTTTCTTTTCTGAATTATGAGTCAGCAGAAGCCGGCCGTTTCAGAGGGCAAAGCTTGGGGAAATGAAAAAAGAGAGAGGGAAAGCAGCAACAACGACGATTCTAATGCAATTCACAGGGAAAACTTTCCCCCCTTCAATGGAAGGGGGAACCAAATTTTTTTACAACCGGTTCTGTGGGCGTGGTGGCTTGGTGGGAGTGGCAGAGTAAGGGTATTGCAAAATCTCCATTCCCTCCCCACTAGTTTAGTTTAGTTTAGTTTAGTTTATTAGATTTATATACCGCCCTTCTCCTGACGGACTCAGGGCGGTGAACAGCCAAACATTAAAACATTAAAATACAAGCAATATAAAAGTTAAAAATAATCTAAAAACGTAATTAAATCAAATTTTGGCTTCCCCAAATTTACAATCCCTCCTAAAATTCACCCATTAAAATCTACGTTAAGCCAGCCCGGCTTCCTACAGGAGGAAGGATACTGCAACATCTCCATTCCCTCCCCACTCCAGGGGAAGGATACTGCAAAATCTCCATTCCCTCCCCACTCCAGGGGAAGGATACTGCAAAATCTCCATTCCCTCCCCACTCTAGGGGGAAGGATACTGCAACATCTCCATTCCCTCCCCACTCCAGGGGGAAGGATACTGCAAAATCTCCATTCCCTCCCCACTCCAGGGGAAGGATACTGCAAAATCTCCATTCCCTAATCTCCATTCCCTCCCCACTCCAGGGGGAAGGATACTGCAAAATCTCCATTCCCTCCTCCATTCCCTCCCCACTCCAGGGGGAAGGATACTGCAAAATCTCCATTCCCTCCCCACTCCAGGGAGAACGATACTGCAAAATCCCCTTTCCCATTCCACTCTGGGGCCAGCCAGAGATGATTTTTTGCCGGTTCTCCAAACTACTCAAAATTTCCTCTACCGGTTCTCCAGAACCTGTCAGAAGCTGTTGGATTTCACCCCGGATATATATGCAAAAAAAGAGGGGGCTATGATTCGTTTTAGGGCAGTTGTTCTGTGATCCGAACCTGGCTCCCTGGACAATTTTATGAATTTCCCTGAAAGTTTTCGCTTTTTTTGGACCTAATGCATTTCTTCCCCCGCTTTGCAAGGAAGCTTTGATGCCAAACAACTCAGAATTATGGAAGGGAGACCTCAGCTATGCCCCCAGTCCTGCTTGGGTAAGAGATCTCAACCACAGATCATAAATAACCGTCAATAAATAGATTAGGTAGAAGTTGACATCATGTTCCGCATTGCACACAAAAGGAATCGGGCAGAGAGAAGAAAATTTCTTCTAGGAAAATTGAAGAGGTGGGGGAGGGGGGACAGTATTGCAGGAGTTTTGCACAAAGTGGGGGGGGGGGGTGTCTCGAGGCGTTCAACAGGGGGACCTAATGAGTAAATACGGCACCATCCCAAAGGTGTTATGAACACACGCAGAGAGCTTTGTGCTTCAGTCGCGGGAAGGAAGACGGATAAGGGAGCAAAATGGTCGTCTGAATGCAGAAATCGGAGGTTGGATAGGATCCTGATGAATCGCTTATTCTGGTTTGGTTTGGGTTTTTTATTAGATGCACAAAGTAAAGAGAGGACCATTTTTATTGATTGATTTATCATTTCTCTCTCCCCCCCACCTCTCTTCCCCTGCCTCCCTCTCCAGCTTTTACACAGATTTCACAAAACTAACCAGCAGAAGGGCCCCGAAAATGAATTTCTAAAAGGCTTCAAAAGCTGAGCCACCATCCTGCCGGGATTTGTTTTGTGGCGATGGATCGGGGCATCAAAGCCGGGATGGGAGCATAGGGGAGTGCACATTTGCAGGGTGGGAAAAGCCTTCACGGCTAACCATGGTTGGTTTATTTTTACGGCAAATCCCGCCTGTTAGCTTATCCCCTGATAGATTCAGCCTGGGTTAGTTCAAGATGAGCCACACTGTCAGTCCTGCTCCAAATTGATCCCTTAGGAAAGAAAGACCCTCGACTCCGTTAGGCTGAAGCAAAAGCTTCTTTTACTAAAGGAAGTCAGTTGCAGTAAAGTCAGGCTAGATCTAAGGCTACTCCTCTATGTGAAAATGATACCGAAAAGGCTCCTTTCTCCCCCCCCCCCCACACTTCCCTTGGGGATTAGTCCATATTTCTCCAATCAGAGTCCGCCAAAATGTTTTGAGAATGCTGTTTTGGGGCAATTCACATTCTTTCTCAAGGCACACGGCCTTGGTGCCCACTGGTACAAGATGGTCCTGGGCATCTCTGGTCTTTATCCTCTGTCAATTCCCCCCCCCTCCTTGTTTCCTATTACGTACACACACAGTTATTGCTGATTTGTTCAACCCCCCCCCCCACTGGCAAATCTGACACATGTCATGTCTGAATGGTAAATCTCGGTCCGTGCCAAGGAAGACACTGAGGCCAAGGCCCGTGGCATTTCCCAGGGGTGGAGGGAGTCAATTTAAGAGTGGGGGGGGAGAGAAAAAGGGGGCTAGACTTCCGTGTTGCAAGAAGCAGCCCCCTGCCCCCACTCCGCCTGCATTCGTCTCCCTCCCTCTCTCATTGCCGCTTAAGTTGCCTTCCTATTCACGCTTCTTCTGGGGGTCTCCACAAAATCAATTTCGAAGTGCAAATTGATTCCAAGCTTCCATACAAATCTTGTGTCAGGGCTGGGGGAGGGGGGGGGAGGGTTTGCGGAGGGGAGGAAAGGGGGGGAGGGGGTCAGAAGGAGCCAGAGGAAATATTACAGGGGCTGCCCGGCTCTTGGCTAACCCAAGAGATTGAAAGCTTTGCGAAGAACGGAAAAGCGCAGGATTGAAAGCATGAGACGGGCACGGCGGGGAAAGAGATTGGATTGGGGAGGTGGGGGGGGCTGGATAAAGGAGAGGATCGTTTAATGTCCTCCCCCCCAAATGAGAGCCTTTAAGCAGAGATGATTGAAATAGCACGAGGGGGAAGGTGTCCATCCAGGCTGCCGGCTTTGTGAATCCTCCATCCAGGTGAGAAGAGGATGGATAAGATGACCTCCCAGGTCCCTTTGCCAATTCAGTCTCCCAGTGGGGGAACCTGTATTCCTACAGGGAGTCCTCAGCTTAAGGCCACAATGGAGCTCACCGTTTCCACATTTCAGGGAGTTTTTGCCCCGTTTTACGACCTTTCTCGCTGGAGGGGTTGCTAAGCGAATCGTTTCGGTTGTTCAATTACCGTATTTTCTGGCGTATAAGACAACTGGACGTATAAGACGACCCTCCTCAGAGCCATTTAAGGCTCGTCAGAGCCTTTCAGGCTGGTCTGCCTGGTTACAGGAGAATGAGACCCGGTGTATAAGACGACCCCCGACTTTTGAGAAGATTTTTGTGTGTTAGAAAGTAGTCTTATACGCAGGAAAATACAGTAAGTCACCCGTTAAGTGTGTTAAGTGAACCTGGCTTCTCCCATTCACTTGGCTTGTCCGAAGGTCGCAAGAGGGGATCGCGTGACATCCTCCCCACCCCGGACCGTCGTAAATGGGAGTCGCTGGCATCTAAATTTTGATCCCGTGACCGCGAGGGATGCTGCAACGGTCCAAAGTGTGAAAAACGGTCACGAGTCACTTTTTTACCAGGGCCGTTGTATTTTTGGAACGGTCGTTAAATGAACGGTTGTAAGTCGAGGACTGCCTGCAATTCTGGGTTTGCTTCCAACTCTGCCTCCTGGTTCTTCCTGCAGACGCGGCCACGCCCAGAACTGGTTCTACCCTGCTTAGTTAGGGACTTGTTATCTCAGCTACGGTTTAATTAAAGCTTGTTTATCCCCAACCTCTGATCAGCCCTTCGGGAGGCAGGGAGACCAATCTGGGATGCTCTGGGGAAGCCGAGAAGCTACAAAACAACTCTGCGGCTTCTCGCCTTCAGTTTTCTACTCGGTTGTCTTTCTTTCTTTCTTTCTTTCTTTCTTTCTTTCTTTCTTTCTTTCTTTCTTTCTTTCTTTCTTTCTTTCTTTCTTTCCTTCTTCCCTCTTTCCTTCCTTCCTCCTCCCTCCCTCCCTTCCCCTTTCCTTCTTTCCTTTCCTCCCTCCCTCCCTCTCTTCCCCTTTCCTTCCTTCCTTCTTCCTTTCCTTCTTTTATTCCTTCCTTCCTCCCTCTCTTTCCTTCCTTCTTCGCCCCCTTTCCTCTTTCCTTCTTCCTTCCTTGTTTCTTTCCTTCCTTCCTTGTTTCTTTCCTTCCTTCCTTGTTTTTTCCTTCCTCCCTCCCTCCCTTTCTTCCTCCTTCTCTCTTTCCTTCCTTTCTTCCTTCCTTCCTCCCTCCTTCCTCTCTCTTTCCTTCCTTCCTTTCCCTTCCTTTCCCTTCCTTTTGTCCCTCCCTCCCTCCTCCCTCCCTCTCTCTCTTTCCTTCTTTCCTCCTCCCTCCCTCCCTCCCTGTCTTTCTTTCCTTCCTTCCTTCCTTCTCTTTCTTTCTTTCCTTCCTTCCTTTTCCTTCTTTCTCTTTCCTTCCTTCCTTCCTTCCTTCCTTCCTTCCTTCCTTCCTTCCTTCCTTCCTTCCTTCCTTCCTTCCTTCCACATAGACTCATCCTGCTCAATGGGCAAGATTTGGCACATTTGTGTGTGTTTGTCTGTGTGTTGGACTCTACAGAATCTGGGATCTGTATAACTCCAGAATGTTTGGACACTAACAAACAAACACACACACACACACACACACACACACACACACACACACACACACACACACACACACACACACTCGGCTCCGCAAACTCAGGCGAGGGGTTAGAGATGATACAACTGTTTCGCAAACACCGGCAACGTGAGGGAGGTTTCAACAGCTGGCTTGTGGTTTCATCTTTGCAAGGGGGAGAACTAAACATATGCTTCGTCACCCAGCTCTCTCTGCCGATGCCATTTTTCTCTTGGGGAAATCTCTTCGCTCCTTCGATGGGTTTTATCACAGAGTGGGGGGGTTCGAGGAAAGGCAGGTTAGAGGGACGCCGAGGGCAATCTGCTTCCAAACGGTCGTTTCAGCTTTCGCTTCTTATATAAAAGCAACATCAAACTGGCTAAGTAATTGCAAAGAGGGCAGTGGCAGATTATTTGGCTCCAAGATGGGAGTTGAACGATTTCTTTACAAGTAGCTCGATCAAGGTTTCTGCACTTGGCTATTTTAAGACGGGTGGGACTTCAAGTCCCAGAATTCCCCAGCCAGCCGGCTTTAAGATGCGTGGATTGCGACTCCCAGAATTCCCCAGTCAGAATGGTTTAAAATGGGTGGACTTCCAAACCCAGCATCCCCCAGTCAGAAAAGTTTAAGATGGGTGGACTTCAACTCCCAGAATTCCCCAGCCAACAGGCTTTAAGACAGGTGGACTTCAACTCCCAGAATCCCCCAGCCAGCATGCTTTAAGACAGGTGGACTTCAACTCCCAGAATCCCCCAGCCAGCATGCTTTAAGACAGGTGGACTTCAACTCCCAGAATCCCCCAGCCAGCATGCTTTAAGACAGGTGGACTTCAACTCCCAGAATCCCCCAGCCAGCATGCTTTAAGACAGGTGGACTTCAACTCCCAGAATTCCCCAGCCAGCATGCTTTAAGACGGGTGGACTTCAACTCCCAGAATCCCCCAGCCAGCATGCTTTAAGACGGGTGGACTTCAACTCCCAGAATCTCCCAGCCAGCATGCTTTAAAACGGGTGGACTTCAACTCCCAGAATCCCCCAGCCAGCATGCTTTAAGACAGGTGGACTTCAACTCCCAGAATCCCCCAGCCAGCATGCTTTAAGACGGGTGGACTTCAACTCCCAGAATTCCCCAGCCAGCATGCTTTAAGACGGGTGGACTTCAACTCCCAGAATTCCCCAGCCAGAATGGTTTAAGACGGGTGGACTTCAACTCCCAGAATTCCCCAGCCAGCATGCTTTAAGACGGGTGGACTTCAACTCCCAGAATCCCCCAGCCAGCATGCTTTAAGACGGGTGGACTTCAACTCCCAGAATCCCCCAGCCAGCATGCTTTAAGACGGGTGGACTTCAACTCCCAGAATCCCCCAGCCAGCATGCTTTAAGACGGGTGGACTTCAACTCCCAGAATCCCCCAGCCAGCATGCTTTAAGACGGGTGGACTTCAACTCCCAGAATCCCCCAGCCAGCATGCTTTAAGACGGGTGGACTTCAACTCCCAGAATCCCCCAGCCAGCATGCTTTAAGACGGGTGGACTTCAACTCCCAGAATTCCCCAGCCAGCATGCTTTAAGACGGGTGGACTTCAACTCCCAGAATCCCCCAGCCAGCATGCTTTAAGACGGGTGGACTTCGACTCCCAGAATCCCCCAGCCAGCATGCTTTAAGACGGGTGGACTTCAACTCCCAGAATTCCCCAGCCAGCATGCTTTAAGACGGGTGGACTTCAACTCCCAGAATTCCCCAGCCAGCATGCTTTAAGACGGGTGGACTTCGACTCCCAGAATCCCCCAGCCAGCATGCTTTAAGACGGGTGGACTTCGACTCCCAGAATCCCCCAGCCAGCATGCTTTAAGACGGGTGGACTTCAACTCCCAGAATCCCCCAGCCGGCATGCTTTAAGACGGGTGGACTTCGACTCCCAGAATTCCCCAGCCAGCATGCTTTAAGACGGGTGGACTTCGACTCCCAGAATTCCCCAGCCAGCATGCTTTAAGACAGGTGGACTTCGACTCCCAGAATCCCCCAGCCAGCATGCTTTAAGACGGGTGGACTTCAACTCCCAGAATCCCCCAGCCAGCATGCTTTAAGACGGGTGGACTTCAACTCCCAGAATCCCCCAGCCAGCATGCTTTAAGACGGGTGGACTTCAACTCCCAGAATTCCCCAGCCAGAATGGTTTAAGACGGGTGGACTTCAACTCCCAGAATTCCCCAGCCAGCATGCTTTAAGACGGGTGGACTTCAACTCCCAGAATCCCCCAGCCAGCATGCTTTAAGACGGGTGGACTTCAACTCCCAGAATCCCCCAGCCGGCATGCTTTAAGACGGGTGGACTTCAACTCCCAGAATTCCCCAGCCAGCATGCTTTAAGACGGGTGGACTTCAACTCCCAGAATTCCCCAGCCAGCATGCTTTAAGACGGGTGGACTTCGACTCCCAGAATCCCCCAGCCAGCATGCTTTAAGACGGGTGGACTTCGACTCCCAGAATTCCCCAGCCAGCATGCTTTAAGACGGGTGGACTTCAACTCCCAGAATCCCCCAGCCAGCATGCTTTAAGACGGGTGGACTTCAACTCCCAGAATTCCCCAGCCAGCATGCTTTAAGACGGGTGGACTTCAACTCCCAGAATTCCCCAGCCAGCATGCTTTAAGACGGGTGGACTTCAACTCCCAGAATCCCCCAGCCAGCATGCTTTAAGACGGGTGGACTTCAACTCCCAGAATCCCCCAGCCAGCATGCTTTAAGACGGGTGGACTTCGACTCCCAGAATCCCCCAGCCAGCATGCTTTAAGACGGGTGGACTTCAACTCCCAGAATCCCCCAGCCGGCATGCTTTAAGATGGGTGGACTTCAACTCCCAGAATCCCCCAGCCAGCATGCTTTAAGATGGATGGACTTCAACTCCCAGAATCCCCCAGCCGGCATGCTTTAAGACGGGTGGACTTCAACTCCCAGAATCCCCCAGCCAGCATGCTTTAAGACAGGTGGACTTCAACTCCCAGAATCCCCCAGCCAGCATGCTTTAAGACAAGTGGACTTCCACTCCCAGAATTCCCCAGTCAGAATGGTTTAAGATGGGTGCACTTCCACACCCAGCATGCTTTAAGGGCTAATTCACTATAGTTGCCAGGGGAAAAAACTGTGCACTCCTCTCTTCAGCAGACTCAAGAGTTACCTTCCTGCAAAGCAGAGAGGGGTCTTCTCTGAAGAAAAGACCATCCCCACTAACTCCTCCAGTGGTATAAATGGACACACACACACACACACACACACACACACACACACACAGACATACACACTGCCATCCGTTTCTCATTCATTTATAGCAATTCTGATACTGCGGCAGCCTCCATTGGGAGTGACTTTAATAAAACCCCTTCAGCAAATCTCTTTCGGAGATATTTAGGTGCCTTGTAATATTCATGAAGGGGAGATTAAATATTGAGATTTATGCCAATAATAAATAAATAAATAAATAAATAAATAAATAAATAAATAAATAAATAAATAAATAAATAAATAAATAAATAAATAAATAAATAAATAAATAAATAAATAAATAAATAAATAAATAAATAAATAAATAAATAAATAAATAAATAAATAAATAAATAAATAAATAAATAAATAAATAAATAAATAAATAAATAAATAAATAAATAAATAAATAAATAAATAAATAAATAAATAAATAAATAAATAAATAAATAAATAAATAAATAAATAAATAAATAAATAAATAAATAAATAAATAAATAAATAAATAAATAAATAAATAAATATATATATATATATATATATATATATATATATATATATATATATATATATATATATATATATATATATATATATATATATATATATATATATATATATATATATATATATATATATATATATATATATATATATATATATATATATATATATATATATATATATATATATATATATATATATATATATATATATATATATATATATATATATATTAAAGCAGCCGAGGGGATGTGTGTGACGAGGAAGGTGTCAGTTTTGTTAAAGAAGCACATGGATATTCAGCTCAGCTGTTCATAACAATATTGAGCGATGATGAATGGCTTCCAGAACCAGGGGGCTCCTGCGCCACGTAAAGAGAGCCAATCTCTGGGCTTCATCCGGGATTTTACAGGTAGTCCTTGATTTACAATCTTTCACTCAGGTACTATTCGAAGTTGCAACGGCACTAATGACTGATGGTCGTCTTTCAACGACTTAAGGTCGTTAAAAAAAAAAGTGAGATATTATAAAAAATGTACGCAAATGATGACATAAAAATAAATATTAATTGAATAAGAAATTGAAATGAGAGGAGAGATCATTAGAAAATCGGGGCTGCTCAAATACCACTTTAGATTGAACGGGAAAGGGAAACAACAGGAGAGAGGGGAAGGAGTAGAGAGAGAGGAAGGGAGAAGAGAGGAGAGGAGAAAGAAGAAAGGGAAAAGGAGAGGAAGAAAAGGGAGGGGAAAGAGGAGTAGAAGAAAAGGTTAGAAGGGGGGAAGAAGAGAGGAGTGGGGGAAGGGAAGGGGGAGTAGGAAAGAGAAGGAGAGGAAGAACGAAGAAAGTAGGAGGAGAAAGAAGAAGCAAAAGAAGGGAAGGAGAAAGAAGAAAGAAGAAAGGGAAAAGGAGAGGAAGAAAAGGGAGAGGAAAGAGGAGCAGGAGAGAAGGTTAGAAGGGAGGAGTGGGGGAAGGAAAGAGAAGGAGAGGAAGAACGAAGAAAACAGGAGGAGAGGAGGAAGGAAAAGAAGGAGAGGAGAAGAAAGGGAAAAGGAGAGGAAGAAAAGGGAGGGGAAAGAGGAGTAGAAGAAAAGGTTAGAAGGGGGGAAGAAGAGAGCAGTGGGGGAAGGGAAGGGGGAGTAGGAAAGAGAAGGAGAGGAAGAACGAAAAAAGTAGGAGGAGAAAGGGGAAGGAAAAGAAGGAGAGGAGAAGAAAGGGAAAAGGAGAGGAAGAAAAGGGAGGGGAAAGAGGAGCAGGAGAGAAGGTTAGAAGGGAAGGGGAAGAAGAGAGAAGTGGGGGAAGAGAAGGGGAAGTAGGAAAGAGAAGGAGAGGAAGAACGAAGAAAATAGGAGGAGAAAGGGGAAGGAAAAGAAGGGGAGGAGGAGAAGAAAGGTTGGAGTAAATGTAAAGGGTAAAAGAGCAGCCCCGAAAAAAATAAAATAAAATAAAAATTAAAAAAGATCATTGCAGCATCCCTCTCGGTCATGTCATCAAAATTCAGATGCTTGACTCGTATTTATGACGGTTGCAGTGGGATCCCGGGGGGCTCACGTGATGCCTTTTGGCGACCTTCTGACCAGCAAACTTGCTGGTCAATGGGGGAAGCCAGTTTCATTTAGCGACCGTCTTCCTGACTTAACAACTCACGGTGATTCGCTTAACAACGGCGACCAGAAAACTCATCCGATGGAGCAAAACTGGGCTTAGTAAGTGTCTCGGCTTAGCAATGGAAATTGGGGTGGGGTGGGGGCCTCCACTCTGGTCGTAAGTCGAGGACTTGCCTGTGTTATGGGACGGTGGTCCCAATGAAGGCAAACCAATCGAGAGGGCCTTTGCCCCTTTGCAGCCCCCAAAGCTTTGAGGCCAGCGGGCAGGATTCAAGTTCTGACTTGTGGGAGCGCTCACAAAATGGCGGCTGGGGGACCCAGGCGGGTGCAATAACATGGTTAGAAAGCGGGACTGGTTGAATTCCCCACGTTCACAATCTTCAGAGGCTGTGAATCTCCTGTGACCAGCCCTGAGGATTAACTCCGGTAGATTAAATGGGATTCTCTCTTCCCAATTATGATTAACCCACTTTGCGAAGGGATTAAGCTAAACTCCGAAAAGGGGCAACCTGGACTGAAGGCCCTGGAGAATTGGGGTTTGCCTGAAAGAAGGAGGGGGGAGGAAGAGGAGGGAGGGGAAGGGAAGGGAAGGGAAGGGAAAACCATCTTTCTTCCGTGCAGCTCACGCTCCTGGTAGTAACAGATGAAGTGGGTGGATTCTGAGATGTTCCTCGAAAATTTCAATACAATCTACTAGTCCCTAAGAAAACTTCAAGCCGGAGCACATGGCAAGGATAATTACCTATCCTGGTCCATGTAAATCAACAATAATCTTCTTTCTTAATAGAATAGAATAGAATAGAATAGAATAGAATAGAATAGAATAGAATAGAATAGAATAGAATAGAATAGAATAGAATAGAATAGAAGTATAAAATATAGAATAGAATAGAATGTAAAATTAGAATAGAATAGAATAGAATAGAATAGAATAGAATAGAATAGAATAGAATGGAATGGAATGGAATGGAATGGAATGGAATGGAATAGAATAGAATAGAATAGAATAGAATAGAATAGAATAGAATAGAATAGAATAGAATAGAATAGAATAGAATAGAAGTATAAAATATAGAATAGAATAGAATGTAAAATTAGAATTGAATAGAATAGAATAGAATAGAATAGAATAGAATGGAATGGAATGGAATAGAATAGAATAGAATAGAATAGAATAGAATAGAATAGAATAGAATAGAATAGAATAGAATAGAATAGAATAGAATAGAATAGAATAGAAGTATAAAATATAGACTAGAATAGAATGTAAAATATAGAATAGAATAGAATGTAAAATTAGAATAGAATAGAATAGAATAGAATAGAATAGAATAGAATAGAATGGAATGGAATGGAATGGAATGGAATGGAATGGAATGGAATGGAATGGAATGGAATGGAATGGAATAGAATAGAATAGAATAGAATAGAATAGAATAGAATAGAATAGAATAGAATAGAATAGAATAGAATAGAATAGAAGTATAAAATATAGAATAGAATAGAATGTAAAATTAGAATTGAATAGAATAGAATAGAATAGAATAGAATGGAATGGAATGGAATAGAATAGAATAGAATAGAATAGAATAGAATAGAATAGAATAGAATAGAATAGAATAGAATAGAATAGAAGTATAAAATATAGACTAGAATAGAATGTAAAATATAGAATAGAATAGAATGTAAAATTAGAATAGAATAGAATAGAATAGAATAGAATAGAATAGAATAGAATGGAATGGAATGGAATGGAATGGAATGGAATGGAATGGAATGGAATGGAATGGAATGGAATAGAATAGAATAGAATAGAATAGAATAGAATAGAATAGAAGTATAAAATATAGAATAGAATAGAATGTAAAATTAGAATAGAATAGAATAGAATAGAATAGAATAGAATGGAATGGAATGGAATAGAATAGAATAGAATAGAATAGAATAGAATAGAATAGAATAGAATAGAATAGAATAGAATAGAATAGAATAGAATAGAATAGAAGTATAAAATATAGACTAGAATAGAATGTAAAATATAGAATAGAATAGAATGTAAAATTAGAATAGAATAGAATAGAATAGAATAGAATAGAATAGAATAGAATAGAATAGAATAGAATACCCACCCCCCGCCCCATTTCTATGCACAGCTAATCCTCAACTTACGACCGAAATCGAGCCCAACTTTTCTCTTGCTGAGCGAAACATTTCGTGCGCGGAGCGTTGCCCCCGTTTTTACAACCTTCCTTGCCCCGGTTGTTAAAGCGACTCCCCACGGGTCTTAAGCTAGTGGCGCGGCTGTTAAGTGAAGCGGGCTTCTCCCGTCGACTTCGCTAGTCAGATGGTCGCAAGAGGGGATCACCTGACAAACCCCCCCTCCCCCAGGACACTGCCACCGTCATAAACCCAAATCCGTTGCCAAGCGCCTGAATCCCCAGGGTCCCCTGAATCAATTACGGGACCCTGGGGATGCTGCAACAGTCCTAAGTCCCTTTTGTTCAGTGCCGTCGTAACTTCACAAACGGTCACTAAATGAACGGTCGTAAATGGAGGACTGCCTGTATTTTGGAGCAGCGGGTGCTGAGCTAGTTAGAAAGCTTAGGACAGGGATGGCCAAAAGCAGTGGGAGCGCCCACACCCATAATTCAATGCGCCCCGCCTGCCCACCAGGCATGCACGCACGACACCTGCCCCGTACAACCCCTGCTTTTGGCATGTGATGGCACGATGGGTACGGTAGACCCGTTTTTCACCCTCCCCAGGCTCCAGAGGCTTTCTTGGAGCCCGGGGAGGGCAAAAATGGCCTTTCCCACCCCTCCGGAGGCCGGGAATGGCCCGTTTCCCGACTTTCGGAAGGCCCGAAAATTAGCTGGCTGGCGCACCCATGGGTGCTGGAGCTGAGCTAGTGTGTGTGCCCACAGAGGTGGCTCCGTGTGCCATCACGGGTCCGGTGGTCTGTCTCCCACCTCCCGCCATGCCCTCTGTGGCTGCTGGGACTTGTAGTCTGGAGCCACCTGGAAAGCTGTGTGTGTATATGTGTGTGTGTGTGTGTGTCAGAATCGGGCAAAGCTATATTTAGCTCCCAGATCCCCGTGAGGATGGATTGCATCACCTCTTCGTTCCCCCCCCCCGCCGTCTCTTGGCTCCGTTCTATGAGGAAACAGTCTGAGAGCCCCCCCATTTTTAAGAGACCAACCTGCCTGCCCCTCCCTGCCTCCCCCAGGCCTTTGCAAAGGGAGCATTTTGAACCGTTCTGAAAAGGGAACCACCTAGCGTGGACGGGAGACATTCGTTTCACCGGTTTTGGCAACTGGAGGGAAATGCGCCGGTCCTTGTTCTCAGCATCCCTCTGGTGGGGGGGGGAGGGCTAAGGGCAGCCTGGAGACACCCCAATTGCACACCCTTCCCCTTATAATTTCTCCTTGCTTTGTGTAATGCCCTGGGGGTGGGGTGGGGGGCGGACTTGGAGGTAAATCTGGAAGCTGCAAGGTTTCATCATCAGGGCCCCTCCCTTGGCTATTAGACCCGCAGGAGGGGAGGGCATAACACATTCCTTGTAGCCCCGTTGGGGTTGGGGTTGGGGGGGCGGGGTAGATGGAAAGCAATTTCCAACACTTCAGTCTGGCCCAGCAATCCAGAGGCAGGTTGCTGGAATAAAGATGGGGGGGGGGCTTTTGAACCAACTGAAGAGTGGTGGAGGTTTGCTTTCAGCTGAGGCTGTCCAGCATCTCTCCCCTGCAGAGGGAAGGAAGGAAGGAAGGAAGGAGAAAGGGAAGAAAGAAAGAGGAGGGAAGGAGGGAGGAAAGGAGGGAGAGGAAGAGGGGAGGAAGGAGGAGCGAGTGAGTGATGAAGGAAGGAAGGGAGGGAGGAGAGGAGAGGGGAGAGGGAAGGAAGAAAAGGAAGAGGAGTGAGGAGGGAAGGAAGGAATGAATGAGAGAGGGAGGGAGGGAGGGAGGGAAGGAAGGGAAGTAAGCAAGGAGAAGGGAAGAAAGAAAGGGAAGAGGAGGGAGGGAGGGAGGAAAAAGAGGGAAGGAAGGGAAGTGGGGAGGAAGGAGGAGTGAGTGAGTGATGAAGGGAGGGAGGAGGGGAGAGGGAAGGAAGAAAGAGGGAAGAGGAGTAAGGAGGGAAGGAGGAATGAGTGAGTGAGGAAGGAAGGAAGCAAGGGAGGGAGGGTGGGAAGGAAGGAAGGAAGGAGAAAGGGAAGAAAGGAAGGGAAGAGGAGGGAAGAAGGAAAGAGAGAGAGCGGGAAGGAAAGGGGGAAGGAAGGGAACAGGAGTGACTGATAAAAGAAAGAAAGAAGGAAAGGAGGGAGGGAGGGAGGAAAGGAAAGAGGGGAGGAAGGAGGAAGGAGTGAGGAAGGAAGGAAGCAAGTAAGGGAGGGAAGGAGGAAAGGAAAGGAAAGAGGGAAGGAAGGAGAGTGAGTGTGATGAAGGAAGGAAGGGAGGAGAGGAGAGAGGGAAGAAAGGAAGGGAAGAGGAGGGAGAGAGGAAGGGAGGGAGGGAAGGAAGGAAGGGAGGAAAGAGGGGAGGAAGGAGGAGCGAGTGAGTGATGAAGGAAGGGAGGGAGGGAGGGAAGGAAGGAAAGAGGCAAGGAAGGAAACAGGAGGGAGTGATGAAGGAAGGAAGGAAGGAAGGAAGGAAGGAAGGAAGGAAGGAAGGAAGGAAGGAAGGAAGGAAGGAAGGAAGGAAGGAAGGGAGAGAGGGAGGGAGGCTTCAGCCTCAGTGGCAAACTAACTCAGCCAATCAGGCCCTCCCAGCGTCCAGATCCAACCATTTCTTTGCCAAAATCCAGATTCCTTTCTTGAATTTTCCCTCCCGCTTCCCCAACTGTCAGTCTCAGCCTCCTCTGATCTCTTTCCAGGCCCACATCGCCTTTCAGCTTCCCTTCGGCTTCCACAGAGAGAGAGCACAAAACCATGTTTCTCCGGAGAGGCTGTTGAGAGCCGCGGGAGAGGCGCATCGCCTTTTCCACATTGCCACGGTGCAACGCATGAGCACTGGGGCCCTCCACGGCTCCCATGCGCCTTCCCCATGCGCCAGAACCTGGGCCAGGCCGGGTCTCGAAACGATCGATAAAGCTTCTTCTTCAGACACGTTTTCCGACGAAAGAACAGCTGCCTTTAAGTCAGACGAAGAAAGATGGCAGAGAAAAAAGAACGAAGAGCTTTCGGCGCATTGCATCCAGAGGTTAAAACACCCAACAAAACTGTATTTATGGGCTGATCAATCAATCGATCGATCTCCGCCTGCCTTAACCAAATTAATTAATTCGAGATAGCAAAATATGTTTTTTTTTTCTTCCTGAAAAAAAAAACCCCACACAATGGAGGAGCAGAGAGTTTCCCCCCAAAATGAAAAGCCGCCTTCGGTCTGCGAAATAGGCCACCGCGTTTTGGTGACTCAGCTCTCCGGATATCTTTTATTTATCTATTAAATCTATACGTCGGCTGTCTCGGTTTTGCCAAGCGACTCTGGGAGGCTCACGAATCAATGGTTATTTTTTGCCCCTCGATTAAGAAAGATTTATCCCAGATCTTCATTACCCCAAAAGATGACTCAAAGGAACTGGGAAAAACCGTATCGTGAGATCGGCTTTTTTCCCCCTATTCTGCAATTACGGCAAATTTTACTTATGGGGAGAAGACATCGCTTGTGTTGTCGCCCGCCAGCAGACAGCAGATTCAGACAGTGAGGAGGTTGGGGAGGAACATGGGCCAGTCCTGGAGTCTGGGGAAGGCTCGGACGAGGGCTCTGCGTCGGAGGCAGAGAGAGGGCCAAGGCCATCTGGTAGTTCTTTGCTGCCTTTGGAGTCTCCGGAGTCTGACATCAGCGAGGCAGAAGAACAGTGAGAGCCTGTTCCCAGTGTGCGCATGCGCAGAGTTGCCAGGAGACAGGAAAAATTAAGAAAACAGGGTCGACTTGGGAGTAAGGCTTGGAGATGACTGGCCCCTCCCATAAGATAAAAAAGAGGAGCGAATAGGACGTGAGCTTTTGCAGGAAGCAGTTAGTTCATCTGGTCAATTAAAGCTTTGTTTGACTCTGTGCCAAGTTTGGCCTTGCCCTGCGTGTGGAAATTCGTTCTCTGGCAGCGTTCCAAGGGAGATAAGGTGGGTGTTTGTAAACACTCCCCTGAAAGACTGTTTGAGAAGCCTTTCGGACTGGGAAGGACAATAATTCACAGCCGTATGAATTAAAGAGGTTTGCCGGGACTGAGATTGTGCTGTATACTCTCTAAGGAAGCCTACGTGAGAACAGCTTGCAAATTCTCCAGATTCTCTCATGCTTCACCCGGTTAACTATTGATTCAGGGAGTCTTCTTCTTACAGCAGTTCGTTTAGTGACAGTTCCACTGGGGCGGGGGGGGGGGGAAACCGACTTCTGAGTCTCTAAGGCACCAGCGTGCGAGACCAAGTAGTGGCTGGGTGGGGCCACCCAGCAAATTAACAACCAGTTCACCAAAACTGGGCCGAAACGGTTGAATCCCACCGTTGTTTCTGACCCTTTTTTTCACATTTACAAGCATTGCAGCAATCGCCAGGGTTAGGAGTGATCACAATTGAGACACTTGTCATGTGATCAAAATTCGGAGGCTTGGCAACTGACTCGTACTTATGACGGTGGCAGTGCTCCCCGGGATCGCGTGGTCCTCTTTTGCGACCTCCTGACAAGCAAAGTCCATGGGGGAGCCGGATTCGCTTCACGATCGTGTTACTAATTTGAACAACTACGGTGATTCGCAAGGAAAAGTCAGAAAATGCGGGCCAAATTCCCTTCGTGACTGTTTTGCTTAGCAATGGGAATTTGGGGCTCAATCGTGGTCGTAAATCAAGGATTACTTATATTGAACGTGTCCTTCTCAATGGTTTGGGGTCCTATTTTGGTCATAAATTGAGAACTACGTGCGTCTTTCCCAAAGGCTCGGGGATTCCCCACTGAAGTCGTAAGTCGAGGACTCCCTTTCCTATTCCTCACATCCTTCCCGCCATCCATTTCTATAGCCAGACTGTTTGTTTTGCGCCAAGGAAAGTGCTCCTAATGGCAGCCTCCGTGGTTCGGGGCCCATGAATCACTTGCCACAGGCAGCCAGGGAAGGAGGGAAGCCAGGCGCTGATGAAAATTAAAATGGCTTTTATTGATTGTATCCGAAGGAAACCCAGCCCTTTCACTCCCCTGCAGAGAGATTCAAATTCAAAGCCCCATTTGCCATTAGCCTTTATTTACTTTTTACCAGGGGTGAAATCCAGCAGGTTCTGACAGGTTCGGGAGAACCGGTAGCGGAAATTTTGAGTAGTTCGGAGAACCGGCAAATACCACCTCTGTCTGGCCCCAGAGTGGGGTGGGAATGGAGATATTGCAATATCCTTCCCCCAGGAGTGGGGAGGGAATGGGGATTTTGCAGTATCCTTCTCTTGCCACAGCCACCAAGGCATGCCCACCAAGCCACACCATGCCCACCAAGCCGCGCCCACAGAACTGGTAGTAAAAAAAATTGAATTCCGCCATTGCTTTTTACGTTTACTTTTATTTATTTTTTCGAGTTCGGAATTGCAAATTTGGCCTCTAATTCCTTCTCCCTCTAAATCCAGAATTCTCTCTCTCTCTCTCTTTCTTTCCTTTCTTTTCTTTCTTTCCTTCCTTCCTTCTTTCTCTCTCTCTCCCCCTTCCTTCCTTCCTTCCTTCCTTCTCCCCCCCCCCCTTTTTAAAATCCCTTCGACTGACTTGGCTTTGAACCAACCCCTAATGTAAAAACAGCCCATCTCGTTTCATTAATTAATTTTCAAACGTTTGCTTACCAATGGGGCTCGGAGAGTGATTTTTCATATCCGACCAGATTGTTTATTGGAAGCCTTGATTTTTTTCTTCTTCTTCTTTTAAGCAGAGAAAATTCTCTTGATGTTCTTCCTTCTTCACGCCAATTTCTGGGTCTACATTTTAGCGTAATTTTTCGAGAGGTGAGTTTCCTCTCTCTCTAACGTCTCCTTTTTTTAAGGGGGAAAAAAATGGAAGCCAGGCAAGGAATCATAATGATGTGGCAAAGGATATACAGCAGGGGGTGAAATGCTCCCGGTTCGGACCGGTTCGGTTGAAGGCTCCATCCACCTGCCCGGTCGTCATTAAAACCAGGAAGTAACCTGTTTTTTACCCTCTGTGCATGCGCAGAGGATCGGCGTGTACACTTCTGAAACGGTTGGGAAGGTAAGTAGATTTCACCCCTGGTATGCAGGTAGCTCGATTTATGACCACAATTGAGCCCAAAATTTCTGGTCACTAAATGAATTGTTGTTAAGTCGACTACCTATATTTCGTCTTTTCCGGTGATCCCAGTTTCAATTTCCATTTTCTGCTGATATACTTGGAGTTAGGGACCTGTCTGTAACCCTTGGAAATCATGTCCCATGGGATAGTTAATTAACGCTGATGGAAATGGGCCATTGCTTATTTTTATTCTTTTTCTTTCTTTCCTTTTCCTTTATGTTTATTTTAGCTAAGGTACTTTTTTAAGTATTTGAGAATGTATTGAAAATACAGACGGTCCTTGATTGACCATCAAACCGAGCCCCAAATTTCCATTGTTTAAAGTGAGACATTTGTTAAGTGAGTTTGTCCCATTTTATGACCTTTCTTCCTGCCGCTGTTAAGTGAATCACTGCAGTTGATATTGGCTTCCCTGCTGACTTTGTCATCAGAGGGTCGCAAAAAGGGGATCACACGATCCTGGGGACACTGCAACCGTCATAAATATGAATCAGTGGTCAAACACCTGAATTTTGATCATACGATCGTGGGGGGCGGGGGGGGGTGCTGTAGGTGAAATGTGAAACATGGTCGTCAGTCACAATTTTCAGTGCCGTCATAACATTGGACTGTCACTAAACGAGCTGTTGTAAGTCGAGGACAAGCTGTACATTCCAATTTTTCCTCTGTATTACCCAGCCTTCTCTGCAGAATCGAGAGGATTCAAGCTTCGCTTTAATTTTAGCTGCAATAACCAAAAAAACCATATATTGTTGCATATGGATGCAGTCAGTAGTGAAATTCAAGAATTTTCCCTACCGGTTCTTTGGGTGTGGCTTGGTGGGTGTGGCTTGGCGGTCATGTGACCGGGTGGGTGTGGCTTGGTGGTCATGTGACCGGGAAAACAATTATCACACTTTACACAAAAATAACCACAAAAGCTACACAACTGACTCACACACAATTGAAAAGCAGCTGGACTTCACACAAAATGGCCGTTGCAACAAGCAGGAACCTCACAGAGTCATAGAGAGCTCACAAATTATCACACTTTATACAAAAATACCAGTTTCAGGCAATAGGGAGTAAAAAAAATGCTTTAAAAAGTAAAAAAAAAAGACGTTAGGACCATCGGGCGGCACAGCTGATTGTCACAGCTGATTGTCACAGCTGATTGTGGGAACCTTTTTATTTATTTATTTATTTATTTAAGCATTTTTTAAACTACCTATTTGCCCGAACCGGTAATAAAAAAATATTTAAAAAAGGAAAAAATAAATAAATAAATGTTCAGACGATCAGCTGTGCCATGTGATTGTCGAAACTTTTTTTAAAAAACTTTTTTTTACTACCGGTTCGGGCAAAGCGCCCCGAACCGGTAAAATTTCACCCCTGAATGTCGTACCCAAAACTCAGTGGGGTTTTTTGGTTGCGAACGGTACAAAGCGCATTCGGGCTGAAAATCCGAACCTGCGCAGATTTTAAGGTCAAATTTGGGAATTTGGACGACTAGTGTTGAAAAGGTGAGGGGACTTCTCTATGGGCCTGCGTGCGTCGCGCACACATACATAGATACAAACCGGTGCCCTGGTGTTCACAAAGGGAGGCAGGGAAACACGGCTGCTTGCTCAGTTGCGGTCTCGCAACCCTTAAGATCAATCAGATTTCTGCTGGGCTCTGGAAAAAAAAAATCAAGCTTTCATAACAGCCTCGTCCACAATGCAGCTCATTCAGCACAGCCACAGTCATTTCCTTTATTAAAAAACCGATGCATTTCTGTCACATCGTCACCCATTGCCCCCCAAATGTCCCCCCCACCCACCCAATATCCAAGCCTAGACAGACAATCTCATCCAGTATAGAAAACAGCCCTTTGAAGGCGTGGGAACCTCTGAGTTGGGCCCCGAGGGCGCGATGGATTGGGAGTTCTCCCGCCGGAAAAAATAAAATATTTTCCAGGAATCTGGTGGGTGCCATCCAGGAAGGGTTGACGCTTTGGCATTTGGGGGAAGAAGGAAAAAAAAACAACAACTTTCCAAACCAATAAAGGAGAATATTTGGAGCTCGAGTTGAAATGAGGGCAGCTCCATGCTCTCCGAACTGGGTGCGCTGTTTTCTTGGAAACGTTTCATCACCTAGCTAAGTAATATCGTCAGTGCTAGAAAGGAGGGGCTTTGCTGCAAATGCCCCTTCTAAGCATTACTTCCCTAGTTGAATAGTTCTTCCTCCTCCTCCTCTTCTCCACAAACCCCACCCTTCTAATATTGATGATGTTAGCTAGTTGGGTCGTGAAAAAGCTTGCGGGGTCTTTGCCGCAACAGGTTTGCCGTTTCCGCGGAACGACAATGGGGCTATGCCCCTGCGGTGATTTTTTTCCCCACCGTCAAGCGTCTAGTCTCTGATCCTGGGGGAGAGGGATACGAGCAGGGAGGTGGGGAGACAGGACCCGGCGTTCTCTGCCTGCCCCCCCCCACCCCTCCATTTTTTGACCATGTCTATTGATTGTCCGTTGCGGTGAACTTTAGCACACAATCCCTCTTTTCTTTTGGGGGGTGACAAAGCGAAGGGTCGTCTGAAAGGCCTCGGAGGAAGCGCCAACAGGGTCCCCATTCATGTCTCCACCCTCCCCGCCCCACCCCAGGCGAAAGAGGCGCCGTTGGCAGAGTGCATGGGAGGTTAGGAAGAATCCTTCCCTTGTCCCCGCTGGTTGCGAGCAGGCTCAGCCGGCGGACGCAGAAGGGGGAATATGACTTTGCCAGACCAGCGTCCGCTGCAGAGGTCGCCCGGAGGGATTTCCAGATATTAAGGACATCCAGTGCTGGGGGGGGGGGAGAGCGTGTGCTCTGCTCCCTGCAGGCTCAAACCCAGATCCGTTCAGATGCCTTTAATTCAGGTACCTCAATCCCTGCAGCTTTTTTATAAAGTCTGGACTACAGCTCCCAGAATTCCCCAAGCAGCGTGCAGGCTGGGGAATTCTGGGAGTTGAAGTCCAGGCCTCTTAAAGTTGCAGAGGTTATAAAAAAACTCTGCTTTAACGGAGAGGCTGGACTACAATTATAGCAGACTGGACTACAACCCAGAGTCCCTAGGGAGTTGGGCGGCATAGAAATGCGACTAATAAATAATAAACAAACAAACAAACAAACAAATAAATAAACTCCCAGAATTCCCCAGCCTCCACAAGCTGGGGAATTCTGGGAATTGAAGTCCAGACCTCCTAAAGTTGCAGAGGTTGAAAAACTAACTGGTAGGTTGGGCTACAATTACAACAGTCTGGACTACAACTTCCAGAATTCCCTGGGGGAATTCCGGCTGGGGAATTCTGGGAGTTGAAGTCCAGGCCTCTTAAAGTTGCGGAGGTTACAAAAAACTCTGCTCTAACTGATAGCTGGACTACAACTCTAGCAGTCTGGACTACAACTCCCAGAATTTCCCAGCCTCTACAAACTGGGGAATTCTGGGAGTTGAAGTCCAGGCCTCTTAAAGTTGCGGAGGTTACAAAAAACTCTGCTCTAACTGATAGCTGGACTACAACTCTAGCAGTCTGGACTACAACTCCCAGAATTTCCCAGCCTCTACAAACTGGGGAATTCTGGGAGTTGAAGTCCAGACCTCTTAAAAGTTGCGGAGGTTGAAAAACTCTTAACTAGTAGGCTGGGCTACAATTACAACAGTCCGGGGTTTTATATTTGAGCCGAAATTATTTAATAATTTTAATAATTTTTAATTTATGTTTGTCTTTGTGCTTTTAATAGGCTGTACACCGCCCTTCGGGAGAAGGGCAGTATAGAAATAAAATAATAATAATAATAATAATAATAACAACAACAACAACAACAACAACAATAACAATAACAATAATAATAATAATAATAATAATAATAATAATAATAATTACTACTACTACTACTACTACTACTCCCAGAATTCCCCCAGGGAATTCCAGCTGGGGAATTCTGGGAGTTGAAGTCCAGGCCTCTTAAAATGGCTGAGGTCGAGAATATCGGCTTCCCACCTGCAACCGGAGGGGAGTGTGCCGGTTTTTATTAATGTACTGCATTTTTTAATTAGACGTTTTGAAAGAACATGATGAATTAGAAAGATCAATTAGAAAACGAAGGAAGTGGAACAAAAGAACAGGACGGATGAATACATGCAAATGAGTAAATAAGGGATTTACAAAAGGAAGGGGGGAGCATAATTTGTCAGGAAGGTGCGAATGGATTGGAATAATTGAATATGTTGTAAAGATTTCACCCTAGGACGGTCGAAGCGAGGGATAAAATACCAGGACCACGGTCAGCGCAGTATAAATCGTCCTATGAAATTGTGACCTCCAATGAATTCTGACGTCCAGCTGTTTGTTGAGTGACCGCAGCACTGATAAAAATTCAGACTTATGACTGATCCTCACACTTATGACTGTTGCAACCTCCCACACGGTCGTACGATCAAAATCCAGGTGCTGGCCAACCCGCATGTTTTTATGACTGTTGCCACGTTCTGAGGTCAGCCGATCCAATCCGAACTGGGAGCATTTCACCCCTGACCCAAAAACCGGAAAGAGGTTCTTGAATTAAACCGTCAACCCGTGCCTGGGTAGCATCGGCGGCCCTTGCCGATGGCCGTGGCCCATCCGCTCGCGATTTCTCGATGAATAATTGAAACGGCTCTGGATACATTTATTATCCCTTTAGTGCCAAAGTGGCACAGAAAGACTGGTGGTAATTGAAAAAATAGAACACAAATCTCTCGTTGAAAGGCCTGTTTCTTATCGCAGAGTAAACATGTCAGGCCTAATAAACAAGGAGGAGAGGCAGGATGGGCAGCCAGGCCTGGCCGTTGATTTAACCGCTGATTTAGAACCCGGCTGATTTAGAACCCGGCTCCCGTATTTTGCCGAAGAGAAAAAGGGTCCAGTATGGTGGCTTTTAAAAAAAAGACAAAGATTTCAGGGAGGGCGTGGGCGTGGGGAACGATAATCATAATCGTATTAATTAAATCAAGGAAGGTGGATGTGGTGGTTTTTTTCCCCCCGTCCTTCTCTCCCCTCTGGGCTTCTATCGATCTGATAAAACGTCATTTTCTTTGTGTGTGCATGTGTGTGTGTGTTTTCTTTCCAATTGGCTGGAAAGAGGTTTGGTCCAAGAGGTCCAATTGGCTGGAAAGAGGTTTGGTCCAAGAGGTTTGGTCCTCTGAGATTTTTGGCACAGGGATTGCAAAAAAGAGCCCAATTGAAGCTTGGCACGGCTCCCTCGTGGGCCAGTAGGAGAACACAAATCACGTTGCAGGATGAGTGACCGTTTTGGGCAACGGACAAGGGGATAAGAAGACCCCGATAGAGGCGTTTGGGCCTCAAAGAATTGGAGTGAGGGTCTCCAAATCTGCCCCGGCTTCTGAATGTCCATTCCCCCCCGCCCCCAGCAGAGGCAGGATGGCTTTGCCGAGCTGCCAAAAATGTCTCCCGGATTTGGGAAAGGGAGTTTTTTAAAATGTATGTGCATGTGGGGCAGTTTGGAAAAAGAAACACATCAGCTGCCCCAAATGATTTAAAATTGAGATTATTTGTGTACATTTGCTCCCGTCTTGCTAAAGAGGAGAGGCCAGTGGTGAAATCCAAAAATGTTCCCTACTGGTTCTGTGGGCGTGGCTTGGCGAGCAGTCATGTGACCGGGTGGGCGTGGCTTGGTGATCATGCAACCAGGTGGGTGTGGCTTGGTAGTCATGTGACCGGGAAAACCAACTATCACACTTTACACAAAAATAATGCAAAAGCTACACAGCTGACTCACACACCATGCAAAAAGCAGCAGGACTTCACACAAAATGGCCCCTGCCACAAGCAGGAACCTCACAAAGTCACAGAGAGCTCAAAAACAAACCATCGCACTTTACACAAAAATACCGGTTCGGGCAATAGGGAGTAAAAAAATGCTTTAAAAAGTTAAAAAAAAAAAAAAAGGTTGGAGGATCTGGCATGGCACAGCTGATCATCACAGCTGATTGTCACAGCTGATCGTCACAGCTGATTGTCGCAGCTGATCATCACAGCTGATTGTCGCAGCTGATTATCACAGCTGATTGTAGGAACCTTTTTTTTACTTTTTTTAAAGCATTTTTTTACTACCTCTTGCCTGAACTGGTAGTAAAAAAAATGCTAAAAAAAGTGGAAAAAAAACTTCAGACGATCATCTGTGCCACATGCTCGTAGGAACTTTATTTTTACATTTTAAAGCATTATTTTACTACCAGTTTGCATTTCACCTTGGGAGTGGCCTTGATAAGCAGGGGGGAAATGCAGCCATTTCGAGGGGTTTCCGTTTCTAGTTTTCAGAATTTCAAACAGAAGAAATGTGAGCGGAAGGGAAGAAGGATAGACCAAAGTCACGTATTTTTCCTTTTGCACTCAGAGATATATAAAACAAATAATAATAGACGGGAGGAACCGTCTGTGTAGGCCCCGCAGATAATAATCATTGGGGCCAATTGCAGCAACCTCAACAGGAAGTCCTCACCTTACGACAGTTCATTTCACGACCCTTCAAAGTTACGACAACACTGGGGGGAAAAAAAGAGACTTAGCATCCTTTTTTTTCACAGTTACAACCGTTGCAGCATGCGTTCAAAATTCAGACGCTCGGCAACTGACTTGTATTTATGACGGTCGCAGTGTCCCGGAGTCACGTGACCCCACTTTTGTGATCTTCTGGAGAAACAAAGCTGGATTTGCTTAACAACTGCCCGACTAACTTAACAATTTGCAGCGATTCGCTTAACAACTTCGGCAAGAACGGTGGGAAATTCACTGAAAATTCACTGAATAAATGTCTCGCCCACTGGTGAAATTCAAAAATTTTCCCTACCGGTTCTGTGGGCCTGGCTTGGTGGGGAGCCATGTGACAGGGTGGGTGTGGCCAACTTTTTTTTAAAGCATTTTTTTAACTAAAAAAAGTTTTTAAAAAATTCCGGCGATCAGCTGTAATAATCAGCTGTTACCGCGATCGTCGGAACCTTTTTTTTTTACTTTTTTAAAGCATTTTTTTACTACCGGTTTGGGTGAAGTGATAGCATTTTTTATTACCAGTTCGGGCGAACCGGCCCGAACCGTTAGCATTTCACCCCTGGTCTCGCCTTAGCAACAGACATTTTGGGCTCCATTGTGGCCGTAAGTGGAGGACTTACCTATATAGCTTTTTGACGCTTTTGAGCAATTTAGCAGATCTTTTAAGGCAAGGAATTGGGGATTATTTTGCTCCTGAAAAAAAATACAACCGCCCCACTCGTCTTTTCCCCAGACATCCACATTTCAAACTCTAGGGAAGGAATGTGAGGGAGCAGAAATTCTTAAGGAAATTGATTCCCTCTCCGCCCCAAGAGGCAGTGAGGCTGGTTGGGGACCGGGGACCGAGGGAAAGTCTTTTAAAATTGACTCAGCCTTCCATCCTTTCTAAGGGAGGTCAATTGAGGACCCGGTTTGTGGGGGCAATAAGCTGACTTTGTATAAAAAATTTACAAAAGTATGAAGGCTATTGTTTAACGCATTGTAAGCCGCCCTGAGTCTCCGGAGAAGGGCGGCATATAAATCTAATTTTTTTTAAAAAAAAATCTGGTATAAAAAGCGAAGAAATGGAGAAAAGAGTTTCTTTTCTAGCTGCTGGGAGCATCTCCCATTCCAGTCTGAAAGAGGGATTTTTACAGAAGGAAGGAAGTTAAAGAGAGGTTGTCCAACAGGCAGAGAAAGCCGCCATCCGGATTCAATCCCTTTTCTTCGGTTTCAAACACATCCTCGAAGAGGAAGCAAATGAATTAAGACTGTCGCTTCCAGGTTTGCTCACCCCCGTTACAAAAAAAGACATTGAGATTTGGGGGGAAAGTGCAGAGAAGAGCAACAAGGATGATTAAAGGCCTGGGGACTAAAATATATGAAGAATGGGTTGCAGGAATTGGGTATGGTTAATCTAGAGAAAAAATATCACTACCTCCCTCTTCCTTTCCTTTCCTCTTTCCTCTTTCTCTGTCCTTCCTCTTTTTTTCTCCCTCCTTCCTTTCCTTCCTCACTTTTCCTTTCCTTTCTACTTTCCTTTCTCTTTTTTCTGCTTCCTCTTCCCTTCCCCTTCCTTCCTTCCTTTTCTCCCTTTCCTTTCCTTCCCTCCCCTCTTTTCCTTTCCTCTCCTTTCTTTCTCCTTCCTTCCTTTCCTTCCTCACTTTTCCCCTTTCCTTTTCACTTTCCTTTATCTTTTCTCTGCTTCCTCTTTCCTTCTCCTTCCTTCCTTCCTTTTCTCCCTTTCCTTTCCTTCCCTCCCCTCTTTTCCTTTCCTCTCCTTTCTCTCCCCTTCCTCTTTCTTTCTCCTTCCTTCCTTTCCTTTCTCACTTTTCCCCTTTCCTTTTCACTTTCCTTTCTCTTTTCTCTCCTTCTTTCTTTTCCCCTCAATTTCCTTCCTTTTCTCCCTTTCCTTTTCTTTCCTTCCCTTCCCTCCTTTCCTCCTTTCTCTTCTTTTTCTCTTCTCCTTTCTTTCTCCTTCCTTTCCTTCCTCACTTTTTCCCTTTCCTTTCCCTTTTTTCTCCTTCTTTCTCTTCCCTTCCCCTCCCTTCCTTCCCTCCTTCCTTTTCATCCTTCCCTTCCCTTCCCTTTCCCCTTTCCTTTTCCCTGGGAAATGAGCACATTTAAACTTAAGCTTGTTCATTGCCTGACCTCTGTAGATGCCATACGCTAAATAAATAAAATGAAGCAGGCACAGAAGATTGATTGCAACGACAGGGTAAAAAAATCCAGGTTTTCCGTGCCTTACCTTGAATATAATAATGTTGTTACTGTTGTTTTTAAAGGACACAATCCTTTGACATCTTGTGTAAGCAGCTTTTTTGGCAAAGGGAGGGGGGGGGAGATCAGGAAGAGGAAGCCCGTGGAAGCTTCCCTGATTGACAGTTTGTTGTTTTTCTTCATTAGCTCAGCCCGACGAGAGATTTATGGGGGATTTTTTACGAACAGCCCAGTTCCGAGGTCCAGCTTTTTAACACCACGCCGAGATTTATGGCACTTAGTCGCAGGAGAGTGCATTAGCGGACGGGCATCACTCTCTTCCAGGCGCCCACCCCCCCCACTGCCCCCCTGAAGCAAAAAAACAAAAAACAAGCTCCATCTCTTTCTTCCTCTCTTTTTAATTTGATTGCAAAACAACTTTTAAAGGCTGGGAAATAAAATAAAAAAACAACAAAAGAACACCACAAAGTAATGGACTGAAATTGTACTTCTGGACAAGGACACCGGCGAACGGGTTACGGGTGGAAAGGGAGAAGGGGAGGGGGGGAGAAAGAGGGACCTGTCAAGCTAGATCTCGAGTCTATCTGCCAATCTGGGTTTTGAGAATCTGAAAAAGGACGGGGAGAGAGAATTCGCCCCGTGCAATCTCAGAAATGGTCCTTTCGGCCGAGCCATTCGTTTGTATATTAAATTTGGAGAGGATGGTGAATGCCTTTCCTGAGAGGTTTAGCGCCATAAATGAAATTTAAAAAAAAAAAAAGGCTTTACAAAATTGCTTTAGGGTGGGGCCGGTGGCTGGCGTAGACACGTACTTCGAAATATATATATATCGAATTTCATTTGTGAATAAAATGACGTAGCTGGAAAGCCAAGAGACGCACTGCCTGGCGTTTAATTGCTAGGAATGTGCAGTGAACGTTGGCCATTAGCAGTGATGGGATTTAGCCGGTTCGCGAGAACCGGTTGTTAACTTTCTGAACAATTTGGCAAACTGGTTGTTGGAAGAAATCATTAGGGCAAGATAACCAGTTGTTAAATTACTTGAATCCCATCACTGGCCATTAGAAGCTGTGGGGAGTCCTCAACATACGGCCGCTTGTTAACAGCTGTTCACAGTTACACGGGCACTGAAAAAAAAGGATGGCCGTAAGTGCGATCAGTCCTCGCACTTATGGCCATCGCAGAATCCGTACGGTCAAAATTCAGGGGCCTGGCATGCATTTAGGGTGGTCGTCATATCCCGGAGTCATGGGACGACTTTCCCAGCCGGCAAACTCAATGGGGAGGGGGAAGGCAGACTCGCTTAAGGACCGCAGAGTGATTTGCTGAAACAAAACGTCGAAAAACCAAGCGTGCGCGACTCACTGAAGAGCTGCCTCCTTTAGCGATGGAAACTCCTGGCCCCAATTGTGGTCGTACGTCGAGGACTTGCTCGTAGCGACAGACGCAACGTTTTCATTGCACTAAATGCGGTATGTATTTTTTTTACCTCGTTGGGTTGCGTTTGCTGCGATGGCTGCTTTATTGGCAGAAGTAGATTTAGCTGCTTTTGCAAGCCGTTTTTGTTTTTTTTAATCGTCAGCTCTCCTCCGCTTCTCAGATCAGACACACACCCCGTGTTTGGGGGGGGGAACGCTAAACAACCCCCTTCCTCAAGTCAAGCCAAATCTTTAGGGACGCTCAGCTTCCAGGTGTTCAGGCAACATCTGGAGGGTGCCTCCGTCCAGATGTGCTTTGACAGGAGCATTTTTCAGGAGAGCTATTTTTAGTCCCGCCGGGAGCCATAAAAAGGAGGCTTCCAGTTGTCAGGATTACTGTTTTCGGTGGCATCAATCTTAACCAGGTTTAAGTGAGTCTCGTCACTCACATCTTAGGCGGGGGGGGGGGGGGGAGATATGCAGGTCCTCCCTGAGATGGAGAAAATGATTTCAATCCCTCTGGTGGTTTCTTTTGGGTTTCCTTCCCTCCCTCCCTCCCTCCCTCCCTCCCTCCCTCTCTTTCTTTCTTTCTTTCTTTCTTTCTTTCTTTCTTTCTTTTTCTTTCTTTCTTTTTCTTTCCTTCCTTCCTTCTTTCTTCCTTCCTCCTTCCTCCCTTCCCCCATCCCTCTCCCTTCCCCTCCTTCCTTCCTTCTGCTTTCCTTTCCTTTCCTTACTTTTCCTTTCTCCCTCCTCCTCCTCCTTCCTTCTTTCCTCCCTCCCTCTTTCTTTCTTTCTCTTTCTTTCTTTGTTTTGTTTTTCCTTCCTTCCTCCTTCCACCCTTCCCCCATTCCTCTCCCTTCCCCTCCCTCCTTCCCTCTTCCTTACTTCTGCTTTCCTTTCCTTTCCTTTCCTTTCTCCCTTCCTTCCTTCTTTCCTCCCTCCCTCAGTCCCTTTCTTTTTCTTTCTTCTTTCTTTCTTTCTTTCTTTCTTTCTTTCTTTCTTTCTTTCTTTCTTCTTTCTTTCTTTCTTTCTTTCTTTCTTTCTTTTTTTTCCTTCCTCTTCCCCATCCCTCCCTCCCCCTCCCCTTCCTTCTTCCCTCCTCCTTCCTTCTGCTTTCCTTTCCTTCCTCCCTCCTCCTCCTTCCTCCCTCCCTTCCTCCCTCCCACCCTCCTTTTCTTTCTTTCTTTCTTTCTTTCTTTCTTTCTTTCTTTCTTTCTTTCTTTCTTTCTTTCTTTCTTTCTTTCGTTCTTTCAGGCCATTTTGGGACCATTTTTCAGGCTGTTTTGGGCCCATTTTTGGACCGTTTTCAGGCCATTTTTCGGGCCGTTTTTGGCCCCGGAAAACAGCCTGAAAACAGCCAAAAAAACAGGCATCCATGTCCTGGTCAGCTTCGGGCTTCCGGTGCTCCGGCACATGCAAATGCATGTCCATGCACGCTCGTTCTGATTTGGGCACTCAGTGCCGAAAAGATCGGCCATCATTTGCCATAGGCAATCCTGGCTAGCTGGGGAGAGGGGTGGGGGAGAGGAAAGGAGAGAGGCGAAAGGAGGATCATTGCTAAGTCTGCAGCTTCAGGGTTTATTTGCAAGCGGGATGGGGGGGGGGAGCACAGGTTAATGGAAGGGAGAATAAATCCCCCCCACCCCACCCCTTGGGTGTTGTTTATCAATGTGCCAAAAAAAAAGAAAAAGAAAAAAAGAGTTGACAAGTTAGGGCCTTTAACAAGTGAAACCGAATGGGATCACGGGGGGTTCAGACATAAATAAGAGATCCATTAATGCTGGCAACGAGGTTGCTGGGAGGGGGCAGCTTTGAGGGAGGGAAAGCACCGAGCTCCAAGAGCACCCAGGATCCCACAGTCCTCCTCCCCCTCCTTTCCCTTCCAGCACTGATAATGTTTTGAACCTATGGTGAGCCTATGGCACACTAGGCCACCTGTGACACGCAGAGCCATATCTGTGGACACATGGGCATTGCCATAGCTCAGCTTCCGGGCCCACAGGAAGTCGGGAAACGGGCCAATTTGGGCCTAAAGAGGGCCTCCGGGGGATGGGTGGCGGAGGCTGTTTTTTGCCCTCCCCAGGCTCCAAGACAGCTTACCGGGCCCACCGGTAACCTTTTTGCCATTGCGTGCCAAAAGCGGAGAGAGTGTGGGGGGCGTCGCACACACGTTGAATTATGGGTGTGGGCACGCACGCGCGTGACGCCCTTCCCCGCTTTTGGCACGTGAGGGCAAAAAGGTTAGCCATCACTGTACCAGCCTGTGTGACTGCTGCTTGCATAATCAATGGCTATCGGAAGAGGCTGCCTAGTGTTGCTCTGTGGGAGTGACTGTTCTCAGCTGATCTTTTCTAGTCAACTTTCTTGAAAATGAGGGCAGGCGGGGGTGGGGTGGGGGGAATTTCCCCACCTCCCCATAGAGGGGTGGGAGACTTAATCTCTTTCTAGCCCAGGTTAGCTTCAAATATGCTTATTTATAAATCCATTCCGTGGCATTTAAGAACTAAGCCGTAGATTAAAAGAAGAAGAAGGAGGAAATTATAGGAAAGCTTGCGTCGTTTAAAATATGTTTTTTTCTCCTCTAAGCACACTCTCACATACTGTGTGTGTGTGTGTGTGTGTGCTTCTTATCCTAAAAATGACCTTTTCTTTTTTTTACATCCACATTTCCTGGTTGCTGAAAAATTTGGAGAAGGACCAAGAGAGAAAGCTGGTTAAAAGTCGGTTTGTTTAAAAAAAGACCAAGATTCCCCTCTCTGTCACAAGCCAGCATGTATCCCTTGTTCAACCACCATTGCAGAAATGGCTGCATTTCAATGCTGAATAAAAAGATAGGAACACCTGATGAGGAGATATATTCCTTGAAATAGATGATAGATAGATAGATAGATAGATAGATAGATAGATAGATAGATAGATAGATAGATAGATAGATAGATAGATGATGGATGGATAGGAACACCTGATGTGAGATATTCCTTGAAATAGATAGATAGATAGATAGATAGATAGATAGATAGATAGATAGATAGACAGACAGACAGACAGACAGACAGATGATAGATAGATGATATACATGATAGATTGATGATAAATAGATAGATAGATTGATAGACGGACAGTCAGACATTTACCACTAGATAACTATCTTCTACCATCCACATCTATCTTTCTGTCTGTCTTGTCTAGATAGATGATAGATAGATAGATAGATAGATAGATAGATAGATAGATAGATAGATAGAAAGAAAGAAAGAAAGAAAGAAAGAAAGAAAGAAAGAAAGAAAGAAAGAAAGAAAGAAAGAAAGAAAGAAAGAAAGAAAGAAAATTCTTTATTGGCCAAATGTGATTGGACACACAAGGAATTTGTCTTTGGTGCATAAGCTCTCAGTGTACATAAAAAAAAATTAATCTAGAATCATAAGATACAATACTTAGTGATAGTCATAGGTTACTAATAAGCAATCAAATCATACTAGGAAATAAATAAAACAATATAAATTGTAAAGATACAAGATACATATATATATATATATACATACGTACATACGTACGTACGTACATACATACATACTGGTACATATATATATATACACACACACATACACACACACACACACATTTGGTATAAAATAGTTTGTCGTTAATGCGAATGCTTGAGGGTTCCTGGATTGGAGCCAAAAGGCAAAAGGGAAGCAGTATGCTCCCTCCCATATTGGGGTAGACCAGGTGCTTTGCAGAATATATATATGTGTGTGTTGTGTGTGTGTGTGTGTGTGTGTGTGTGTGTGCGTGTGTGTAGGTCTTCGGTTATTCGGGTCTTCTCCCGCGTAAAATTGGAAGTGTCTTGGCGACGTTTCGATGAAGTCTCATCGTCATCTTCAGGCTGGTGTTCTCGGCTTCGAGCTCCTGGAAGCACGAGGCCGAGAACACCAGCCTGAAGATGACGAATGAGACTTCATCGAAACGTCGCCAAGACACTTCCAATTTTACGCGGGAGAAGACCCGAATAACCGAAGACCTACATACAAAACACCCGCGAAAACCTCAGAAAACAGACATATATAAATAAATAATAAATAAATAAATAAATAAATAAATAAATAAATAAATAAATGTATGTATGTATGTATGTATTTATGTATGTATATATATGCATATATATAATATGTATATATATATGAACGATGAGATATATTCCTTGAATATATATATTCTTGGTTTATTTTTGTTCTACTTAATATTTATTTTGTGAACGGTGAAGAATGCTGCTTTCAATTGGGGACGCTTTCAATTTGGATATTTCCTGATGCCTCCTAATCTTGTGGAGGGGGCAGTAAACAAATTTAGGGCAACAAATAAAGAAAACCCCGGACCGAAAGATGCAGAAATCCGACACGTCGGTTGTTAGAGGACAGCGTGAAAGAGGAACGTTCAGCTTGAGTGTGTTGGACTCGGGGGGCAGCTTGAAAACCTGAAGGAGAATATCTCATGAGGCACAGAAAGCTTTAATGCTAGGCAGGAGACCGGGATGATGACAGCTAAATCTCAGGAGTCTTCGGTCCTCCAAAATGTGTCAGCCTCGCGGGAGAAGCCAGACAGAAATCACAACTGGATAAACTTAATTCCTGTGTTTATTGTAAAGCTAGCCCGACAGAATCTGGCTGGTTACATTCTCCCACTGTCGATTTTTAACAGGCTGAGAAACTCAGAGGAGTCCATTGCAAGCCTCTCGCCTTGCCCGTTATGGGTCGTCCTCGACTTACGACCACGATTGAGCTCCAAATTTCCGTCGCTGGGTGAGGGAGCGGGGAC
>JAWJVD010000204.1:0-33683 GCA_038048745.1 Coluber constrictor foxii
GCTATATCTGGGGCTCCAATTATTAGTGGAATTAATCAGTTACCAAATCCTCCGATTATGATGGGTATTACTATGAAGAAAATTATGATGAATGCGTGGGCTGTGACTAGGACATTAAAGATTTGATCACTACCTAGGAGAGATCCTGGTTGGGTTAATTCTATTCGTATCAAGATGCTTAGGCAGGCTCCAACCAGGCCGGATCATGCACCAAATAGAAGGTATAGGGTTCCGATGTCTTTGTGGTTTGTTGAGAATAGTCAACGGGTAATAAACACAGGTAGTATGGCTGATTAAAGCGGTAATCTGTAAAATTATACATAGGATATTCCTTGCTGCCAACCTGGAAGTGTGATAACATGTCAGACTGCAAATCTGAAGTCGGCATCTGCCCCGGGTTTCTCCGTTTTTTCCCCCCGCTCAAAAACGGAGAAGCTAGACTAAAGTCCGCCGGTTTGGACAGCTAGCTGTTAACTAGTTTTTGTGGGATCAAGGCCCGCTAGTTTAGGGCTTTAGTTTAAATAAAATATCTGCTTTGCAAGCAGGAGATGTAGTGTTTCTGCAAGTTCTAAGCAGAAACTAAAGGGGTCTTTTTTTGGAACTTTGAAGGTTCCTAGTTTGGTATAACTTAAGTTTCTATATGTTTGGGGTTATTGGTAGTAATGAGGTTGTTAGTATTGTTGTTATAGAGGTCGTTATTGGGTGTTTTTTGTTTGTGGTTCGTCATTTTAATGATATTATAGAGGTTTGTGGTGGGAGGGTTATTGATGATATGTATACTAGTCGTATGTATGCGTATAGGCTCAGGAGGGAGGTTAAAGCTATTAGGGTGGCTTCTGTGATTATATGTAAAGAGGTTATGTTGTTTAGGATTAATCATTTTGGTATAAACCCTGAAAGAGGCGGTAGTCCGCCTAAAGATAGTATAGTTATTGATATAATTATTATGGTGTATGGGGAGTTGGTTCATATAGTCCCAATATCTTTAATGGTTGCTGTGGTTGTTAGGTTTATTAGTAAAAATATTGGGATAGTTGATAGGGTATATATAATAAAGGTTAGTATAGAGATGTTAGGTGCTATTGTAATTGTGGCTATGATTCATCCTGTGTGAGCAATTGATGAAAATGCTATGAGTTTTCGTAGTTGAGTTTGGTTTAGGCTTCCAAGTCCTCCAATTATAATAGATAGGATTGCTGATAGTAGTGTTAGTGTGATGTTTGTTTTGTTGTGGATTGTTAATAGAATTGTTAATGGGGCAATTTTTTGTCATGTTAAGATGGTTAGGGTTGTTAGGGTGGTAGTGCCCTGTGAGACGTCTGGAAGTCAAAAGTGGAATGGTGCTGCTGCTATTTTTATTATTAAGGCTAGGGTAATGATTATTGTTGCTGTTTGTTCTGTTGTGAGGTGGGTTTCTCAGTTTGCGGTTTTTAGTGCGTTTGTTGTGGCTGCAAATAGTAGGGCTGTGGAGGCTATAGTTTGGGAAAGGAAGTATTTTGTTGCTGCTTCTGTTGCTCGTGGGTGATTTGGTTTTGAGATAACAGGAATTATAGAGATGGTGTTGATTTCTAGGCAGGCTCAGGTTATAAGTCAGTGTGTTGCTGATGTGATTATGATGGTGCTTAGTGTAATGCTTGTTGTGATAATTAGTCAGGATATTGGGTTAATTAGTAGGGGCCGTCTTGGCATTTTCGGGGTATGGGCCCGATAGCTTTTTTAGCTGACCCTACTGTAGAAGGTAGTATATTGGTAGTATTGAAAGTTTTGGGCTTTCTGGTTCAAGTTCGAGTCTTGACTTTCTAGTTATTAAGGAGATGATTTGAACATCTGTATAGAGGTTTTAAGCCTTTTGCATGGCCGGGCTTTGCTACCTTAATTATATAAAAATTCAGGGCATTTTTAAAAGTAACCTCAAAATGACTATTTTTGAAGGGGGGGTATTTTGGCATTTGAAATTTCTCTCTGGAAAAAAAAGTTAAATTATGGGTTCTAAAAATTGTGTTGGTAATTTTTATAGTGAGTGTTTTTGTGGGGCGTGAATTTTTTGGTGGGGTTGGTAGTATAGAGTTTTGGGTCGTTGAAATATTATAGTTTGCTGTATTTTTTTTTCTTCATTTTTAAAAAATAAGGTGTTGAGAAATTATTTACTGCGGGAAATTTATAATAATGGAATAATGAAATTTTATAGTCAAGGAAAAAATATGTCTAAGAAAACATGGAAAGTATATCCACGTGGGAGGGAATATGCCAGACCAAGAATATAGCTCCACCCGGACTAGATGGTCTACCCCGGTGAGGGGAACGGTAACGAGCATATATGGGTGTCAGGTGAAAGGTAGAGATAAAAAGGACAACCAGGGGTGGAACAGGCATAGCTGATAAGAACATGAGGTGATATGTACCAATATAAAGGGTGCGACCAAAGGCCTTGGAAAGAGCAAGTAGGGCGGGGTGGTTCCGGACCATTGAGATGATCTTGAAGGTGTAACCAGCGGCCTTGGAAAGAACATTCTGGGAGGAGTTACAATATATGGACGTGAGAAGCGGGACTGTATGCATTCAATGGAAGGATAGAGGGTTTCACGGGCTGGGTTAAACCAAGGGACACCATTAGGAACAGGATAGTCATGGTTACTAAGAATGGATAGCCGAAGAAAACATGGAACGTTTGAGAAATGAGGGGGTAAATTTTATGTAATATACCACTTTTTTATACAAATAATTATAGTATAATTCCCGCTTATTAGGCGTGAGGCAGATCATTAATGTATAATTATACATAGTGAAATAAAGATAAACATCCTAAGGGGTACATTATAGGCGGAGTCGGGTTAAAATGTTTGGGGGGGGGTAGGGGGGGGGTCCTAGGAGAGTTATTTTTTGGGAGATGGGGGTTTGTTGTCCCCGTGTCTACTCTATCAAGGTAGTCCTTAAGCTCGGGCACGTCTCCATTGTGGTGGGGTACCACATAGTGCTGTGGTAGTAGAGGTATTAAGTAAGTATATTGCTAGAGTTAGTGGGAGGTACTGTTTTCATAGTAGGTGTATTAGTTGGTCATATCGGAATCGTGGATATGAGGCTCGGATTCATAGGAATGTGATGGTTAGTGCTATTGTTTTGATCATTAGGTTAATAGTAAATAGTTGTGGATCTGTTGTTCCAGGATTTAGGAATATTGTAGCTGATAGGGTGTTTATTAGGAGAATATTGGTGTATTCTGCTAGGAATAGTAGTGCGAATGGTCCGGCTGAGAATTCAACATTAAATCCGGATACTAGTTCGGATTCTCCTTCTGTTAAGTCAAATGGGGATCGGTTGGTTTCGGCGAGGGTGGATGTGAATCATATTATAGCTAGTGGTCATGTTGGTAGTAGAAGTCATATGTGTTCTTGTGTTTCTATAAAGGTTATTAATGAGTATCCTCCGGATAGAGTGGCTATTGAGATGATAATTAGCCCTAGGGTAACCTCGTATGAGATGATTTGTGCTACAGCTCGTATAGCTCCTATTAGTGGGTATTTTGAATTAGATGATCACCCTGATCATAGGACAGTGTAAGTGAATATACCTGATATTGCTATGATAAATAGTAGGCCCAGGTTTATGTTAGTTATGGTTGATGGTATTGGTATTGGTGCTCAGGATGTTAGTGCTAGAGTTAGCGCTAGGATTGGTGAGATGGTGAATAAAATTGGTGAGGATATGGTGGGTTTTGTTGCTTCTTTTGTGATTAGTTTTAGGCCGTCTGCAATTGGTTGTAGTAGACCTATAGGGCCTACTAGATTTGGCCCTTTGCGGTGTTGCATATACCCTAAGAGTTTTCGTTCTAGTAAGGTAAGGAATGCTACAGCTATGAGGATCGATAGGATATAAAGTAGTGAGTTGATAATGTTTAGTAGGATTGTAGGAATATATTAAGGGTGGTCCTTAATAACCTTGTCTTGGTTTATGGGTTTTTATGGTGATGTTGTGAAATATCTTTATTAAAGCGTGCTTGTAGTATTGGCTTTGTCTTATCGGTCCTTTCGTACTGGATAAAACATGTTCATAGATAGAAACCGACCTGGATTGCTCCGGTCTGAACTCAGATCACGTAGGACTGTTAATCGTTGAACAAACGAACCCTTAATAGCGGCTGCACCATTAGGATGTCCTGATCCAACATCGAGGTCGTAAACCTTCTTTTTGATATGGGCTCTTGAAGAAGATTGCGCTGTTATCCCTGGAGTAACTTGGTTCATTTATCAGTTTTACTGGGTCTTTTAGTGGCTTGTTGGCCTGTTAGTATGGTTTAAGTCATTGTGTTTGGAAGTTCTTTTTTTTTCCAAGGTCGCCCCAACCGAAAGTAGCTATTATATGTTTTAATAGTTTAGTTTAAGCTTCACAGGGTCTTCTGGTCTTATGTTGGAATCCTAGCTTTTGTACTAGGAGATCAGTTTAATTGATTTATTATAAGAGACAGCTAAACCCTCATTTTGCCTTTCATACAGGTCTATAATTAGTAGACAAATGATTACGCTACCTTTGCACGGTTAGGGTACCGCGGCCGTTTAATTGTTCACTGGGCAGGCGTTGCCTTTAATATTTGTTTGGCTAAAGGTTATGTTTTTGTTAAACAGTTGGGGTTTGTGTTTGCCGAGTTCCTTTTATAATATTTAATCTTTCTTTTTGATGCTCCTGTGTTGGGTTCACAGTTTGTTTGGGGGTGTGTATTGGTTTAGTTTGTTCCTATTTTGGTCTGTTGATGGCTAGTGGTTTATCCGTTCTAGCGGATAGGTGCATAAAGAGAGGTTGTCTTATTATTAGTTCTAGCATAATAATACCCATGATTATGGGTCTACCTTTAGTTAGTTTGGAGTTTTTTGTTATTTTTGGGATTGTAAGTAGAATTCTTTAACGATATTTTATTAGGTGGCTGCTTTAAGGCCTACTGGGGTGTAAGTTTAAATTCCTCTCAAATTCAGGTTGTATCCTGTTTCAATAGGGCTGTACCCCTATTGATTATCCTTAGATTATAAATTGTTATTGTTTTGGTCTAAGGTTGAACTTATATTCTTTTGTTGGGTAGCCAGCTATCTCCAGATTCGGTAAGCGTTTCACATCTACTTTTAAGTCTTCCCACTCTTTTGCTACAGAGAAGGGTGTGCCCATTAGGCTGCTCTATAAAGTAGCTCATCTGGTTTCGGGGAGGAGGCTATGATTCTTCTTGTCTTTGGTTTCTTGCTAGACCATGATGCGAAAGGTACAAGGTTTAATCTTTGCTTTTTGTTGCTTGAATGTTTCCCTTGCGGTACTAGTGTGTAAGTTTACTGTTCGATCACATCTACTTGGTTTGTCAAATGTTTTGTTTAGGTTAGAATAGTATATTTGTAGTAGTTTGGTATTAGCTCAAAAAGATTATTTTAATGTCGTTCGAGTGTAAGTCGAGTGCTTTATTGTAAGCTACTTTTTGTTTCTAAGCGCACTTTCCAGTACGCTTACCATGTTACGACTTGCCCTGTTTTGGGTAGTATTTGTGTTTATGAATTTTGTTGTTTAGTTGACAGGGATGACGGGCGGTGTGTACGCACCTCATTGCATTGGTTTCGACTAGGTATTTTGTTCTTAGTTTACTGCTAAATCCGCCTTCAGTTTCTTATTTCATAGTTTATTCGTGTTTTCTGTTTTAGAAAATGTAGCCCATCATGGTCCTTCCCATAAGTTACACCTCGACCTGTCGTGTTAGTGTGGTGGCTATTTAGCTCACTTTGTTTCTTTCACAAGGTAGGCTGGCGACGGCGGTATATAGACTGTTAAGGCTAGGGGAGGTTGGGTTAATCGTGGAGTATCGGTTATTTGACAGGCTCCTCTAGGTTGTTATGAGGTACCGTCAAGTCTTTTAAATTTTAAGTCTTTACTCGTAGTTATTTGGCGAACAATTGGTAATTTGATTGTTGTGTTACGGCTAGGCATAGTAAGGTATCTAATCTTAGTTTGTGTCCTGGCTTTCACGAGTGGAATTTGTTTGTTGTTAGGGCTTTATTGTGGCTTATGGCTTTTTACAGCCTGGCTTAGTTTTAGCTCTAATAGTTAGACTATAATTTAGTCGTGTTTTACGCCGTTTATATTATTTTGGGCCTATCGTGTAACCGCGGTCGCTGGCACGGTGGTTAACCAGCCCTAGGTGGATCCCTTGCTAGGTCAAGCTTGCGCTTATGGCCTAATATTAACTACTGCTGCTGGCCCGTGGGGGTGTGGCTTATTGTGCTTGGTGTCGTGGGCTAAGGTGCCTGATACCTGCTCCATAGGTTAATTGGTGGGCTGTTTCACTGTAGGGGTGAGTCTTGCATGTATAATTAGGGATATAAATAATAAGGGGTTTAAGACCAAGACCTTGTGTTAAGCAGGTATAACCGTCTTGGCATTTTCAGTGCCATGCTTTAAGGTAAGCTATGTTAACATTATATAAAAATTCAGGGCATTTTTAAAAGTAACCTCAAAATGACTATTTTTGAAGGGGGGGTATTTTGGCATTTGAAATTTCTCTCTGGAAAAAAAAGTTAAATTATGGGTTCTAAAAATTGTGTTGGTAATTTTTATAGTGAGTGTTTTTGTGGGGCGTGAATTTTTTGGTGGGGTTGGTAGTATAGAGTTTTGGGTCGTTGAAATATTATAGTTTGCTGTATTTTTTTTTCTTCATTTTTAAAAAATAAGGTGTTGAGAAATTATTTACTGCGGGAAATTTATAATAATGGAATAATGAAATTTTATAGTCAAGGAAAAAATATGTCTAAGAAAACATGGAAAGTATATCCACGTGGGAGGGAATATGCCAGACCAAGAATATAGCTCCACCCGGACTAGATGGTCTACCCCGGTGAGGGGAACGGTAACGAGCATATATGGGTGTCAGGTGAAAGGTAGAGATAAAAAGGACAACCAGGGGTGGAACAGGCATAGCTGATAAGAACATGAGGTGATATGTACCAATATAAAGGGTGCGACCAAAGGCCTTGGAAAGAGCAAGTAGGGCGGGGTGGTTCCGGACCATTGAGATGATCTTGAAGGTGTAACCAGCGGCCTTGGAAAGAACATTCTGGGAGGAGTTACAATATATGGACGTGAGAAGCGGGACTGTATGCATTCAATGGAAGGATAGAGGGTTTCACGGGCTGGGTTAAACCAAGGGACACCATTAGGAACAGGATAGTCATGGTTACTAAGAATGGATAGCCGAAGAAAACATGGAACGTTTGAGAAATGAGGGGGTAAATTTTATGTAATATACCACTTTTTTATACAAATAATTATAGTATAATTCCCGCTTATTAGGCGTGAGGCAGATCATTAATGTATAATTATACATAGTGAAATAAAGATAAACATCCTAAGGGGTACATTATAGGCGGAGTCGGGTTAAAATGTTTGGGGGGGGTAGGGGGGGGGTCCTAGGAGAGTTATTTTTCAAAGAGTAGTTTAAGTTAAAATGCTAGTTTTGGGGGCTAGAGATGGGGATTCTCTTCTTTGATGCTTTAGGGGTTCAAGGCCCAGCTTTGGTTTACAAGAACAATGCTTTAAGGTTAAGCTACTAGAGCATGTATGGAATGAGATTTTGTTTTCTAATCAGCCAACTAAGGGGTTTATAATGAAGAATGAAAAGTATAGAAAAGAGGTTGTCTGTCCAATAATTGTAAATGGCGGTTCAACTGGTTTAGTGGCTGCTCATGTGATTGTGATGAATGTGGCAATTAGAGTTCAGAATACTAGTTGCATGATTGGGCGGAAAGCTATAGATCGAATGTAAGAGGTATGGGTGAATGGTATTGTTATAAGAATTGTTACTGATAATACTAGGGCTACTGTTCCTCCTAGTTTGTTTGGAATGGATCGAAGGATTCCGTAGGCGAATAGAAAATACCATTCTGGTTTAATGTGTTGTGGTGTTACTAGGGGGTTGGCTTTTGAGAAGTTTTCAGGGTCATTAAAGATGTCTGGGGAGAAGGATATAATGGTGAATATTGTAGTGATTATAATAGTGAGTATAAGGATGTCTTTGTGGGAGTGGTATGGGTGGAATGGGATTTTATCAATATCTGAGTTTGTTCCTAGTGGATTGCTGGATCCTTCTGTGTGGAGAAGTATAATGTGGATCGATGATATTGAGATGATAGCGAATGGGAGGATGAAGTGGAGAGCGAAGAATCGGGTTAGAGTTGGGTCGTTGATTGAGAAGCCACCTCAGAGTCAGGTGGTTAGTGCTGTGCCAATATATGGTACGGCAGTTAGTAAGTTTGTAATTACTGTTGCTGCTCAGAATGATATTTGTCCTCATGGCAGGACATAGCCAAAGAAAGCTGTTGCTATGAGAATGATTAGTAGGGTTGTTCCTGATAATCATACGTTTTTGTTAAGGTAGGATCCGTAGTATAGTCCTCGTGCGATGTGAATATAGATGCAGATAAAGAATATGGAAGCTCCGATTGCATGTAGGTTTTGTATAATCCACCCATATGGGACGTCACGTGTAATGTGGACAATGGATGAGAAGGCTAGGTTAATGTTAGCTGTGTAGTGAATGGCTAGGAAGAATCCTGTTATGATTTGTAGGGCAGAGCAGGTTAGTAGTATTGATCCGAAGTTTCATCAGGTTGAGATATTTGATCCTACGGGGAGGAGGTTGAATAGTAATAGTGTGTGTTGGTTAGGCATAATTTTTGTAGTTGATTTACAACGGTGGTTTTTCGGGCCGCAGGTCTCTTTTGAGCAAGAATAATGTTTTTGATGAATTATTTTTATGGTTTTATTTTAGTGTTTTTGGTTTTAAGTGTGGTAGCTTTGAGTGTGGTCTCCGTGCCTTATCAGGGGGTAATTGCTTTGATGGGGGTTTCGTTTTTTTGTTGTATTTTGATGGTTGTTTTGGGTCGTACTTTTGCGGCTTTAGTTATGTATATTGTGTATTTAGGTGGTTTAATTGTGGTTTTTGGGTATTGTGTAAGTGTAGAAAAGGATTCAGGTGGTGTTTCTAAGGTTGGTTTAGTAAAGTATTTTGTTGTTTTTATGGTTTTATTGTTTGTTTTTTTGTGGTTGTTTTTAGGTGATGTGGGGGGTTTACTGGTTTATACTAATTGAGAAGATTTAGTGTGTTTGGAGGTTAATGGTGGTAGTGTTTTTTATTTTGAGGGTGGAATGGGTTTAGTTGTGTGTTCTTGAGGGTTGTTAGTTGTATTATTTTCTATTTTAGTTATTTTGAGTTGGTCTCGATTGGGGGGTTTTCGGCCTTTTAGAATATATTATTAGTAGAAGTAAGACTAAGGTCATGGTGAATATACTCATGTAGTTTTTGATTATGTTTTTTTGTTGTGTTGAGAGGTGAATTAGTGGAATTAGTGTATTTGATAGGCCTTTTGGTCCTCAGTTTTCTAGGGTTCATAGGTCTATAAGTTCTGTAGAGGTTTGTTGGCTAATTTTTAGTGTGTTTATGGTGATAAATCGATGTGGGATGTTAAAGAATGCTAGTTGATTAAAAAATAAGTTGTGTTTGTTGAATTTTTTTGGTTTTAGGTGTTGGGTTATGTATGAGAGGTCAATTGATAATATGATTCCTAGTATAGTGGCGGTTAATGCTATGAGTTTGATTGTTTTTGGTATAGTGGTTATTGTTGTGGTTTGTAAGGTTGAGATTTTTATTATTGTTCCGGCTAGGATTGATATAATTATTAGACGAGTTAATGGGTTAATAATGGTTTTTGTTTCTTTGTGTGTGTTGTGTCGAGTTCGTGGGTATTTTGTTATTGTAGTTATTATGATTTTTGTGCTATAGCATGCGGATAGAATTGTTGCTACTACAGTAATTATAATAGCTCATGAGTTGGTGTGTGAGTTGGTAAGTGTTTCAATGATTGTATCTTTTGAGTAAAATCCGGATAGGAATGGGGTTCCTATAAGTGACAGGTTAGCGATGGTTAGGAATGATGAGGTTATTGGTGCAGTTTTTAGTAGTCCGCCTATTATTCGGATGTCTTGTTCATTATTTAGATTGTGGATGAAGGATCCTGAACATAGGAATAGAAGGGCTTTGAAGAATGAGTGGATAATTATGTGTAGTAGGGCCAGGTTAGGTTGGTTAAGTCCGATTATTGTTATTATTAGTCCTAGTTGGCTTGTGGTGGATAATGCAATAATTTTTTTAATGTCGAGATGGGTTGTTGCGGCTGCGGCCGCGAATATAGTTGTTGTTGCTCCTAGTATTAAACAAGAGGTTATTATGATTTTGTTATTGCACAGGATTGGGTGTAGGCGGATTAATAAAAATACTCCGGCTACTACTATAGTGCTGGAGTGTAGTAGGGCTGAGACGGGTGTGGGGCCTTCTATTGCTGACGGGAGTCATGGGTGTAGGCCAAATTGTGCAGATTTACCAGTGGCAGCTGCTAGGAGTCCTATTATGGGAATAATGTTGACTGTCTCGTGTTGGATTATGAGTTCTTGCATGTTGATTGATGATGAGGTTATTAATCAGGCAGTTGTTATAATGAGTCCGATGTCTCCGATGCGGTTATAGATAATGGCTTGGAGAGCGGCAGTGTTGGCATCTTGTCGTCCATACCACCATCCAATTAGTAGAAAAGATATAATACCAACCCCTTCTCACCCGATGAATAGTTGGTATATATTGTTTGCTGTGATAATTATGAGTATTGTGATTAAGAATATTAGTAGGTATTTAATGAATTTGTTGATGTGAGGGTCTGTGGCTATATATCATGAGGAGAATTCTGTAATTGATCATGTGATAAATAGGGTGATGGGAATGAATAGTAGAGAAGCGGTGTCTAAGGTTAGGGAAATGTTGATGTTTTCTGTTGGTAGGATAATTATTGGTGTTAGTGAGAGTGTAAGTTCATTGTTGTTTAATGCGTAGTTGGCAGGGATTAAGCTAATTAAGAAGAGCAGTATTAGGTTGTTTTTGGTGTTATTAGGTCGTATGGTAGCTATAGTTAGGGAGAGTAAAATGGTTAAGATAATTGTGGGGGTAATTAGTTTCATTTCTACCACTTGGATTTGCACCAAGAATTTTGGTGCCTAAGACCAGTGGAATACTATTATCCTTTGGTAGAGGGAGCTGGTGATTATTTCCAGGGTAAAGAGTTAGCAGATCTTGTGACACCCTCTGGTGCGTGAGGATTAAATCCTATGTTCAGGGTCACAGCTTGATATTTTTTTTAAATTACGCGCACTTTATATAACTAGTTCTGGTTTTAATGAAATTAATATTAGAGGGATAATATGGAGTGTTATAAGAAGGTGTTCTCGTGAGTGTGTTGGGGGTGTTATTGTATTTAATATAGGTGATCCTATTTGTGTTGAGATAAACATGTGAAGTGAGTATGATGCTGTGATGAGTATTGATAGTCCAAATATGATAATGGTCGTTGGACATCAGTTAAAGAGTGAGGATGCGATTATTAATTCTCCTGTGAAGTTTATGCTTGGGGGAATAGCAATATTTATTAGGTTTGTTAATAACCATCAAGCTGTTATTATTGGTAGGATGTTGTGGAACCCTCGTGTGAGGATTAAAATACGGGTATTGGTTCGTTCATAGGTTGTGTTAGCTAGGCAGAATAGTGCTGATGAGGTAAATCCGTGGGCGATTATTAGGGCTATAGCTCCTGAAACGCTTCATTGTGTTTGAATTATGATTGCCGCAATCACTAAGCCCATGTGGCTGATAGAGGAGTATGCAATGAGGGATTTTAGGTCAGTTTGTTGAAGGCAGGTTAGGTTAGCTAGTGTTGCTCCTCATAGGGCGAGTACAATAAATGGAAGGAATAAATCCGTTTTTATTGTTGGTAGGATTTGTATTATTCGAATTATTCCATATCCTCCAAGTTTTAATAGGATTGCGGCTAGTACTATTGAGCCTGCGATTGGGGCTTCTACATGAGCTTTTGGTAGTCATAGGTGTAGTCCGTAGATGGGTATTTTTGCTAAAAAAGCCCCAAGACAGGCTACTCATAGTATTAGTTCTGTCTTGGGGCTTATTTCTTGTATTATTTGTATAAATATAGTTGGGGTGTTGGTAAGGTTATTGAGGAATAGTGTTGCGATTAGTAGTGGTATAGAGGTTGTTAGTGTATATAGTATGAAGTATGTTCCTGCGGTCAGACGTTCAGTTTGTTGTCCTCATCGTGTGATAATGATGAGGGTGGGGATTAGGGTTGCTTCAAATATGATGTACATTAAGGTGAGGTTAGAGGCTATGAATGTGAGTGAGATGAATAATTGTAGGAGTGTTAGGGTTGTTAATAGTATTCGTTGTCGTTGTAGTGGTTCTTTGGTTATTGTATATTGTCCTGCTATGATTGTTAGTGGAAGTAGTCAGTACGATAGAGATAATAGCGGAGCTGATGTCGTATCTAAGTGTAGGTGTGTGTTGGAGTTGGGCTCTAATAGGCTAAGGCTAAGTATAGCGATTATAAATGAGTATGAGGTTGTTGTTTGGTAGAGTATTTTTGGTTTTAATATTAAGATTATTGGGATTAGTATAAAAGTTGTAAGGGTAATTTTTATCATTATAATAGGTTTAGGTTTTTTAGGAAGTCATTGCCGTGGGTTCGTGTAATTGCAACTACTAGACTTAATCCAACGGCTGCCCCACATACTGAAATTGTTAGTAGAATAATTGGTATGGGAATTTGTGATATAGTTAATGAGGTAGAGGTGAATATTACTAGTATTGTAAATATAATAAGTATTATTGTTTCTACGCATATTAGGGCTATTATAAGGTGTTTATGTTGAAGGGATAGAGTAATAATAGTAATTATAAAAGTTATGTATAGGGTGGTTTTAATTAGTTCCATTACTGCGACTTATTGGATAAGTTCTTTTGAGTCGAAATCAAATATCTATTAGACTATCACAGCATTCTGTTCATTCTAGGCCTCCTTGAAGTCATTCATATAGTAATCCTAGTGTAAGGATTGTGAGTAGAAGGGTGATTAGAATAAAGGTTGTACTTGGGGGGTTAGTGTTTATGCTTCACGGGGTTGGTAGTAGTAGGACGATTTCTAGGTCAAATAAGATGAATAGGATGGCTACTAGAAAGAATTGGATTGAAATTGGGGTTCGGGCGTTTCCTAGGGGGTCAAAGCCACATTCATAGGGTGATAGCTTATTGATGTCAGGTTTTTTAATAATGTGGATGTTAATGATGTAAAGGGCTGCTGATGTAATTATGGCTAGAGTGATGAGGGTGGCTAGGTTGATTATTCCTTCCCGGGAGGGGCTTAATGCTTGGAAGGCATTTGTACTGCTATACTAAAGAAATATGATCCTCATCAGTAAACTGAGATGTATAAGAACAATCAAACAATGTCGACGAAGTGTCAGTATCAGATTGCCGCTTCATATCCGAAGTGGTGGGTGATTGTAAAGTGGTGTTTAATAAGGCGTATTATGCAGATTATTAAAAACGAGGTTCCGATTATGACGTGAAGTCCGTGGAATCCCGTAGCTACGAAGAATAGTGATCCGTAAACACTGTCTGAGATAGTGAATGGGGTTTCTATATATTCTGATGCTTGTAAGGCTGTAAAGTAAATGCCTAAGATAATAGTTAGTAATAGTGCGTAGGTTGCTTCTTTTTTATTTCCGCTTATTATTGTGTGATGTGATCATGTAATAGTTGCTCCTGATGAGAGTAGGACTGCTGTGTTTAGTAGTGGAACTTCTGTTGGATCGAGCGGAGTGATTCCTGTTGGGGGTCATTCTGCCCCTAGTTCTGGGGTGGGGACTAAGCTTACGTGGTATAATGCTCAGAAAAAGCCAAGAAAGAAGAATACTTCAGATGTGATGAAAAGGATTATACCATATCGTATGTTTTTTTGGACGCCTTTTGTGTGGTGTCCTTGAAAAGTGCTTTCTCGGATAACGTCTCGTCATCACTGGATTATGGTGAGTAATAGAGTTAATAATCCTATTTTTATTACTGTGGTGGATGAGGTGTGAAACCAGATTGCTAGTCCTGAGGCTAGCAGAAGGGAGCCTATGGCTCCTGTTAGTGGTCATGGGCTGGGGTCTACTAAGTGGTATTGGTGAAGTTGGTGGGTCATTACGTGTTTTCTTGAAGGTATAGGATAACTAGAAGAACAAATACATAGGCCTGGATGCAGGCTACTGCTAGTTCTAAAATGGAGAGTAAAAATAGTAAGATTAGTGTTATAATGCTTAAGGTAACTTGTGTGCTAATAAAGTTAAGTGTGGCTGTGCTTACTATGGTTATTAGTAGGTGTCCAGCTGTAATGTTAGCTGTGAGTCGTACTCCTAGGGCTAATGGGCGTATTAATAGGCTAATTGTTTCGATAATGATTATAAATGGGATTAGTGGGGTTGGGGACCCTTCTGGAAGTATGTGGGCAAGTGTGATTGATGGTTTATTTGTTATTCCTGTGATGATAGTGGCTATTCAAAGCGGAATAGCTATTGCTATATTTATTGATAGTTGTGAGGTTGTTGTAAAGGTGTATGGTAGTAATCCTAGTAAGTTTGATATTAGGATTATGGCAAGCAAGCTTGTTAGGATTTTACATCATTTTTGTCCGTCTAGGGATAGTTGGTTAGTTATATTGGTTATAATAGTTTTTAGTATTAGGGTAATAGCTGTTGTTATTCGGTTTCCTAAAAGTTTGGGTTTATGGTGAATTATTAGGACTGGGATTATTATTGATAGGGGGGCTGTTGGGATCAATAGAAGTTCTGGGCTTATAAATTGTTCAAATATGTTTATAGTCATTGTAGGGTTGGGGTTGGTTTTTTGGGTATTGTTTGGGTTGTTGGGTTTGTTATTATGAAGATTTTGATTTTTTGTATTATTAAGTGAAGTATAAATCAGGTTCACATGTAGATTATTATGATAAAAATTGTATCTAGTTGGGGCACGTCACTAAGGAAAGTATATTTCTTCTTCAACTTAAAAGGCTAACGCTATAAAAGCTTCTCAGTGATTGCTCTGAGGTTAGTCATTGTTCAAAGTGATGAAGTGGGATTGCTTCTACTGCGATTGGTATAAAACTGTGGTTTGCTCCGCAGATTTCTGAGCATTGGCCGTAGAAAACTCCAACTCGGGAAGTGGCTAATGGAAGTTGGTTTAGTCGTCCAGGAACTGCATCTACTTTTACTCCTAGGGATGGGATTGTTCATGAGTGGAGTACATCTTCTGCAGTTACTACAACACGTGTTTGAAGTCCTGCTGGTATAATTATACGGTGATCTACTTCAAGTAGTCGCGGAGATCCGTTTTGTAAGTCTTTTGTTTGAATTATATAAGAGTCAAATGAGATTTGTACTTCGTCTGAATATTCGTAGTTTCAATATCATTGGTGTCCTGTTGCTTTGATGGTGAGGTGGGGATTAAATACTTCTTCTATTAAGTATAGGGATCGGACTGATGGTAGGGCTGTCAAGATTAGGATTATAATTGGGGCAGCTGTTCAGGCTGCTTCTAGTTGTTCTACTTCTTCTGTTGGGTCGTTGTGAGTGAGTGATGTTGTAGTTGCAGTTAGAGTAAATATGGTGATTACTAGGGTTATTAGGCAGGTGAGTAGTAATACATGATCGTGTAAGAAAACTACTTCTTCTATTGTTGGACCTGCGGCTTCTTGTAGTGATAGTTGACCTGCGTATGGCATTGAGGACCACAGGGGCTGTGATTTGGCTATGACAAAGCCATGTAATATGTTTACTAGGTCTTCGGGAAGAAAGCATAAATATGCGGTTAACTTGAAATTAACAGATGGCAGATTAACTCTGTCTTTTCTCGGGTCAAGGTCATTCTATATATGAGATGAGGTTTCGGATTGGGGCGTATGTGTTGTTTAATATGAATGTGGGTTCTGTGTGTGTGTGATAAGGTGGTGGTGATCCAAAGAATCATTCTACATGGGTTTTTTTTCCTAAAGGTATTTGAATTTCACGTTTGCATGTTAATGCTTCTCAGACAATAAATAAAGATATTAGTACTGCTACTATGGAGATGGTAGACCCAATTGATGATATTGTGTTTCATAGGGTGAAGGCATCTGGGAAGTCTGAGTATCGTCGTGGTATCCCGGAAAGACCTAAGAAGTGTTGTGGAAAGAATGTTATATTTACTCCTGTAAATATTACTCAGAATTGGGTTTTGGTTAGAGTTTGATTCAAAGTGTAGCCTGTGAACAGTGGAAATCAGTGGGTGAGTCCGCCCATGATGGCAAATACTGCCCCTATTGATAAGACGTAGTGGAAGTGTGCTACTACATAGTAAGTATCGTGTAGCACAATGTCAAGTGATGAGTTTGCTAGGATAATTCCGGTTATTCCACCAACGGTGAATAGGAAAATGAAACCAAGAGCTCAGTAAATTGGAGTTTGTCACTTAATTTGTCCTCCGGTTAGAGTGGCTAGTCAACCAAATACTTTAATGCCTGTTGGAATGGCGATAATTATTGTTGCTGCTGTGAAGTAGGCTCGGCTGTCAATGTCTAGGCCTACAGTGAATATGTGATGGGCTCATACAACGAACCCTAGGATAGCAATGGATATTATTGCTCAGATTATGCTAGTGTACCCAAATGTGTTCTTTTTTCCTGTATAGAATGTGATAATACTTGACACGATACCAAATCCCGGTAGGATTAGGATATATACTTCTGGGTGACCAAAGAATCAAAATAGATGTTGAAATAGTACAGGGTCCCCTCCCCCACAGGGGTCGAAGAATGAGGTGTTGATATTTCGGTCTGTTAATAGTATTGTAATTGCTGCTGCTAGTACTGGTAGGGCTAGAAGAAGTATAATGGCGGTAATTAGTACTGATCAGACGAATAGTGGGATATTGAATATTGGTATTGATTTTGGTTTTATGTTGATGCATGTTGTAATGAAGTTGATTGCCCCCAGGATGGACGAGGCGCCTGCTAGATGTAGCGAAAAGATTGCTAGGTCTACCGATGGGCCAGAGTGGACTAAATTTCCAGATAGTGGGGGGTAAACGGTTCATCCTGTTCCAGCGCCGGCTTCAACATAGGAAGAAGAGAGGAGGAGGAGGAGGGCTGGTGGTAGTAATCAGAAGCTTATATTATTTATTCGTGGGAAGGCTATATCTGGGGCTCCAATTATTAGTGGAATTAATCAGTTACCAAATCCTCCGATTATGATGGGTATTACTATGAAGAAAATTATGATGAATGCGTGGGCTGTGACTAGGACATTAAAGATTTGATCACTACCTAGGAGAGATCCTGGTTGGGTTAATTCTATTCGTATCAAGATGCTTAGGCAGGCTCCAACCAGGCCGGATCATGCACCAAATAGAAGGTATAGGGTTCCGATGTCTTTGTGGTTTGTTGAGAATAGTCAACGGGTAATAAACACAGGTAGTATGGCTGATTAAAGCGGTAATCTGTAAAATTATACATAGGATATTCCTTGCTGCCAACCTGGAAGTGTGATAACATGTCAGACTGCAAATCTGAAGTCGGCATCTGCCCCGGGTTTCTCCGTTTTTTCCCCCCGCTCAAAAACGGAGAAGCTAGACTAAAGTCCGCCGGTTTGGACAGCTAGCTGTTAACTAGTTTTTGTGGGATCAAGGCCCGCTAGTTTAGGGCTTTAGTTTAAATAAAATATCTGCTTTGCAAGCAGGAGATGTAGTGTTTCTGCAAGTTCTAAGCAGAAACTAAAGGGGTCTTTTTTTGGAACTTTGAAGGTTCCTAGTTTGGTATAACTTAAGTTTCTATATGTTTGGGGTTATTGGTAGTAATGAGGTTGTTAGTATTGTTGTTATAGAGGTCGTTATTGGGTGTTTTTTGTTTGTGGTTCGTCATTTTAATGATATTATAGAGGTTTGTGGTGGGAGGGTTATTGATGATATGTATACTAGTCGTATGTATGCGTATAGGCTCAGGAGGGAGGTTAAAGCTATTAGGGTGGCTTCTGTGATTATATGTAAAGAGGTTATGTTGTTTAGGATTAATCATTTTGGTATAAACCCTGAAAGAGGCGGTAGTCCGCCTAAAGATAGTATAGTTATTGATATAATTATTATGGTGTATGGGGAGTTGGTTCATATAGTCCCAATATCTTTAATGGTTGCTGTGGTTGTTAGGTTTATTAGTAAAAATATTGGGATAGTTGATAGGGTATATATAATAAAGGTTAGTATAGAGATGTTAGGTGCTATTGTAATTGTGGCTATGATTCATCCTGTGTGAGCAATTGATGAAAATGCTATGAGTTTTCGTAGTTGAGTTTGGTTTAGGCTTCCAAGTCCTCCAATTATAATAGATAGGATTGCTGATAGTAGTGTTAGTGTGATGTTTGTTTTGTTGTGGATTGTTAATAGAATTGTTAATGGGGCAATTTTTTGTCATGTTAAGATGGTTAGGGTTGTTAGGGTGGTAGTGCCCTGTGAGACGTCTGGAAGTCAAAAGTGGAATGGTGCTGCTGCTATTTTTATTATTAAGGCTAGGGTAATGATTATTGTTGCTGTTTGTTCTGTTGTGAGGTGGGTTTCTCAGTTTGCGGTTTTTAGTGCGTTTGTTGTGGCTGCAAATAGTAGGGCTGTGGAGGCTATAGTTTGGGAAAGGAAGTATTTTGTTGCTGCTTCTGTTGCTCGTGGGTGATTTGGTTTTGAGATAACAGGAATTATAGAGATGGTGTTGATTTCTAGGCAGGCTCAGGTTATAAGTCAGTGTGTTGCTGATGTGATTATGATGGTGCTTAGTGTAATGCTTGTTGTGATAATTAGTCAGGATATTGGGTTAATTAGTAGGGGCCGTCTTGGCATTTTCGGGGTATGGGCCCGATAGCTTTTTTAGCTGACCCTACTGTAGAAGGTAGTATATTGGTAGTATTGAAAGTTTTGGGCTTTCTGGTTCAAGTTCGAGTCTTGACTTTCTAGTTATTAAGGAGATGATTTGAACATCTGTATAGAGGTTTTAAGCCTTTTGCATGGCCGGGCTTTGCTACCTTAATTATATAAAAATTCAGGGCATTTTTAAAAGTAACCTCAAAATGACTATTTTTGAAGGGGGGGTATTTTGGCATTTGAAATTTCTCTCTGGAAAAAAAAGTTAAATTATGGGTTCTAAAAATTGTGTTGGTAATTTTTATAGTGAGTGTTTTTGTGGGGCGTGAATTTTTTGGTGGGGTTGGTAGTATAGAGTTTTGGGTCGTTGAAATATTATAGTTTGCTGTATTTTTTTTTCTTCATTTTTAAAAAATAAGGTGTTGAGAAATTATTTACTGCGGGAAATTTATAATAATGGAATAATGAAATTTTATAGTCAAGGAAAAAATATGTCTAAGAAAACATGGAAAGTATATCCACGTGGGAGGGAATATGCCAGACCAAGAATATAGCTCCACCCGGACTAGATGGTCTACCCCGGTGAGGGGAACGGTAACGAGCATATATGGGTGTCAGGTGAAAGGTAGAGATAAAAAGGACAACCAGGGGTGGAACAGGCATAGCTGATAAGAACATGAGGTGATATGTACCAATATAAAGGGTGCGACCAAAGGCCTTGGAAAGAGCAAGTAGGGCGGGGTGGTTCCGGACCATTGAGATGATCTTGAAGGTGTAACCAGCGGCCTTGGAAAGAACATTCTGGGAGGAGTTACAATATATGGACGTGAGAAGCGGGACTGTATGCATTCAATGGAAGGATAGAGGGTTTCACGGGCTGGGTTAAACCAAGGGACACCATTAGGAACAGGATAGTCATGGTTACTAAGAATGGATAGCCGAAGAAAACATGGAACGTTTGAGAAATGAGGGGGTAAATTTTATGTAATATACCACTTTTTTATACAAATAATTATAGTATAATTCCCGCTTATTAGGCGTGAGGCAGATCATTAATGTATAATTATACATAGTGAAATAAAGATAAACATCCTAAGGGGTACATTATAGGCGGAGTCGGGTTAAAATGTTTGGGGGGGGGTAGGGGGGGGGTCCTAGGAGAGTTATTTTTTGGGAGATGGGGGTTTGTTGTCCCCGTGTCTACTCTATCAAGGTAGTCCTTAAGCTCGGGCACGTCTCCATTGTGGTGGGGTACCACATAGTGCTGTGGTAGTAGAGGTATTAAGTAAGTATATTGCTAGAGTTAGTGGGAGGTACTGTTTTCATAGTAGGTGTATTAGTTGGTCATATCGGAATCGTGGATATGAGGCTCGGATTCATAGGAATGTGATGGTTAGTGCTATTGTTTTGATCATTAGGTTAATAGTAAATAGTTGTGGATCTGTTGTTCCAGGATTTAGGAATATTGTAGCTGATAGGGTGTTTATTAGGAGAATATTGGTGTATTCTGCTAGGAATAGTAGTGCGAATGGTCCGGCTGAGAATTCAACATTAAATCCGGATACTAGTTCGGATTCTCCTTCTGTTAAGTCAAATGGGGATCGGTTGGTTTCGGCGAGGGTGGATGTGAATCATATTATAGCTAGTGGTCATGTTGGTAGTAGAAGTCATATGTGTTCTTGTGTTTCTATAAAGGTTATTAATGAGTATCCTCCGGATAGAGTGGCTATTGAGATGATAATTAGCCCTAGGGTAACCTCGTATGAGATGATTTGTGCTACAGCTCGTATAGCTCCTATTAGTGGGTATTTTGAATTAGATGATCACCCTGATCATAGGACAGTGTAAGTGAATATACCTGATATTGCTATGATAAATAGTAGGCCCAGGTTTATGTTAGTTATGGTTGATGGTATTGGTATTGGTGCTCAGGATGTTAGTGCTAGAGTTAGCGCTAGGATTGGTGAGATGGTGAATAAAATTGGTGAGGATATGGTGGGTTTTGTTGCTTCTTTTGTGATTAGTTTTAGGCCGTCTGCAATTGGTTGTAGTAGACCTATAGGGCCTACTAGATTTGGCCCTTTGCGGTGTTGCATATACCCTAAGAGTTTTCGTTCTAGTAAGGTAAGGAATGCTACAGCTATGAGGATCGATAGGATATAAAGTAGTGAGTTGATAATGTTTAGTAGGATTGTAGGAATATATTAAGGGTGGTCCTTAATAACCTTGTCTTGGTTTATGGGTTTTTATGGTGATGTTGTGAAATATCTTTATTAAAGCGTGCTTGTAGTATTGGCTTTGTCTTATCGGTCCTTTCGTACTGGATAAAACATGTTCATAGATAGAAACCGACCTGGATTGCTCCGGTCTGAACTCAGATCACGTAGGACTGTTAATCGTTGAACAAACGAACCCTTAATAGCGGCTGCACCATTAGGATGTCCTGATCCAACATCGAGGTCGTAAACCTTCTTTTTGATATGGGCTCTTGAAGAAGATTGCGCTGTTATCCCTGGAGTAACTTGGTTCATTTATCAGTTTTACTGGGTCTTTTAGTGGCTTGTTGGCCTGTTAGTATGGTTTAAGTCATTGTGTTTGGAAGTTCTTTTTTTTTCCAAGGTCGCCCCAACCGAAAGTAGCTATTATATGTTTTAATAGTTTAGTTTAAGCTTCACAGGGTCTTCTGGTCTTATGTTGGAATCCTAGCTTTTGTACTAGGAGATCAGTTTAATTGATTTATTATAAGAGACAGCTAAACCCTCATTTTGCCTTTCATACAGGTCTATAATTAGTAGACAAATGATTACGCTACCTTTGCACGGTTAGGGTACCGCGGCCGTTTAATTGTTCACTGGGCAGGCGTTGCCTTTAATATTTGTTTGGCTAAAGGTTATGTTTTTGTTAAACAGTTGGGGTTTGTGTTTGCCGAGTTCCTTTTATAATATTTAATCTTTCTTTTTGATGCTCCTGTGTTGGGTTCACAGTTTGTTTGGGGGTGTGTATTGGTTTAGTTTGTTCCTATTTTGGTCTGTTGATGGCTAGTGGTTTATCCGTTCTAGCGGATAGGTGCATAAAGAGAGGTTGTCTTATTATTAGTTCTAGCATAATAATACCCATGATTATGGGTCTACCTTTAGTTAGTTTGGAGTTTTTTGTTATTTTTGGGATTGTAAGTAGAATTCTTTAACGATATTTTATTAGGTGGCTGCTTTAAGGCCTACTGGGGTGTAAGTTTAAATTCCTCTCAAATTCAGGTTGTATCCTGTTTCAATAGGGCTGTACCCCTATTGATTATCCTTAGATTATAAATTGTTATTGTTTTGGTCTAAGGTTGAACTTATATTCTTTTGTTGGGTAGCCAGCTATCTCCAGATTCGGTAAGCGTTTCACATCTACTTTTAAGTCTTCCCACTCTTTTGCTACAGAGAAGGGTGTGCCCATTAGGCTGCTCTATAAAGTAGCTCATCTGGTTTCGGGGAGGAGGCTATGATTCTTCTTGTCTTTGGTTTCTTGCTAGACCATGATGCGAAAGGTACAAGGTTTAATCTTTGCTTTTTGTTGCTTGAATGTTTCCCTTGCGGTACTAGTGTGTAAGTTTACTGTTCGATCACATCTACTTGGTTTGTCAAATGTTTTGTTTAGGTTAGAATAGTATATTTGTAGTAGTTTGGTATTAGCTCAAAAAGATTATTTTAATGTCGTTCGAGTGTAAGTCGAGTGCTTTATTGTAAGCTACTTTTTGTTTCTAAGCGCACTTTCCAGTACGCTTACCATGTTACGACTTGCCCTGTTTTGGGTAGTATTTGTGTTTATGAATTTTGTTGTTTAGTTGACAGGGATGACGGGCGGTGTGTACGCACCTCATTGCATTGGTTTCGACTAGGTATTTTGTTCTTAGTTTACTGCTAAATCCGCCTTCAGTTTCTTATTTCATAGTTTATTCGTGTTTTCTGTTTTAGAAAATGTAGCCCATCATGGTCCTTCCCATAAGTTACACCTCGACCTGTCGTGTTAGTGTGGTGGCTATTTAGCTCACTTTGTTTCTTTCACAAGGTAGGCTGGCGACGGCGGTATATAGACTGTTAAGGCTAGGGGAGGTTGGGTTAATCGTGGAGTATCGGTTATTTGACAGGCTCCTCTAGGTTGTTATGAGGTACCGTCAAGTCTTTTAAATTTTAAGTCTTTACTCGTAGTTATTTGGCGAACAATTGGTAATTTGATTGTTGTGTTACGGCTAGGCATAGTAAGGTATCTAATCTTAGTTTGTGTCCTGGCTTTCACGAGTGGAATTTGTTTGTTGTTAGGGCTTTATTGTGGCTTATGGCTTTTTACAGCCTGGCTTAGTTTTAGCTCTAATAGTTAGACTATAATTTAGTCGTGTTTTACGCCGTTTATATTATTTTGGGCCTATCGTGTAACCGCGGTCGCTGGCACGGTGGTTAACCAGCCCTAGGTGGATCCCTTGCTAGGTCAAGCTTGCGCTTATGGCCTAATATTAACTACTGCTGCTGGCCCGTGGGGGTGTGGCTTATTGTGCTTGGTGTCGTGGGCTAAGGTGCCTGATACCTGCTCCATAGGTTAATTGGTGGGCTGTTTCACTGTAGGGGTGAGTCTTGCATGTATAATTAGGGATATAAATAATAAGGGGTTTAAGACCAAGACCTTGTGTTAAGCAGGTATAACCGTCTTGGCATTTTCAGTGCCATGCTTTAAGGTAAGCTATGTTAACATTATATAAAAATTCAGGGCATTTTTAAAAGTAACCTCAAAATGACTATTTTTGAAGGGGGGGTATTTTGGCATTTGAAATTTCTCTCTGGAAAAAAAAGTTAAATTATGGGTTCTAAAAATTGTGTTGGTAATTTTTATAGTGAGTGTTTTTGTGGGGCGTGAATTTTTTGGTGGGGTTGGTAGTATAGAGTTTTGGGTCGTTGAAATATTATAGTTTGCTGTATTTTTTTTTCTTCATTTTTAAAAAATAAGGTGTTGAGAAATTATTTACTGCGGGAAATTTATAATAATGGAATAATGAAATTTTATAGTCAAGGAAAAAATATGTCTAAGAAAACATGGAAAGTATATCCACGTGGGAGGGAATATGCCAGACCAAGAATATAGCTCCACCCGGACTAGATGGTCTACCCCGGTGAGGGGAACGGTAACGAGCATATATGGGTGTCAGGTGAAAGGTAGAGATAAAAAGGACAACCAGGGGTGGAACAGGCATAGCTGATAAGAACATGAGGTGATATGTACCAATATAAAGGGTGCGACCAAAGGCCTTGGAAAGAGCAAGTAGGGCGGGGTGGTTCCGGACCATTGAGATGATCTTGAAGGTGTAACCAGCGGCCTTGGAAAGAACATTCTGGGAGGAGTTACAATATATGGACGTGAGAAGCGGGACTGTATGCATTCAATGGAAGGATAGAGGGTTTCACGGGCTGGGTTAAACCAAGGGACACCATTAGGAACAGGATAGTCATGGTTACTAAGAATGGATAGCCGAAGAAAACATGGAACGTTTGAGAAATGAGGGGGTAAATTTTATGTAATATACCACTTTTTTATACAAATAATTATAGTATAATTCCCGCTTATTAGGCGTGAGGCAGATCATTAATGTATAATTATACATAGTGAAATAAAGATAAACATCCTAAGGGGTACATTATAGGCGGAGTCGGGTTAAAATGTTTGGGGGGGGTAGGGGGGGGGTCCTAGGAGAGTTATTTTTCAAAGAGTAGTTTAAGTTAAAATGCTAGTTTTGGGGGCTAGAGATGGGGATTCTCTTCTTTGATGCTTTAGGGGTTCAAGGCCCAGCTTTGGTTTACAAGAACAATGCTTTAAGGTTAAGCTACTAGAGCATGTATGGAATGAGATTTTGTTTTCTAATCAGCCAACTAAGGGGTTTATAATGAAGAATGAAAAGTATAGAAAAGAGGTTGTCTGTCCAATAATTGTAAATGGCGGTTCAACTGGTTTAGTGGCTGCTCATGTGATTGTGATGAATGTGGCAATTAGAGTTCAGAATACTAGTTGCATGATTGGGCGGAAAGCTATAGATCGAATGTAAGAGGTATGGGTGAATGGTATTGTTATAAGAATTGTTACTGATAATACTAGGGCTACTGTTCCTCCTAGTTTGTTTGGAATGGATCGAAGGATTCCGTAGGCGAATAGAAAATACCATTCTGGTTTAATGTGTTGTGGTGTTACTAGGGGGTTGGCTTTTGAGAAGTTTTCAGGGTCATTAAAGATGTCTGGGGAGAAGGATATAATGGTGAATATTGTAGTGATTATAATAGTGAGTATAAGGATGTCTTTGTGGGAGTGGTATGGGTGGAATGGGATTTTATCAATATCTGAGTTTGTTCCTAGTGGATTGCTGGATCCTTCTGTGTGGAGAAGTATAATGTGGATCGATGATATTGAGATGATAGCGAATGGGAGGATGAAGTGGAGAGCGAAGAATCGGGTTAGAGTTGGGTCGTTGATTGAGAAGCCACCTCAGAGTCAGGTGGTTAGTGCTGTGCCAATATATGGTACGGCAGTTAGTAAGTTTGTAATTACTGTTGCTGCTCAGAATGATATTTGTCCTCATGGCAGGACATAGCCAAAGAAAGCTGTTGCTATGAGAATGATTAGTAGGGTTGTTCCTGATAATCATACGTTTTTGTTAAGGTAGGATCCGTAGTATAGTCCTCGTGCGATGTGAATATAGATGCAGATAAAGAATATGGAAGCTCCGATTGCATGTAGGTTTTGTATAATCCACCCATATGGGACGTCACGTGTAATGTGGACAATGGATGAGAAGGCTAGGTTAATGTTAGCTGTGTAGTGAATGGCTAGGAAGAATCCTGTTATGATTTGTAGGGCAGAGCAGGTTAGTAGTATTGATCCGAAGTTTCATCAGGTTGAGATATTTGATCCTACGGGGAGGAGGTTGAATAGTAATAGTGTGTGTTGGTTAGGCATAATTTTTGTAGTTGATTTACAACGGTGGTTTTTCGGGCCGCAGGTCTCTTTTGAGCAAGAATAATGTTTTTGATGAATTATTTTTATGGTTTTATTTTAGTGTTTTTGGTTTTAAGTGTGGTAGCTTTGAGTGTGGTCTCCGTGCCTTATCAGGGGGTAATTGCTTTGATGGGGGTTTCGTTTTTTTGTTGTATTTTGATGGTTGTTTTGGGTCGTACTTTTGCGGCTTTAGTTATGTATATTGTGTATTTAGGTGGTTTAATTGTGGTTTTTGGGTATTGTGTAAGTGTAGAAAAGGATTCAGGTGGTGTTTCTAAGGTTGGTTTAGTAAAGTATTTTGTTGTTTTTATGGTTTTATTGTTTGTTTTTTTGTGGTTGTTTTTAGGTGATGTGGGGGGTTTACTGGTTTATACTAATTGAGAAGATTTAGTGTGTTTGGAGGTTAATGGTGGTAGTGTTTTTTATTTTGAGGGTGGAATGGGTTTAGTTGTGTGTTCTTGAGGGTTGTTAGTTGTATTATTTTCTATTTTAGTTATTTTGAGTTGGTCTCGATTGGGGGGTTTTCGGCCTTTTAGAATATATTATTAGTAGAAGTAAGACTAAGGTCATGGTGAATATACTCATGTAGTTTTTGATTATGTTTTTTTGTTGTGTTGAGAGGTGAATTAGTGGAATTAGTGTATTTGATAGGCCTTTTGGTCCTCAGTTTTCTAGGGTTCATAGGTCTATAAGTTCTGTAGAGGTTTGTTGGCTAATTTTTAGTGTGTTTATGGTGATAAATCGATGTGGGATGTTAAAGAATGCTAGTTGATTAAAAAATAAGTTGTGTTTGTTGAATTTTTTTGGTTTTAGGTGTTGGGTTATGTATGAGAGGTCAATTGATAATATGATTCCTAGTATAGTGGCGGTTAATGCTATGAGTTTGATTGTTTTTGGTATAGTGGTTATTGTTGTGGTTTGTAAGGTTGAGATTTTTATTATTGTTCCGGCTAGGATTGATATAATTATTAGACGAGTTAATGGGTTAATAATGGTTTTTGTTTCTTTGTGTGTGTTGTGTCGAGTTCGTGGGTATTTTGTTATTGTAGTTATTATGATTTTTGTGCTATAGCATGCGGATAGAATTGTTGCTACTACAGTAATTATAATAGCTCATGAGTTGGTGTGTGAGTTGGTAAGTGTTTCAATGATTGTATCTTTTGAGTAAAATCCGGATAGGAATGGGGTTCCTATAAGTGACAGGTTAGCGATGGTTAGGAATGATGAGGTTATTGGTGCAGTTTTTAGTAGTCCGCCTATTATTCGGATGTCTTGTTCATTATTTAGATTGTGGATGAAGGATCCTGAACATAGGAATAGAAGGGCTTTGAAGAATGAGTGGATAATTATGTGTAGTAGGGCCAGGTTAGGTTGGTTAAGTCCGATTATTGTTATTATTAGTCCTAGTTGGCTTGTGGTGGATAATGCAATAATTTTTTTAATGTCGAGATGGGTTGTTGCGGCTGCGGCCGCGAATATAGTTGTTGTTGCTCCTAGTATTAAACAAGAGGTTATTATGATTTTGTTATTGCACAGGATTGGGTGTAGGCGGATTAATAAAAATACTCCGGCTACTACTATAGTGCTGGAGTGTAGTAGGGCTGAGACGGGTGTGGGGCCTTCTATTGCTGACGGGAGTCATGGGTGTAGGCCAAATTGTGCAGATTTACCAGTGGCAGCTGCTAGGAGTCCTATTATGGGAATAATGTTGACTGTCTCGTGTTGGATTATGAGTTCTTGCATGTTGATTGATGATGAGGTTATTAATCAGGCAGTTGTTATAATGAGTCCGATGTCTCCGATGCGGTTATAGATAATGGCTTGGAGAGCGGCAGTGTTGGCATCTTGTCGTCCATACCACCATCCAATTAGTAGAAAAGATATAATACCAACCCCTTCTCACCCGATGAATAGTTGGTATATATTGTTTGCTGTGATAATTATGAGTATTGTGATTAAGAATATTAGTAGGTATTTAATGAATTTGTTGATGTGAGGGTCTGTGGCTATATATCATGAGGAGAATTCTGTAATTGATCATGTGATAAATAGGGTGATGGGAATGAATAGTAGAGAAGCGGTGTCTAAGGTTAGGGAAATGTTGATGTTTTCTGTTGGTAGGATAATTATTGGTGTTAGTGAGAGTGTAAGTTCATTGTTGTTTAATGCGTAGTTGGCAGGGATTAAGCTAATTAAGAAGAGCAGTATTAGGTTGTTTTTGGTGTTATTAGGTCGTATGGTAGCTATAGTTAGGGAGAGTAAAATGGTTAAGATAATTGTGGGGGTAATTAGTTTCATTTCTACCACTTGGATTTGCACCAAGAATTTTGGTGCCTAAGACCAGTGGAATACTATTATCCTTTGGTAGAGGGAGCTGGTGATTATTTCCAGGGTAAAGAGTTAGCAGATCTTGTGACACCCTCTGGTGCGTGAGGATTAAATCCTATGTTCAGGGTCACAGCTTGATATTTTTTTTAAATTACGCGCACTTTATATAACTAGTTCTGGTTTTAATGAAATTAATATTAGAGGGATAATATGGAGTGTTATAAGAAGGTGTTCTCGTGAGTGTGTTGGGGGTGTTATTGTATTTAATATAGGTGATCCTATTTGTGTTGAGATAAACATGTGAAGTGAGTATGATGCTGTGATGAGTATTGATAGTCCAAATATGATAATGGTCGTTGGACATCAGTTAAAGAGTGAGGATGCGATTATTAATTCTCCTGTGAAGTTTATGCTTGGGGGAATAGCAATATTTATTAGGTTTGTTAATAACCATCAAGCTGTTATTATTGGTAGGATGTTGTGGAACCCTCGTGTGAGGATTAAAATACGGGTATTGGTTCGTTCATAGGTTGTGTTAGCTAGGCAGAATAGTGCTGATGAGGTAAATCCGTGGGCGATTATTAGGGCTATAGCTCCTGAAACGCTTCATTGTGTTTGAATTATGATTGCCGCAATCACTAAGCCCATGTGGCTGATAGAGGAGTATGCAATGAGGGATTTTAGGTCAGTTTGTTGAAGGCAGGTTAGGTTAGCTAGTGTTGCTCCTCATAGGGCGAGTACAATAAATGGAAGGAATAAATCCGTTTTTATTGTTGGTAGGATTTGTATTATTCGAATTATTCCATATCCTCCAAGTTTTAATAGGATTGCGGCTAGTACTATTGAGCCTGCGATTGGGGCTTCTACATGAGCTTTTGGTAGTCATAGGTGTAGTCCGTAGATGGGTATTTTTGCTAAAAAAGCCCCAAGACAGGCTACTCATAGTATTAGTTCTGTCTTGGGGCTTATTTCTTGTATTATTTGTATAAATATAGTTGGGGTGTTGGTAAGGTTATTGAGGAATAGTGTTGCGATTAGTAGTGGTATAGAGGTTGTTAGTGTATATAGTATGAAGTATGTTCCTGCGGTCAGACGTTCAGTTTGTTGTCCTCATCGTGTGATAATGATGAGGGTGGGGATTAGGGTTGCTTCAAATATGATGTACATTAAGGTGAGGTTAGAGGCTATGAATGTGAGTGAGATGAATAATTGTAGGAGTGTTAGGGTTGTTAATAGTATTCGTTGTCGTTGTAGTGGTTCTTTGGTTATTGTATATTGTCCTGCTATGATTGTTAGTGGAAGTAGTCAGTACGATAGAGATAATAGCGGAGCTGATGTCGTATCTAAGTGTAGGTGTGTGTTGGAGTTGGGCTCTAATAGGCTAAGGCTAAGTATAGCGATTATAAATGAGTATGAGGTTGTTGTTTGGTAGAGTATTTTTGGTTTTAATATTAAGATTATTGGGATTAGTATAAAAGTTGTAAGGGTAATTTTTATCATTATAATAGGTTTAGGTTTTTTAGGAAGTCATTGCCGTGGGTTCGTGTAATTGCAACTACTAGACTTAATCCAACGGCTGCCCCACATACTGAAATTGTTAGTAGAATAATTGGTATGGGAATTTGTGATATAGTTAATGAGGTAGAGGTGAATATTACTAGTATTGTAAATATAATAAGTATTATTGTTTCTACGCATATTAGGGCTATTATAAGGTGTTTATGTTGAAGGGATAGAGTAATAATAGTAATTATAAAAGTTATGTATAGGGTGGTTTTAATTAGTTCCATTACTGCGACTTATTGGATAAGTTCTTTTGAGTCGAAATCAAATATCTATTAGACTATCACAGCATTCTGTTCATTCTAGGCCTCCTTGAAGTCATTCATATAGTAATCCTAGTGTAAGGATTGTGAGTAGAAGGGTGATTAGAATAAAGGTTGTACTTGGGGGGTTAGTGTTTATGCTTCACGGGGTTGGTAGTAGTAGGACGATTTCTAGGTCAAATAAGATGAATAGGATGGCTACTAGAAAGAATTGGATTGAAATTGGGGTTCGGGCGTTTCCTAGGGGGTCAAAGCCACATTCATAGGGTGATAGCTTATTGATGTCAGGTTTTTTAATAATGTGGATGTTAATGATGTAAAGGGCTGCTGATGTAATTATGGCTAGAGTGATGAGGGTGGCTAGGTTGATTATTCCTTCCCGGGAGGGGCTTAATGCTTGGAAGGCATTTGTACTGCTATACTAAAGAAATATGATCCTCATCAGTAAACTGAGATGTATAAGAACAATCAAACAATGTCGACGAAGTGTCAGTATCAGATTGCCGCTTCATATCCGAAGTGGTGGGTGATTGTAAAGTGGTGTTTAATAAGGCGTATTATGCAGATTATTAAAAACGAGGTTCCGATTATGACGTGAAGTCCGTGGAATCCCGTAGCTACGAAGAATAGTGATCCGTAAACACTGTCTGAGATAGTGAATGGGGTTTCTATATATTCTGATGCTTGTAAGGCTGTAAAGTAAATGCCTAAGATAATAGTTAGTAATAGTGCGTAGGTTGCTTCTTTTTTATTTCCGCTTATTATTGTGTGATGTGATCATGTAATAGTTGCTCCTGATGAGAGTAGGACTGCTGTGTTTAGTAGTGGAACTTCTGTTGGATCGAGCGGAGTGATTCCTGTTGGGGGTCATTCTGCCCCTAGTTCTGGGGTGGGGACTAAGCTTACGTGGTATAATGCTCAGAAAAAGCCAAGAAAGAAGAATACTTCAGATGTGATGAAAAGGATTATACCATATCGTATGTTTTTTTGGACGCCTTTTGTGTGGTGTCCTTGAAAAGTGCTTTCTCGGATAACGTCTCGTCATCACTGGATTATGGTGAGTAATAGAGTTAATAATCCTATTTTTATTACTGTGGTGGATGAGGTGTGAAACCAGATTGCTAGTCCTGAGGCTAGCAGAAGGGAGCCTATGGCTCCTGTTAGTGGTCATGGGCTGGGGTCTACTAAGTGGTATTGGTGAAGTTGGTGGGTCATTACGTGTTTTCTTGAAGGTATAGGATAACTAGAAGAACAAATACATAGGCCTGGATGCAGGCTACTGCTAGTTCTAAAATGGAGAGTAAAAATAGTAAGATTAGTGTTATAATGCTTAAGGTAACTTGTGTGCTAATAAAGTTAAGTGTGGCTGTGCTTACTATGGTTATTAGTAGGTGTCCAGCTGTAATGTTAGCTGTGAGTCGTACTCCTAGGGCTAATGGGCGTATTAATAGGCTAATTGTTTCGATAATGATTATAAATGGGATTAGTGGGGTTGGGGACCCTTCTGGAAGTATGTGGGCAAGTGTGATTGATGGTTTATTTGTTATTCCTGTGATGATAGTGGCTATTCAAAGCGGAATAGCTATTGCTATATTTATTGATAGTTGTGAGGTTGTTGTAAAGGTGTATGGTAGTAATCCTAGTAAGTTTGATATTAGGATTATGGCAAGCAAGCTTGTTAGGATTTTACATCATTTTTGTCCGTCTAGGGATAGTTGGTTAGTTATATTGGTTATAATAGTTTTTAGTATTAGGGTAATAGCTGTTGTTATTCGGTTTCCTAAAAGTTTGGGTTTATGGTGAATTATTAGGACTGGGATTATTATTGATAGGGGGGCTGTTGGGATCAATAGAAGTTCTGGGCTTATAAATTGTTCAAATATGTTTATAGTCATTGTAGGGTTGGGGTTGGTTTTTTGGGTATTGTTTGGGTTGTTGGGTTTGTTATTATGAAGATTTTGATTTTTTGTATTATTAAGTGAAGTATAAATCAGGTTCACATGTAGATTATTATGATAAAAATTGTATCTAGTTGGGGCACGTCACTAAGGAAAGTATATTTCTTCTTCAACTTAAAAGGCTAACGCTATAAAAGCTTCTCAGTGATTGCTCTGAGGTTAGTCATTGTTCAAAGTGATGAAGTGGGATTGCTTCTACTGCGATTGGTATAAAACTGTGGTTTGCTCCGCAGATTTCTGAGCATTGGCCGTAGAAAACTCCAACTCGGGAAGTGGCTAATGGAAGTTGGTTTAGTCGTCCAGGAACTGCATCTACTTTTACTCCTAGGGATGGGATTGTTCATGAGTGGAGTACATCTTCTGCAGTTACTACAACACGTGTTTGAAGTCCTGCTGGTATAATTATACGGTGATCTACTTCAAGTAGTCGCGGAGATCCGTTTTGTAAGTCTTTTGTTTGAATTATATAAGAGTCAAATGAGATTTGTACTTCGTCTGAATATTCGTAGTTTCAATATCATTGGTGTCCTGTTGCTTTGATGGTGAGGTGGGGATTAAATACTTCTTCTATTAAGTATAGGGATCGGACTGATGGTAGGGCTGTCAAGATTAGGATTATAATTGGGGCAGCTGTTCAGGCTGCTTCTAGTTGTTCTACTTCTTCTGTTGGGTCGTTGTGAGTGAGTGATGTTGTAGTTGCAGTTAGAGTAAATATGGTGATTACTAGGGTTATTAGGCAGGTGAGTAGTAATACATGATCGTGTAAGAAAACTACTTCTTCTATTGTTGGACCTGCGGCTTCTTGTAGTGATAGTTGACCTGCGTATGGCATTGAGGACCACAGGGGCTGTGATTTGGCTATGACAAAGCCATGTAATATGTTTACTAGGTCTTCGGGAAGAAAGCATAAATATGCGGTTAACTTGAAATTAACAGATGGCAGATTAACTCTGTCTTTTCTCGGGTCAAGGTCATTCTATATATGAGATGAGGTTTCGGATTGGGGCGTATGTGTTGTTTAATATGAATGTGGGTTCTGTGTGTGTGTGATAAGGTGGTGGTGATCCAAAGAATCATTCTACATGGGTTTTTTTTCCTAAAGGTATTTGAATTTCACGTTTGCATGTTAATGCTTCTCAGACAATAAATAAAGATATTAGTACTGCTACTATGGAGATGGTAGACCCAATTGATGATATTGTGTTTCATAGGGTGAAGGCATCTGGGAAGTCTGAGTATCGTCGTGGTATCCCGGAAAGACCTAAGAAGTGTTGTGGAAAGAATGTTATATTTACTCCTGTAAATATTACTCAGAATTGGGTTTTGGTTAGAGTTTGATTCAAAGTGTAGCCTGTGAACAGTGGAAATCAGTGGGTGAGTCCGCCCATGATGGCAAATACTGCCCCTATTGATAAGACGTAGTGGAAGTGTGCTACTACATAGTAAGTATCGTGTAGCACAATGTCAAGTGATGAGTTTGCTAGGATAATTCCGGTTATTCCACCAACGGTGAATAGGAAAATGAAACCAAGAGCTCAGTAAATTGGAGTTTGTCACTTAATTTGTCCTCCGGTTAGAGTGGCTAGTCAACCAAATACTTTAATGCCTGTTGGAATGGCGATAATTATTGTTGCTGCTGTGAAGTAGGCTCGGCTGTCAATGTCTAGGCCTACAGTGAATATGTGATGGGCTCATACAACGAACCCTAGGATAGCAATGGATATTATT
>JAWJVD010000205.1:0-43080 GCA_038048745.1 Coluber constrictor foxii
AAACTTTGGTTCATGAAGGCATGCAAACATACACCTAGGCCTTATTACCTTATAACTTTTAAAGGGGTATTTTTCCTTTTCTCTCACATTCTGTCCATCAGTTCTAGGAAAGTGATATAATGTTGGATCCGTGACAGAAATTATGCAGGTTCAGAATCCTGGGGAGTTATTACAAATCTGAGAACCATCGAAAATTTCAGATTCAGCACCATGGAGAGCATCCATGCAGTCAATGTGTAGGCAAGTTTTCCAGCATTTCCCAGAAGATGTAATTAAAATCACCCCAACTGAAGTTATTAATGCTTACTGGAACCATTAATATAACTTATCTGCACTTGTTTGAAAAAACATTCAACTTATTATACTTGATAAATCAGATAGCAAATCTGGAAAAGAAAATCTGTCATTTTTCCTAAAATTCTCATATTTCTCCTTTGGAAACGACTTTCGAAGGAGAAGATAATTTTTTCCTAAAAATTCTCCTGGATGAATTTTGATGGTTTTTCTCCCATTAAGTGATGAAGCAATTAATGCACAAATTCCCAATATAGTGCAATCTTATCTCAAGGCCCATTGACTTTGCATATCTTCATGCCATCTCAAAGAAACTGCATCCAGTTTTGGTCGCCACAATGTAAAAAAAGATGTTGAGACTCTAGAAAGAGCACAGAGAAGAGCAACAAAGAGGATTAGGGGACCGGAGGCTAAAACATATAAAGAACGGTTGCTGGAATTGGGTATGTCTAGTTCGATGAAAGAAGGACTAGGGGAGACATGATAGAAGGGTTCCACTATCTCAGAGGCTGCCAGAAAGAAGAGGAAGTCAAGCTATTCTCCAAAGCATCTGAGGGCAGGACAAGAAGCAATGGATGGAAACTAATCAAGGAGAGAAGCAACCTATGACTAAGGAGAAACTTCCTAACAGTGAGAACAATTAATCAGTGGAACGACTTGCCTCCAGAAGTTGTGAATGCTCCAACACTGGAAGTTTTTAAGAAAACTAAACTAAACTAAACTAAACTAAACTAAACTAAACTAAACTAAACTAAACTAAACTAAACTAAACTAAACTAAACTAAACTAAACTAAACTAAACTAAATACCCAGAGAAAGAAAAAACAGAAAACGCTATTGTCTTAAAACGAAACTTTACTTTTTAGCAACTTTACTTCTGTGAACATAACTTCCTTTTTCCTTCTTTCTTTTTCTTTTTTCTTTTCTTTTTTGACTTGGTTGAGCTTCCTTCGCAGGAATTTCCATTTTATTTCGAGACGTACTCTTTATTATACCTACCTGAATGGATTCTTCCAACTAACCCTGTAATTAAAATTTAATATAAGTATAAGAATACATTATTGTCGTAATTACATGGTGCTATTTTGGCATGCGGATGAACTCTGAAGTCTGAAAATGAAAGGTTTTTTCTGCCCCCATTTTCATAGCCTGGCGAGATAAACACAGGAGCCAAATGTACTGAGATATCCATTAGAACTATGCAGTGCCAGATTTATAAGAAGAGGATCCCATCAGAGGTGATATTCAGCCGGTTTGGATCGATTCACCCGAACCGGTAGAGAAGAGCCTTGGTGGCGCAGCAGACTAAAGTGCTGTTAACTAGCACCAGCTGCCTGCAATTACTGCAAGTTCGACTCTCATCAGGCTCAAGGTTGACTCAGCCTTCCATCCTTTCGAGGTAGGTAAAATGAGGACCTGGATTGTGGGGGCAATAAGCTGACTTTGTATAAAAAAGAACTCCACTTAGGGGGAGCCGAAAGCCCTACTAAGCAGGTATATACAAAAGTATGTAGACTATTGCTTAATGCATTGTAAGCCGCCCTGAGTCTCCGGAGAAGGGCGGCATATAAATTGAACCAATAAATAAATAAATAAATCGCATAGAGCCTGCCCATCCGGCTCTATGCCATCCTATTTAAGCACTTTTTGAGGCCATGCGCAAGCCAAGCGCATGTACGGCCGGCTAGGCGCATGTGTGGAAGTCAGGCACGCATGTGAATTGGATGCACACATGCACAAAGTGAGCATGTGTGCATGCAACGAACCGGTAGTAACATTAGAAGTTGTAGGAGCTTCATCACTGGAAGCTTTCAAGAAGAGACTGGTCTGCCATCTATCAGAAATGGTGTAGGATCTGCTTGGGCAGGAGTTGGATTAGATGACCTACAAGGTCCCTTCCAATTCTGTTAATCTATATATATTATTATAATCTGAAACCCACCACTGGATCTCATGATGGCAAGCTGCTCTCCAAGAGTTTGTGAGACACCTTTTCACCTTTTCAATCAATTCAGTTTAGTTTTGGGGTTCAAGTGCCAAGAAGACTCCAGATTAATCTAGGGGTTTATAAGATTTCTAACACAAGGCCTGCCAGAAGCAGAGTTGATACCTCACTTCTGGCAACATCTACTGCCGAATGACCGTTAACATGAATGAGGTCCAGATGGCATTCATCTTTCCCCAAAGGGGGGAAAAAATCCATAGTGGATTACAGTTATTTTCTCAAAAGTGCAACGTGAGAGAAATTTATCTTTCATCTTTAAAAGGCTTCTGGGAATAGTCACATAGTGTAAGTTGGGCTTTTTAAAAAAAAGTTTTGAAACTGGACCATTCCTGAGTTTGAAATTTGTCTCTTGATTCTTTTTCCCTTTTAGATTTTATCAGAACTTTTGTCGTTTTTATAAGTAAGTCAAGCTGGCGAACATATTTCATACACCTTCCTCCTCCTATTGTCCCCATAACAACAGTCCTGTGACCTGATTGGCCCTAAATCACCTAGCAGACTTTCATGATTAAAGCAGGACTAGAATTCACAGTCTCCTGATAATGGCCCCAAATCACCTAGCAGGATTTCATGGTTAAAGTAAGAATTCACAGTCTCCTGATAATGGCCCAGAATCACCTAGCAGGATTTCATGGTTAAAGTAAGAATTCACAGTCTCCTGATAATGGCCCAAAATCACCTAGCAGGATTTCATGGTTAAAGTAAGAATTCACAGTCTCCTGATAATGGCTCAAAATCACCTAGCAGGATTTCATGGTTAAAGTAAGAATTCACAGTCTCCTGATAATGGCTCAAAATCACCTAGCAGGATTTCATGCCTAAGGCGGGACTAGAATTCACAGTCACCTGGTTGAATAGCCAAGATCACCCAGCTGACTTTTCATGCTTAAGGTGATACTAAAACTTACAGTCACCTGGAGATTGGTCAAAAGTCTCTCAGCAGGTTTCAATGCTTCAGGCAGGACTAGAACTCACTGTCTCCTTGTGATTGGCTCCAGGCTACCCAGCTGGCTTTCACGCCTAAGGCAGGACTAGAGTTCACAATCTTTTGATTTCTCACCTGATATCTTAACTACGAGATCACGCTGGCTCTCCAATTCTGTTTTCAAATTGCAATCTCCACTTTCCAGAAGATGGTTATGGACTTTCTCTGTCCACTCATCTCTCCTACTCAACCTTCTCCCTATAATAGAGGGCACGGGGTTATTTTTCTCTGCCTCCCCCATCAATGGACGAAGCAGCTTGTCAGACGTTCAGCTTCTGCTGCTTAATATTTAGGAATACCTTCCCTCCATAACCCACTGCCTGCAATTATCGTTACAAGAACAACTCATTTGATGCTTTCTTTGACACTCTGCTGAGGCGCTCTATATTATTATTTTCAAATCAATGTTGAAATGGATAATTTATATGCGCCAGTGAGATTTAGTCAAAAATTCACAATGCCGCTAAAAATATCTATTGTGCCAATGGGTAAATCCTAGCGAGTCACTGAATCAAAAGGAGCATGACAGAGGTGACTGGGGGATATAATGGGAACAATTAAGCTGTTTTCTGTTTTCATTGTAAGGGGGGGGGGGAGAGAAAGCCGATGTTTCTTGCCTAAATCGAAAAACGCAAAAAAAAGAATCTGTACCTTGTTCTGATGGCAACCGCTATAATTTCTTCAATAGCTAATTAATTCTGACACCTCCAGCTACACATCAGAAAGCTCTGAATATTCAGGGAGTGATTTGTACCTGATTTGCAAGAGTCTCCAGATTTGCTTTTGTTGTTTAAAATTCAGTCTTGAGAAAAAAAAAAAGGCTGAAATATAAAGACAGATTGCGAAGCTCGGGAGCTCCTGCTGATATAATTTGTAGAAAGGGAGAGAATGGCAATGCAGACTTTCAAAATCAGGAAGCAGACAGCACAAGTTGCTGTAATATGGACGAAGGGAATGATGCCATGTGATGTTGGCTGTTTTAGGATGCAGGAACGGTGCCTCATATACTCACAGAATCATAAAATTATAGACTCATAGAATCATGGAATTATGAAATTATGGAACCATGGTATCATGGAATCATGGAATTATGAAATGATGGTATAGAATCATGCAATTATGAAATCATGGAACCGTGGTATCATGGAATCATAAAATTATAGAATCTGCAGGATAGTGCAAAATCTCCATTCCCACCCCACTACAGGAGAAGGATACTGCAAAATCACCATTCCCACCCCACTCCAGGGAAAGGATAGTGCAAAATCTCCATCACCACCCCACTCCTGAGGGAAGGATAATGCAAAATCTCCATTTCCACCCCACTCCAGGGGAAGGATATGGCAAAATCTCTATTTCCACCCCACTCCACGGGGAAGGATACTGCAAAATCCCCATCACCACCCCACTCCTGAGGGAAGGATAATGCAAAATCTCCATTTCCACCCCACTCCAGGGGAAGGATATTGCAAAATCTCCATTCCCACCCCGCTCTGGGGCCAGCCAGAGGTGGCATTTGCCGGTTCTCAAAATTTCTGCTACCGATGCTCCAAACTACTCAAAAATTTCCTCTACCGGTTCTCCAAAACCTGTCAGAACCTACTGGATTTCACCCCTCTTTCACTCCCTTTGTTTGAAAGTTATGGTTGTTGTCCCACCTAGGAATAGTTAGCTTTCATTGTAGGGGTTTTTTTTTCTCTACGGGGGATGAAAATTGTCAGCTGCAGATTGAAAAGAAAAAAAAAGGGAATAGATAAGTCGACTTCATGCAACATAAGGTCATCAGCTACACAGGGAAAACACCAAACGTTTCCTGAATTCAGATGCAGTGATGACCTTTCCTGTTTTCCGTGTGCCGTGGCACGTCAATGAAACGATCGTCTCACAATGCTTCCTGGTCGGTATCAGCAGTTGTTAACTATGATCTGCAATTTTATTTTATTTTATTTTATTTTATTTTAGAAAAAAAAAAATCCTTTCGGAACACGAAGGTCACACTTCAGAAGTAATCAAAACTTCAGGCTGATAAAGGTGATCGGGCCAGAGAACCTCATTCCGTGTTCTAAATAAGCACAATGCAAAGCAATCAGATCCTTTTTCCAGTTCATTTCTCTTAATAAATAGAGGGAAGCAGCGTGCCGGCGTGCGAGTACCAGGTTGGAAATCTAAAACAATGCGGTACAAAGCAGAGGTGGGATTTACATACTGTAGCAGCCGGTTCGCCCAGCACCGGAAATGTGAGCTCATGCGCGCTCGCGCTCACTTCGATCTTGCACACCATCCACACATGCATGCGGCATCACAAAACGCGGCAGTTCGCTCTCTTGAGCCGCCTGCGCATGTTTGCAACATCAAACAATGTGGCAATTCACTCGTGCGTGCCGTCCACACATCAAAAACAAAGCGACATAGCACAGGATTGCACCCTGGCAGGTGGGCAGGGATGGGAACACCCATCCGCAGGTCGCCACTACCGGTTCGCTAGAACCAGTCCAAAGTGGCTAAATATCACCTCTGGTACAAAGGTATCACGTTAAAACAAATGCGGCACCCCTCCTTTCACGGCAATAAAAAATAATGCAGAATATTTGTTGGTGGTGGGAGGTATAAAAACTACGGTCAACCTATTTTCCAAAGTACCCAAAGACCAGACAAGGAATCATCATCATCATCATCATCATCTTTTAACGACTGCATAATCCCTTGCGGGGTGGAGTCGGGCAACTGAATGGAGCTGAGTGTTTGCTGGCCAGATGCCCTTCCTGTCGCCAATGCGGAGTTACATTCAGCAGTTATATTCTCATCGTGCCCAGAGAGAGAACTATTTGCCTCTACCTAGGATCGAACTCACGGTGCCCCCAGTTGTGAGGCAAGAGCTCCAACTCTAGGCCACCACACCGCTCGAAGGCCAGACACGGAATAATGGATGGAAACTGAACAAGGAGAGATTCAACCTGGAAATAAGGAGGAATCAATCCATGGATGGAAGTTGCCTTCAGAGGTTGTGGGAGCTTCATCACTGGAGGCTTTCAAGAAGAGACTGGAGTAGGGTTTCCTGCATGAATAGGGGGTTGGACTAGATGACCTATGAGGACCCTTCCAACTCTGTTATTCTGTTATGCTTCTTGCATCCACATGCTGGGGAAAAAAGGTGGACCAGATTGATTTTCGTGACCTGAAATGAAGCTCTGCAATCCGAAATGATCGTTGAGAATCAATTTTTGCTTCTTGCTCCTTTCTGTGAGGAAACACTCCGTACTACAACGATGCAGAGCATCTTATTAACTTCCCAGAGATTCACGTCACTGCAGCACCACAGTGCTGCCAGCCACCCAGCGTGTGTGAGTTCTCCTTGACACAAGTTCAAATCTATCACACACGTCGTTCCCACTGGAAATAATTTCCTGTGCAAATGTATTTGTCACGAGTGAAATGAGCTGTAGGGGCCGCCGACGAAACTCGGTGGAAGGTACGGTTCCCGCACCGAGCGGGTGATTGGCACGCATCAACTGAGAATGTCACTTTTTTTTAAAGTTGCCCTTGGATGGGACATCATCCTCCATCAAAGCGGCGGCTGGATGACAGGAAAATTAGAAAGGCATCTGCAACAGCCTTGGCTTAACCCATCAAGAAAGCAAAACGTTGCTCAAGCAGATTTTGAAGAACTCTATTTCCTGCTCCCCAAAGGTTATCGGTTCCAGCTTTTTCATGCTGATGCTTTTTGTTGTTGTTGTTGTTGTTGTTGTTGTTGTTTACAAAGCTCATGCTGGTTTATTTTCCAAGATAGCAACATTCCACTCTTTGGTTGATCAGGGAAGCGAGCTGATCGGTGGCAATGAAATAACTCTGCAAATTAGGGGGGAAAAAATGTATAAGAAGAAATAAGGATGTGTGTACGTCGTCATTAGCGACGAAGAGATCAACCTTCCCTCTTTATTTTTCAATCCTTAGTTAGGAAAACACAACATTCTTGTTACTGCTACTGCTGTCGTTTACTCTTAGAGAGAGTGGCTGGGGTTTACACGCCTCATTAATTCATGCTGGGTAAATATGTTATATTGGAACCTAGTTACTGTAGTTTGGAAACTATGGTTTAGGCCCATGGTGGTGAACCTATGGCATCCGTGCCAGAAGTGGCATGCAAAGCCATCTCTCTGGCCATATGAGCTGTCACCTGGTGCTCTTCCAAGTTTTGGCATACCGTCTAGCTGGACTTCATGCACGTGGGGGTGCCGAAAATTTGAAGAGCAGCCTCCCGGTGCGCATGCACACACCTGGAAGATGATTTCCAGCTTCTGGTGTGCAAATGCATAACCGGCCAGCTGGTCTTCACACATGCATTTGTGCCAGGGGTGAAATCCAGCAGGTTCTGACAGGTTCTGGAGAACCGGTAGCGGGAAATTTTGAGTAGTTCGGAGAACCGGCAAATACCACCTCTGGGGTGGGTATGGGGATTTTTTATTATTATTTTTTTTAAATTAGATTTTTTTTATTTGATTTGATTTATATGCCGCCCTTCTCCGGAGACTCAGGGCGGCTTACAATGCGTTAAGCAATAGCCTTCATACTTTTGTATATTTATACAAAGTCAGCTTATTGCCCCCACAAACTGGGTCCTCAATTTACCTACTGTAGAAAGGATGGAAGGCTGAGTCAACCTTGAGCCTGGCTAGGATTGAACTCAGAGAAATTACAGGTAGCTGGTGTTAATTGCTGCCTTTAGTAGGAGGCATTAGCCCTCTATGCTGCACAGGCTCCTTATATGCCGCCCTTCTCCGGAGACTCAGGGCAGCTTACAATGCATTTTGCAGTATACTTCCCCTGGAGTGGGGTGGGAATGGAGATTTGGCAATATCCTTCCCCAGGAGTGGGGAGAGAATGGGGATTTTGCAGTATCCTTTCCCTGGAGTAGGGAAGGATGGGGATTTTGCAATATCTTTCCCCCAGAAGTGGGAAGGGAATGGGGATTTTGAAGTATCCTTCCCCCAGGAGTGGGGAGGGAATGGAGATTTTGCAGTATCCTTCCCCTGCCATGCCCACCCAGCCATGCCCACCATGCCACACCACGCCCACCAAGCCACGCCCACAGAACCGGTAGTAAAAAAAATTGGATTTCACCATTGATGTGCACACCAGAAACCAGGAGAGTAGCCTCTCGGGGCGCACACGCCTGCTGGGTGACTGCTCTTCCGATTTCCCGCACGCATACTCACACGCATGCTTCCATTTTGGCACTGAGTGCCAAAAAGTTTTGCCAACACTGGTTTAGGCCTTTAATGACATATTTTGGCCAGACTCAAAAAGGACATTAATTATGAAGGATAATTAATGTAGTTATTAAATATCCTCATTCAAGGGTTTCCTTTTCCATTCTGCCATATTAAGGTTACATTCAGACAACACCATTATCCAGGTCAATGAAAATATATTTAGCTTATATTTCTGCTTGGGAATCTGAGCAAGAATGACACGGGAACTAAGTTTCAAAACATGGCCCACTTACAAGCGTAGAAAGCAAAAATTCGCTCGGGAGATTGGCAAGAAAATTCCACTTTTGTTCTACCCTGAAAGGGTTTAATACGAGAAAGTAATAGACAATAAACACGGAATTAACACTAAAAGGGTAGGATTCCATCCTGCTTAACACAATTAATTTGAGACAAAATGTGTATTGAAAATAAAAGCAGAAATCTGCATATAAAAAAGAGTGAACTCCAATAAAATCTAATCAAGTCATAAAAGTTTTATGTTTCTCCCTTTCTCTTTAATTTGCAGATATTTCCAGTTCACACATTCTCTTAATTTACCTTCTTTGTGCATTAGTGAATAATTATTTCTTGCTTTTTTTTAAAAAAAAATGAAATATATTGAAATACGCTTCCCTTAAAATTACATTTAACCTCCTGCTAGGTGTAAAACTAATTTGACAAAGCGCTAAACAAAAGAATAAAATAAAATAAAATAAAGGTAACTATTAAATCCCAGTAGCGAAATATTTCCCTTATCACTTATTTTTGCAAATTGCATACCTAACTTGCTGATTTCAGAGTCCCGCTTAATTAAAAACGTGTATTTCTCTCAAGTGCTGCTTGAAAGTAACACGCTTTAAGACGTGCATCCGATTTTTGAGACAAGACCATTAAATCAGAGATGGGATTCACTTACAGTTATTTATTTATTTATTTATTTATTTAATAAGTTTATATGCCGCCCTGTCTCCGATGAGGACTCAGGGCGGCTCACAGCAATAAAACAAGTAAATAAATCAATATATAAATGTTAAAACTATTAAAATTCCCCTTTAAAAAACCCTTCAGTCCAATCTGGCCTGATGAAATAACCATGTCTTAAGGTCATGGCTGAAGGAACACAGGTCAGGGGCCACCCGGAGCTCCAGGGAGAGTTGATTCCATAAGGTAGGTGCGCCCACAGAGAAAGCCCGTTCCCTAGGAGTCGCCAGTCGAAACTGCCTGGCCGACGGCACTCCAAGGAGGCCCCCCCTGTGGGAACGCACTGGGCGATGGGGAGCTGTCGCTGGCCACAGATGGTCCATCAGGTACTCCAGGCCTAAGCCATGTAGGGCTTTATAGGTACATATACCATAGGTATATATAGGTATATATACCAGCACCTTGAATCTCACCCAGAGGGCAACCAGTAGCCAATGCAGGTCGCGCAGGAGGGGTGTAACATGAGAGTGTTGGGACATTCCCATCACAACCTAGTACATCCAAGCACCGGAAATGTGAACATGTGTGCGGCATCACAAAACACGGCACTTTGCTCATGCGCGCCATCCATACATCCGTACCATGTCAAAAACACATTGATACCACCTCCTGCCTTCCTCCCACCGTCCAGTGCGCTCCCATAGAGTGGGCCTCCTCCGGGTGCCGTCAGCCAAGCAATGTCGGCTGGCGGCCCCCAGGGGGGGGGCTTTCTCTGTCAGAGCCCCGACCCTCTGGAATAGTCTTCCCACCGACCTCAGGATGGCCCCCGACCTCCTCTCCTTTCGCCGGGGATTAAAGACATGGCTGTTTAAAGAACATTACGATCGTGGGGTTATATAGGTTTTTTTAGAGGTCATACATTTTAGCCTCCAGTCCCCTAATCATCTTCGTTGCTCTATTGGAAGCTGAAGAAGCTCCTTAGATGAGAAGGGAAACATCTTCAAAGAAAATCCAAAAAGTCCAGGTGCCTCTTGAAAAATCACCATTGGGACAACCATCACCTGGAAGACTGAGCATCTCCTTCGTCATTTATGGGAATGAAACTAGACTGAAAGACGTTGGAGAGATATGCCTATTTGTAAAACATGATGATATGTCAGATCATTGTATTCTATTATAAATTATTATTATTATATTATACACGTGCTTGATGAAGATGCACGCAGCGCAGACGTAACTTTTTTGAAAAACCACATTTCACAACATTTATCAACAGCTAGATCCTAGGTGAAATTTTAACTCCAGGATGATACCTGGAGTTTGAAGCGAGTGAGCATTGGGGCTGAAACAAGAAAAGGTTAACAAGGCGGTATCATGTTGTTTCATTTTAGAAGATTGGAAAAGTGGCAAGGGAGAAGCTAAAGTAACTGCGGTTGACACAGGAGCAGAGCTGCTATGGAAACAAGGACTTAACAAGTAGGAGAAAACGGTGTTTTGGGGGAGTAACGCCCCTTGCCAGACTTTTGGGTAGGGGTATGAATCAAATGGGTCCTTGATGGCTCAGCGGTTAAATATGTTGAGTTTGTCAGCTGGAAAGCTAATATCCCATGCTCGAGAGCTGAGCAGCATATAACAGGGTGAGCTGAGCTCCCCTTACTTGCCTCAGCTGCTGCCAACTTAACAGTTCAAAAGCATGCAAATGCGATTAGATAAATAGGTACCACTTCAGTGGGAAGATAACAGAATTACATCTGCCTTTGGCGCATAGCCATGCTGGCCCACATGACCACAGAAAATGTCTTCGGAGAAGGCTGGCTCCTTTGGCCAAGAAACAGAGATAAGCAGTGCCCCTAGAGTCAGACCCAACTAGACATGGGAAATCTTTACCTTTACCTATGAATCAAATTAGAAATTAGAACTAGAACTAAGAAGAAATTTCTTGACAGTTAGAACAATTAAGCAGTGCAACAACTTCAGAAGTTGCGAATGCTCCAACACTGGAAGTTTTTACGAAGATGTTGGATAATCATTTGTCTAAAGTGGTGTAGGGTTTCCTGCTTAAGCAGGGGGTTGGACTAGAAGACCTCCGAGGTCCCTTCCAACTCTGTTATTCTATTCTATTTCCCAGTAGGTAACTTTTCTCAAATTTAACAATCTTGATGCGGATGACACCAGCTGAACGTGTAGAGAGAAATGTTGATGTCTCCTTAAATAGAACATCAGAAAGAAATTTTGTTCAGGGTGGAAGAAAGCAAGAAAACCTGAGATGGGAAAAAATAAAATAAAGCATACCGATGATTTTTCTGTTCCTTTCTTAGATTACTGACTGCATGTTAAGGAATTGGAAAGCAGCTCTGTTGATTTAAAACAACCTCACCATTGCAACTCCTCCCTAACATTAACAAAGCCAACAATGGTTAGGGAATCCTGCAAAGGTTTGATTTAGTTAAAGGTGCTTTCTCAGTGAGAATAAATGTTTGCTAAAATGGACATTGATGGCTTTTGGCTATTGGCAATTGCTGTCAAGAAGTTCCTTCAAAATGGCCTGTGAAAAATCAGGATCACATCTAAAGTTCCAGTTCAGAAAATGTATTGCTTAAGCCTACAACACAAGAATCTAGTCAACTAGGAGCCTGAGTGGCATAGGAGGCTAATGCCTCCCACTAAGGCAGTAGTTAACATCCAGCTGCCTGCAATTCTGCGAGTTCAATCCTAGCCAGGCTCAAGGTCGACTCAGCCTTCCATCCTTTCTAAGGTGGGTAAATTGAGGACCCAGTTTGTGGGGGCAATAAGCTGACTTTGTATAAATATACAAAAGTATGAAGGCTATTGCTTAAACGCACTGTAAGCCGCCCGGAGTCTCCGGAAAAGGGTGGCATATAAATCAATTTAAAAAAACAAAAACAAAACTAATGGTTAATACTAAATTGGTGCTAGATAAAAGTTAACAGAATGCAAGGGGAACTGGGCTTGGAGTATTTGTGGATATGTAATGATTCTAGGTTGAGTTGTCTCCTAATTCTGTCCTCTAGGCTCTGCCTCTTCTTCTCTTACAATTACCCAGTTCTAACTGGTAATTAACTGGTAATTAACTGGTAACTGGTAAAGGGATGTGATGGTTCAGTGGCTAACATGCTGAGTTTGTTGATCGAAAGGTCAGCAGTTCAGCAGTTTGAATCCCTAGTGGCGCGTAACGGGGTGAGCTCCCGTTACTTGTCCCGGTTTCTAACAACCTAGCAGTTCGAAAGTCGGTAAAAAATGCAAGTAGAAAAATAGGGACCACCTTTGATGGGAAGGTAACAGTGTTCAGTGCACCTTTGGCATTTAGTCATGCTGGCCACATGACCACAGAAACGTCTTCAGACAGTGCTGGCTCTTCAGCTTTGAAACAGAGATAAGCATCGCCCCCTAGAGTCAGGAACAACTAGCACATAGTGCGAGGGGAACCTTCACCTTTAACTAGTAGTAAGGGACATGTTCAACATGACAATTCTACCTCTGATCTACCTCTGAATTTTCTACACAGAATCTAAGAAAGCTGCCTTTCTAATCTTAAATTATCTTAGATTTATATTTCAAGCTCAACATTCACAATCTTCCAACCCATGCTTAGACTGAAACTGAAGAGCTGATTCTTTTTTAAAAAATGTTTCTAACATGTGCCATTTCTCACCATATGTTTCCCAGATTACTGTTTGCCACAGTGGGGCCACTGCTAATAATATTCTTATTTATTTATAGTTGTCCAACTGCATTTGGTTAACACGTTGGAAAGCAAACTCAGAAAATCAGAAACTCTCAACTATTGTGCACCTAATTCTAGGTATACTCTAAGATGGATAATGTCTTAGATAAAAAGCCAAAAAAAAAATGTATGCATTTGGGAAAAGGCTCACAAAACAAAGGAGGGAGGAAAGAAGGGAGAGAGGGGGGAAGAGAAGAAAGGAGAGTGAATGAGGAAGGAAGGGAGGGTGGGAGGAAGGAGGGGGAAGGGAAGGAGAGTGAATGAGGAAGGAAAGGAGGGGGAGGGAGGGGAAGGGAAGGGAAGGGAAGGGAAGGGAAGGGAAGGGAAGGGAAGGGAAGGAAGGAAAGAAAGAAGGAAAGAAGGAAAGTTATAAAGATATTCAAATGCCGTGATGTGTCTATACCTGCAAAGACAGAATAGAAATATTAGACATCAGACTGCATGGAGAGTGGGGGGTACCTCATTTTGTGGAAAGGGTATCCCTGGTCCCAGGCTTCATGGGTTCAGGAGGGCGATGTAACCGCCCCACGGCTTGTTGCCAAGTACCACTGTCGGTACACAGACAAGCCGGGGCCTCTATTGTCTTAAAGCGCTCACTATTGTTCCTATGTTTTAAACACCATCTCCGTGGTAGAGGGGGCCGCATGTCAGCCCCAGCCCTGTGATGGTACTTGGGGCCGCCATTCGTGTGGGGATCGCCATTCCACTGCTGCACACTTTCGCCAACAACCCTTCCTGTGTGCCTGCTCTCCTGGGCCGTCAGCCCCGAGGCATGCCTTTCACTTCGACTTCCCAGCTGTATGTTAGATGATGTCAGGGTCATGGACTGAGGCAGTTTATCAACCTTTCTCGCTTTAAGGAAAGATGGAGCAACCGGAACAACTGAAGTGGCTTGTGATGGATTGGGGAGGGAGAGGGAGGATACGGGGTAATTGGATAACTGAGTGATTGCACTGGGGTGGAGCTGTATGCTGATTAAAAAGTGATAGGGACCACAGAGTCTTCTCCAACAAAGATTCCTTTCTGTAACAATTGAAAGGGGTCAGTTAGTGCCAGTGGTAAAATCCAATATTTTTTTACTACCAGTTCTGTGAGCGTGGCTTGGTGGGCATGGTGTGGCTTGGTAGGCGTGGCTTGGTGGGTGTGGCAGGGGAAGGATGCTGCAAAATCTCCATTCCCACCCTACTCTGGGGCCAGCCAGAGGTGGTATTTGCTGGTTCTCAAACTATTCAAATTTCTTTTATTGGTCCTCCGAACTGCTCAAAATTTCTGCTACTGGTTCTCCAGAACCTGCTGGATTTCACCCCTGGTTAGTACTGATATCAGGATAAGCAGACTTTTTGCGTACTGAGATTTATTTTTCCAGTCTTTATGGAACCTGTATAAGCCATGGCATTCTCATGATTCAGTAGCATTGAAAGTTGAGCTTTAAAGAAGCAAGAGTATCGACATCTTTGAATTTTGGTGTGGGAGAAGATTCCTGAATAACCAGGAAAACAAACCAATGGATCATTGAACAAAGTAACCCAGATTTCTTACTCAACACCAGGCTCAAATTATTCTTTCAACCAGACACATTATGTGAAGACCTAACTCTCTTGGAGAAGACTCTTATGCTGGGAAACATAGAAGAAACAAAAGAAGATGATGATGATGACCGGCAGGAAGATGGATGACCTCAGTAACAATGGCAGTAAGTGTACCATTGGGAGAAGTTGAAAGAACAGATGAGGAATAGATCATCATGAAGAAAATCTATGCAGTCAAAAGCAACTTGATGGAACATCATCAGTTAGTCAATCTATCAAATGTCAATTCGCAAAGTATCTCTGGACTGATCTCGAGTTGCCATAGGCAAGGGGGATGGGAAAACTGCTTGTTGTCAGGGTTCCCTCAGATGCCCTAATTAAATCATGAGTTTCGAGCCAAGCTTCAAAAGAAACCCAGTTATTCATTAGGAGCTTTATCTCGGCACATTCCAAATGAAGCCAACTCTGACCCCACATAATTTATGACCCAGACTTGACCCTGTTTTCCCCCCTCCCCCCAGGGTGTGTCATCAGTCACATTCGCCAACAGAACAATTTCACAGGATGTAGAGATCACTCCCTTTGGCCACTGTGGGTAACCCTGGGAGACAGCCTTGAGAGAGGTATGTCTGGAATGCGCTTTTGTTTTTGGCTATTATGCTGCTTCTCCATTTTCCCATCCCCCTTGCCTATGGCAACTCAAGAGCAGGCCAGGGATGCATCCATAGGAAACCTGACATCAAAGATAAGCTACAAAAGTTCATCCATCTTTAACTGGGTCCTTTGCTGTTTATCACTTTCAGGTTCTATGGGTATTAACTTTCAGCTTTACAGTCCTTGCATTTGCAGATTGTTCTAAGTGAGATTTCATTACCATCCATGAAATTGCCTCTCTTCTGCCATCCCATGGTCAACATCAATGGTCAGCATTTCCAAGCAGAAGAGTCCAATCACTGAGAAAACCAAGTTCTTTTACACAATAAATGCTTTGACCCCCAGCACTGGGCACTTCTGTTTGGAGAAGAATCAGCAAAAGACAAAAGAACATGTCCCCAAAAAATATTATTTTCATTACTTTATAGATTTTTTTTTTCACCTTAAGGTAAAAGCACACACATACACATAAAAAAACCCAAATAGTCTTGACAGAAACTCTATTTATGGTACTTTGTCTTTGTCATCTTAATAATTTTCTTTTCATTTATTTTTTTTAATCCAAAAACAACAATAATCACACAGAACAGAATAGAAGTTATTGCCTCATTGTCTGGTATTGATTTTGTGAGTTGATTCGGTAATTTGGCCGTGCAACTTTTTCGGGTATGCCCTTGAAATTTCTGTTGTATCAGCCACCCATCCGTGGCCCATATCTTGGTTTTCATTGTATTTGGAGAAAATTCCTCTCTGGGTGTTTTTTGTTGTTGTTGTTGTTTGGTTGTTTGGTTTTTTGCCCTCTAACAATAACACATTTAGCTGATAATAGAAATAAATGAACCAAACCTCTCTGCTGGATTATCTGTGGCTTCTCATCATAAAAATAACAAACAAATCACTAAGTTGAACGACCAGAAAAAGGAAATATGATTTTTCATCATTTGCTCACAAACGATTGCCCGCAATTAACTACTATCACAACAAATGAGAAGTTTGTACAACTTCTCCCACATAATGTAGAATAGTCAGAGGTGGTTCGGCTCAGTTTGAACCATTCAGCTGGTTCGGACCAGTTTGGGCGAACTGGTAGTGGAAATTTATGTAATTTTCTTGCTTAGTAACAGAAATTTAACAAAGGTGGGATTCAGCCGGTTCGGACCAGTTTAGGCAAACCGGATGCTAATTTTACATCTCATTCACCGAACCAGTAATTGCAAGGTCTGGCTGGCCCTGCCCACCCTGCCCCACACTCTCAGGAGTCTCCATGCGGCCCGTTTTCAATGTCAAGTAAGTGCAATGCCTGCACGGAGATTCTGGGAGGGTGAACAACAGGCCTTCCAGAAGTTCCAGAAGACCAGAAACAGGCTCATTTCCAGCCTCCACAGGGCCTCTAGAGTCTGGGGAAGGCTGGTTTTGCCTTCAAGCAAACCCTCCAGAGCCTGAGGAGAGTGAAAAATGGGCCTCCCAAAAGTTCCAGTGGTCCTCCAGTGCCTAGAGAGGCCGTTTTCACCCTCCCAGAAGCTCAAGGAAAGCCTCCAGAGCTTGGGGAGGGTGAAAACGCCCCCCACCATGGTGCGGAGGCCAAGTAGGCCATTCCCACCATGGCCACACCCACCCAGCAACCGGGCAGAGAACCATTTGCTAAAATTTTTGAATCCCACCCCTGAAATTTAGCAATTGTGCTCATAAATCAAAGACTACCTGTACATCAAAGCTGGGTCATCTCATTTCTAATAGAAGACCTGTTGACTACTTCTTATGTTGTAATTTTAATCCTCTTTTAATAAATTTCCTTCTTGATCCTTGGGTTAGGTATGTCCCATCTAGACAGGAAGGAAGAACGTCTAATAACAAGCTTAGCACGTTGTACAATGACAGCTGCTGGGATTGAAGCTAATCTGAATCTGAGCATTGTGCGAAGACAGGCGAAGAATGACGAAGGTTGGATCCGTCTCAACAGTTCTCCATGAAGTCAGGCACAGCTTCCCTTGTGGGAGTGCATGATTAATTTCATTTAGGAAAATACCAAAATCTGGCCATGCCACCCATCAGTCTACCCAATGATCTTTCCATTCCTGCCGAGTAGAAATTTCTGAATATATGTTAATTATGTAAAGGAAAGCATTTTTATGCCAATATCTCAGTTTTTCAGAGCGCTCAGAAAGCCTACACTTACCAATTAATTAATAGAGGCTATTAAAGGGCATTCTGTGACTTTCTTGCGTTCAGCGGCTCTGCAGATATAATCCTCCACTTTAGCGGCTGAAATTATGGATTGTTTCAGAAAATGAACAAGATGCAAATTTGGCTGCAGAGCAGGGTAAAATCCAAGCCAGAAAATGATTGGTAGACTGCATTTTCTCCCCCTTCCTGCTTATATCCAAACAAATTTCAAGAGTAGTGAAAATCGCAACACGATAGAAATTAAGGATCACGACAATAATTCCAGCCTACCGAATTATTTCCATCCATATATCAAGCGGGAGCAGCCAGACCAATTTCAATGAGCAATCAAATGTGGGTTGTTGTTTTAAATTGCTATTAGGCCAGTGTACTTTTTTTCAATCAACAAAATCCTTCCAAATGATGCTAATAAACAAAACAATTTTCTGGAGGCATGGCAGAAAGCGATCACGTGGTGCGTAGGCTATAGCGTTATCCGATAATCCAATCTTTCCAGCTCGAATTCATCCATAGTAAACTCTTCGCTCTAAGCTGCAAGCAGCCAAACAAAACTGTATCTACTTTTAGCTCCATTGTCCTGTGAAATTAAATTTGGACAAGGAGCAGGGGTTACTTTTAAGAAACAAACAAACGAGAGGATTTGCCACACATATTCTTCGTAAATCTGTCCATGAGACTCAGTACGGGGAAAAAAAATGTATTTTTGTGCGTATTTATTTATTTATTTAATTTTTATACCGCCCTTCTCCCGAAGGACTCAGGACGGTGAACAGTTAAAATAACATACATATAAAATGTGAATATAAGATAATTAAGCCAGTTTGGCTCATCAGTCAAGAATCTTCAGCATAAAGATTTAGAACAATTAGAAGAGATTTATGCCAGACCGGCTTGGTGAAAGAGAAAGGTCTTAAGTGCACGATGGAAAGTACGAAGATCTGGGATCATTCGTATCCCTGTTCCAAAGGGTAAGTGCCCCCACAGAATAGGCTCTTTCTCTGGGAACCACTAGTCGACATTGCTTTAGTGATGGCACCCTGAGAAGGCCCACCCTGTGGGAGCATGCTGGTTGGTGGGAGGTTATCGGTTGCTGAAGGTGGTCTCATAGGTACCCAGGTCCTAAGCCATGGAGCACTTTGAAGGTAAGAACCAACACCTTGAAGCGCACCCGGAAGACCACCAGAAGTCAGTGCAGCTCACGTAGGAGAGGAGTTACATATGAGCGTCATGTCGCTCCCAATATCACCCATGCAGCTGCATTCTGGATAAGTTGGAGCCTCCGCGTGCACCTCAAGGGGAGCCCCATGTAGAGAGCATTACAGTAGTCCAGACGGGAAGTGATGAGGGCATGAGTGACTGTGCGTAAGGAGTCCTGATCTAGAAAAGGCCGCAACTGGCGAATCAGGCGAACCCGATAGAAAGCTCCCCTGGCCACGGCTGTCATATGCTCTTCTAAAGACAGCTGTGTGTCCAGGAGGACACGCAAGTTGCGAGCCCTCTCCGTGGGAGCCAATGACTCGCTACCGATACTCAGCAATGGTATTAGCTGGCTATATTGGGACGCCGGCAGCCACAGCCATTCTATAGATTTGTAGAATCAATCCCATTTAGAAGATAAGTGAACATGAGGACAATTCAGGGGCAGGGTCTCACTGGTATGGATGTCAAGTAAAAATACATTTAAGATGTTCCAGCGTTCTGGAGATGTTGACCTTCTTGCTTGAAGCTTGCAAGGTTTTTGAATCTTTACCTAAAATCTTGATTTTCGTTGAAAATAGACTAGGTCATGAGTCTCATGGGTAATGAGTCTTATGAGATTTAATAATATCGTTTTTTTGGATGTCGTGATTGATTGATTGAACACCATGAAGTTGTTGTTTTACTCCTAAAGGAGTAAAGGTAAAGGTAAAGGTTCCCCTCGCACATATGTGCTAGTAGTTCCTGACTCCAGGGGGCAGTGTTCATCTCTGTTTCAAAGCCGAAGAGCCAGCGTTGTCTGAAGAAGTCTCTGTAGTCATATGGCTGGCATGACTAAATGCCAAAGGCGCATGGAATGCTGTTACCTTCCCACCAAAGGTGGTCCCTATTTTTCTACTTGCGTTTTTTATGTGCTGCTAGGTTGGCAGAAGCTGGGACAAGTATCAGGAGCTCACCCCATTACGCAGCACTAGGGATTCGAACCGCTGAACTGCCGACCTTTTGATCGACAAGCTCAGCATCTTAGCCACTGAACCACCACATCCCTCCTATTTTTTTCTTTTTTTACTTTTTTACTGCTAGCAATCACAAAAATAGATCTTCTCCATGATGACCTAATTCTGACCTGTCCTTTCAGGAGTTCTAAGGTTGCAAATATTGTCACTGTAACTGAGTCCATCCACTGGATATCTTCTTCTTTTACCTTCAACTTTTCTCAGCATTAGCGTCTTCTCCAGAAAAGCTAAATCTTCTCATAATGAGTTCATCATGTGCTAATTTGAGCCTGGTCCTTTGTGCCTTGAGTCAGAACTTTGGGTCAATTATTCAATGATCTCTTGCTGTTCTTGGCTGTCCAACTACATTTTCAGGAGTCTTCTCCAAATCAAGATTCAAAGGCCATTCACCTCTTCCTATCATGCTTCTTCAAAGTCCATTTGGATATTTTAGTGGATTTTTGTTTCAAATTTTTAAAAAAACTTACATAATTTTGAGATCCTGAGAATAGCATCAGGATGGTATGATGCCTTCTTGTGTCATTTCCCAATTATAAGCGAATATGGAGGACCTCAAAACCTTAGGACCATGATGGTGAATCTATGGCACGGGTGCCACAGGTGGCACGCGGAGCCATATCGATGGGCACGCGAGCTCAGCTCCGGTACGCATGTGTGCGCCAGCCAGCTGATTTTTGGGCCTTCTGGGCCCATCAGAAGTCAGGAAACATACTGTTTCCGGCCTCCAGAGAGGCTCTGGGGGATGGGGAAGGCCATTTTTGCCCTCCCCAGGTCCCTAGAAATGCTCTGGAGCCTGGGGAGAGCAAAAAACGGGCCTACTGTTCCATCACTGCCAAAAGAGGGGGGAGCACAGGGGCGGGGTACATAGAATTATGGATGTGGGCATGCTTGCGTGTGACCCCACCGCGCTCCCCCCACTTTTGGCACGCGATGGCAAAAAGGTTAGCCATCACTGCCTTGGGATGACAACATAACCATCTCCATTAAAAAATGAGGACCTGTCATTTTAGTGCCGCTTGCTGTGATTAAGCATATATTTATGTGTGTGGAAGGCAGAATGTCTTAAAAAGGGATGATTCAAATCAAAAATGCACAAAGACCCAGGGGCACCCATAATTCCTAATGTCCCCTCCCAAAGTTGTCACCAAAATGCCATTTTTAACATGACACGAGGGGAAAGTTATTCACTGCACGAATAATCCTAATAGCAGCATTTGATCTTAATCGCATTCACATTTAATTTAATTCATGCTTTGGTCCAAATCCATTTCTGTGCCTGTCCAGTGTGGCTCCCGGTTTGGAAAGAAAAAAAAGTTGTCTGCTCCAATTTGAGATCTGGTAAGATCAGAAACTGAGCAACCACTGGCTGCAAGATGGGCTGAATGAACAATGTAAGTTTACAAAAATCAACACCTTACACCAGCTTTTCGCCCATTGTCATGCGTGCAAAGAGATGTGGGATAACAAGTAGTGATTGTTATGAAGGTGAAAATGGAGGCGATGAGGATGAAGATGATGAAGATAATGAAAATGATTAAGAATGGAGTGGAGTGGAGTGGAGTGGAGTGGAGTGGAGTGGAGTGGAGTGGAGTGGGGTGGAGTGGGGTGGGGTAGGGTAGGGTAGGGTAGGGTAGGGTAGGGTAGGGTAGGGTAGAGTAGAGTAGAGTAGAGTAGAGTAGAGTAGAGTAGAGCAGAGTAGAGTAGAGTAGAATAGAATTTTTTATTGGCCAAGTATGATTGGACACACAAGGAATTTGTCTTGGTGCATATGTTCTCAGTGTACATAAGAGAAAAGGTACATTTGTCAAAAATCTATAGAATGGACTGGACTGGACTGGACTGGACTGGACTGGACTCGACTGGACTAGACTAGACTAGACTAGACTAGACTAGACTAGACTAGACTAGACTAGACTAGACTAGACTAGACTAGACTAGACTAGACTAGAATAGAATAGAATAGAATAGAATAGAATAGAATAGAATAGAATAGAATAGAATTTTTTATTGGCCAAGTATGATTGGATACACAAGGAATTTCTCTTGGTGCATATGTTCTCAGTGTACATAAGAGAAAAGATACATTTGTCAAAAATCTATAGAAGGGAAGGGAAGGGAAGGGAAGGGAAGGGAAGGGAAGGGAAGGGAAGGGAAGGGAAGGGAAGGGAAGGGAAGAGAATTCTTTATTGGCCAAGTGTGATTAGACACACAAGGAATTTGTCTCTGGTGCATAAACTCTCAGTGTACATACAGCAATAGTGATAGATCCAGGGGTGGGATTCAAAAATTTTAGCAAGGGATTCTCTGCCCAGTTGGTGGTGAGCGTGGGTATGGTGGGTGTGGCATAGTCAGCCTCCTGCACTACGGTGGAGGGAGGGGACTTTTTGCCCTCCCTGTGCTCCAGAAGCTTTCTTTGAGCCTCCGGGAGGACATAAACAGCCTTCCCAGGCTCTGGAGGCCAGAAACAGGCCCATTTTGGTCTTCCTGAACTTCCGGTAGGCCCATTTTTTGCCCTCCCTAAGTCTCTGCATGTGCCCCGCACTTTACCTGAATCCAAAATGGGCCATGTGGGGACTCCTGGGAAGGGAGGGGTGAAGTGGGCAGGGCCAGCCAGGAGTGGGATTTGGGGGTTGTCCGAACTGCACAGGATCTTAGCTAGAGGTTCTCCTGAACCCCTGCGAACCTCCAGCAGCCCACCTCTGGATAGATCATTCTCATAGTCATTGTAAGAATACATTCATCATAAAACATTAGATGCAACCCTTAGTGATAGTCATGGATGCTAAATAAGCAATCAACATAAATCATCCTGGGATACTAAGTAAACAATATAAATCGTAAGTTACAAGCCACAAAGTTATAGCCATGAGAAGATAAGGAGATAGATAATAGGAAAGATGAGAATAATGATGGTAATACTGCCTGATGAAGATAGACGAAGAGGATGGAGATGAATTTGAGCTGGCAATCAAAAAGCAATTCCATTGCTTTGCACTCTCTGAGAGAACGAGAAAGAGACGCTGTGCAAGTGGAAGCTTGCAGTGTATCTCAGTCTTCATTTTACTGACCTCGGTCAGAAGGGTGAAAGGCTGCATCAACCTTGAGACGGTGAGAATCGAACTCCTGGCAGTGTGCAGAGTTAACCTGCAATAGCAAGCAATAACAACAGCACTTAGACTTAGATACCACCCTGCTCTGTTTTGCAGACCTCTCTAAGGAGTTTACAAGGTCAGCACATTGCCCCCAACAATCCAGGTCCTCATTTGACCGACCTCGGAAGGACGGAAGGCTGAGTCAACCTTGAGCCGGTCAGGATTGAACTGCTGGCAGTGGGCAGAGTCAGCCTGCAATACTACATTCTAATCACTGTGCGCCACCTCAGATCTTCAAGAAAAGCTTGAGAAACTTGGGCTTAGACCATCAAATTCCTGCACTGGCTGAAGTCCACATGTCCACCAAGCTCTTAAAATAAAATGCCATTGGTGCAGGGTTCAGCTGCTGGGGGTTCGCAGGAGTTCGGGAGAACCTCTAGCTAAGATTCTATGTGGTTCGGAGGACCCTCAAATCCCATTCCTGGCTGGCCCCTCCCACCCACCCCACCCCACCCCACCCCTCCCAGGAGTTCCCACGCAGCCCATTTTGGATGCAAATAAGTGCAGAGTGCATGCGGAAGGCAAAAAATGGATCTACCGGAAGTTTGGGCCATTTTCACCCTCTCGCAGGCTCAAGGAAAACCTCTGGAGCCCAGGGAGGGCCAAAAACACCCCCTGCCATGGTGCAGGAGGCCAACTAAGCCACGCCCCTCATAACCATGCCCACTTGGCAACAGGGCAGAGAACTCTTGCTAAAATTTTTGAAGCCCACTCCTGCATTGGGGTGGGCTTCAAACCATTCTGTCCCCTCTCCCACTACTCTGTGTGTGTGTGTGTGTGTGTGTGTGTGTGTGTGTGTGTGTGTGTGTGTGGCGCGTTTTAATATTCAAAAACCCACAACGTGGCCAACCAGACCTTCCTATTTCCCCTATAATTAGTCACTAGTAAGTAAAACAAATTACGTGGTTGATAAACACACACGCACGCGCAATTATATTTTCAAAGTGATTGTATTTACGCCTGGAAGATGGGCCTGTTTTGTGAATGTGTAATCAGGGATATAAAATTGGAAGGAACACAAAACCGAGCACAGCTAATTTGGTAGGAAAGGCAAATTAATGGTATGCCATAGGCCCCGTGTGTGCATTGCCCTGATAAACTTATTACTGGCAGAGTTCCCTTCCACATGGAGGCTGGTAATCCTTTTTTCAGTTGGTGTCCTCCTTTATTAGTATTTGTGGGGGGGGGGGGGTGTTGTTTATAAAATAAAGATTTGCACCAGCTCAGATAAGAGAAGACCTATTACCTCCAACTTAAGCAGCTTAATTGCAAAAAAAGCTGAACTGCTGTTGTAACTTTTTTCACTCTTCCTTCCTCTTTCTCTCTCTCTCTCTCTCTCTGTATCTGTCTCTGTCTCTGTCTCTGTCTCTCTGTGTGTCTTTCTCTCTTTCTCTCTTTCTCTCTTTCTCTCTCTCTGTCTCTCTCTGTCGCTCTGTCTCTCTGTCTCTCTCTGTCTCTGTCTCTGTCTCTCTGTCTGTCTGTCTGTGTGTGTCTTGATTGACAGATGTGGGGGTGGTTAACTCTTTGCTATTAAGACATCTTTTGTTTGCCCATCATAGGAGCAACAGTTTTCCCCCCGAATGCCATCACTCTGCTAAACAACTAATTTTCACAACACTGTCAAATTAACTATTAAGACTGTAGTTCTTCTCATCCTTACTAGTATTATCTCTTCCAACTTATGGCTATATCCATGTTGCTTTTATCTTTACAACTTATATTGTTTTTCTTGTTTCCTAGTATGATTTGATTGGTTATTAGTATCTTATGACTATCACTAAGTGTTGTATTTTAGGATTCTTGATGAATATATTTTATTTTTTTTCTTTATGTACACTGAGAGCGTTTGCACCAAAGACAAATTCCTTGTGTGTCCAATCACACTTGGCCAATAAAGAATTCTCTTCTGTTCGGCTCGGTTCGGTTCGGTTTTAATTCTGTGTCACAGTTGTGACATTTGTAGAAGTTGATTCAACAAACCAATAAACAAAACAAGAGGTGCGTTGTAGTAATTTGTGGAGTTGTAGATAGAGTTGTGGCCAGTGGTGAAATCCAATTTTTTTTACTACTGGTTCTGTGGGCATGGCGTAATGGGCATGGCAGGGGAAGGATACTACAAAATCTCCATTCCCACCCCACTCTGGGGCCAGCCACAGGTGGTATTTGCCAGTTCTCCTAACTACTCAAAATTTCCGCTACCGGTTCTCCAGAACCTGTCAGAACCTGCTGGATTTCACCCCTGGTTGTGGCCCTCTAAAACCTGGCCTCACTAGCCAGTAGAAGCCAGAAAGTACAGTCCTAATACTCTTGATTGTTAATAGACACCTTCGTAGCATCTTATCTCAGCCTGGTGCCATCTGACTTTTATCATTCCCTTTTATAATTCTTTATTAATTCAGTATATCTTTCTGAGAGCCACCATCCTGCATGGCTATCCAACTCAAAGCACTCTACTTCAGGTTAATTGGGTCTTTCATCTCTCGCAGGCATTTATACCTTTAACTTCCAAATCTCCCAGAGCTAATCAGTCAATTTTCCCCAATTCCTGGGAAATACAGTAGATGTGCAAAAACCTGGGAGAGTTTCAAGTTCAGGGGAAATCAGCATCAGGATATATCCATGTGCCAACCCTTAATTGCAATAAGGATCATTAATGAAAGATTCATGCACCATAACATAGGTGGCAATCTTTTCAGTCCCATTAGCAGTGGGGAAACTATCTTCTTAATCCCCAAACACCAGTAACTCAGGTGATCAACCCGCTAATTAAGATTGATTGCCCACTCTCCTGCCATTGAATGGCAGCAGGAAACCCGCAGTCTATTTCTTCCAGGAATTGCTTAGTATTTCAATGAGAGTCCATCAGGAAATTCTCAGGTTACAGGATAGTTTGGGAAAGGGAAGGGAAGGGAAGGGAAGGGAAGGGAAGGGAAGGGAAGGGAAGGGAAGGGAAGGGAAGGGAAGGGAAGGGAAGGGAAGAGAAGAGAAGAGAAGAGAAGAGAAGAGAAGAGAAGAGAAGAGAAGAGAAGAGAAGAGAAGAGAAGAGAAGAGAAGAGAAGAGAAGAGAAGAGAAGAAGGGAGAGAGGGAAGGAAGGAAGGGAGGAATAATTGAGGGAATGGGAGGGGAGGGAGGAGAAGGAAGGGAAGGGAGAAGAGGGGGAGAAAAAGGGAGGGGGAATTAAGGAGGGAAGGGAAGGGAAGGGAAAGGGAAGGAAAGGAAAGGAAAGGGAAGGGAAGGGAAGGGAAGGGAAGGGAAGGGAAGAAGGAAGGTAGGTAGGTAGGTAGGTAGGTAGGTAGGTAGGTAGGAAGGAAGGAAGGAAGGAAGGAAGGAAGGAAGGAAGGAAGGAAGGAAGGAAGGAAGGAAGGAAGGAAGGAAGGAATAATCTAGGGAATGGGAGGGGAGGGAGAAGAAGGAAGGGAAGGGAGAAGAGGGGAGAAAAAAGGGAGGGAGGGGGAATTAAGGAGGAAAGGGAAGGGAAGGGAAGGAAAGGAAAGGAAAGGAAAGGAAAGGAAAGGAAAGGAAAGGAAAGGAAAGGAAAGGAAAGGAAAGGAAAGGAAAGGAAAGGAAAGGAAAGGAAAGGAAAGGAAAGTAGGAAAACGATAAGGAAGAAAAGGAAGGGAAAGGAAGGGAAGGGAAAGGAAGGGAAGGAAGAAAAACAATGTCTAAACTACTTCCCATTCTGTCAGCCATGAAAGACCAGGTCCACATGCGAAGGTTCAAATAAATTGATTTATTGCTAAACAGTCTATGCATAGGAACTTCTCAACTAAGAGTTAGCACCTACTTGGAGTTAGATAAGGGTCCACAGAATTCAAAGGAGATTGTACGGAAGCGGCTTGTGGCTACGTAGGGATTCTAGGCTGCTTTCTCTTTTGACTCCATCCCCTACACATTCTACCCAAGACAACCAATAGCTGGATGCATGAAATCACCGAGACTTGAGCTCCAAGTGAAGAAATTGGAGGCTAAAACATACGAAGAACAGTTGCAGGAACTGGGTATGTCTAGTTTGATGAAAAGAAAGACTAGGGGAGACATGATAGCAGTCTTCCAATATCTCAGGAGCTGCCCCAAAGAAGAGGGAGTCAAGCTATTCTCCAAAGCACCTGAGGGCAGGACAAGAAGCAATGGGTGGAAACTAATCAAGGAGAGAAGCAACCTAGAACTAAGGAGAAATTTTCTGACAGTCAGAATAATTAACCAGTGGAACAACTTGCCTCCAGAAGTTGCGAATGCTCCAACACTGGAAGTTTTTAAAAAGATATTGGACAACCATTTGTCTGAAACGGTGTAGGGTTTCCTGACTAAGCAGGGGTTGGACTAGAAGACCTCCAAGGTTCCTTCCAACTCTTGTTAACTCTATTTTAAATTCTTTAGATGGTGACATTTTATCATCTCAGCCGTAGGAGAAAGGAGCTAGACTAATCTAATACATTGTCATAATGTATCTCTTTTTGCTTCTCTTATTAATCATGTTTTCCACTCCTGCGGAATTCATCCTACTCCTACTCCTTCTTCTTCTAGAGATATTGTAGGAGGACAGTGATGTTGATCAATGGGACCAAAAAAAAAATCAGAAAGAAACTATAATTTTTATTAAAAGACATAAACTTCTGCTACTCCCAGCATCACATAGTCCCATAACCACTGGAGATCATTAGATGATGAGAGATCTATAAGAACAATGAATTCAGAGACTAGGACAGCTTTACTCCTATCAAGACAAGTTACTGACCAGAACTATGAAGTCATTATTTTCATTACAGAAGTGGAGAACCAAGCTTCCATTCCATGGGGAAGAGAAAATTATTCACCCAATTTATGGGAAGAAGAAATCAAGTCAATTATTCCAGCGGTTGGAGAACTACTTTTGCAATTTTAACCAGGCAATAGTATCGTTCCTGGAAAAATAATAATAATAATAAGGCTCTTCAGAGGAGTCCCTCAGATCTGTCAACAGGCTAACAATTCCATGTTAGGGGGTGTGAAAGCAATCCACTATGGATTTCATTTGAAATAAACCAGCAGGATCTACTAATATATATTCTGTCACAAAATCAATAGCAGTCACTCATAAACTTGCTTAGCACTTCTTCTCTGCAAAGGATGTTCTGAATTTATAAGTAATATGGATCATATTTAGTCAGATTTGCATGGCTCCAGCCAAGAAATTAAAAGATGCTTGGTCCTGGGGAGGAAAGCTATGGCAAATCTAGATAGCATACTAAAAAGCAGAGACATCACCCTGCCAACAAAAGTGTGTATAGTCAAGGCTATGGTTTTCTTAATTGCAATGGATGGCTGTGAAAGTTGGACCATAAGGAAGGCTGAGCACCAAAGAATTGAGGCCTTTGAACTCTGGTGCTGGAGAAGATTCCTGCGAGTCCCTTGGACTGCAAGGCCATCAAACTGGTCAGTCCTAGAGGAGATCAACCCTGACTGCTCTTTAGAAGGCCAGATCCTAAAGATGAAACTCAAATATTTTGGCCACCTAATGAGAAGGAAGGTGTCACTGGAGAAGGGCCTAATGCTGGGAACGACTGAGAGCAAAAGGAGAAGGGGACGACAGAGACCGAGGTGGCTGGATGGAGTCACTGAAGCATTTGACGTGAGCTTAAATGGACTCCAGAGGATGGTAGAGGACAGGAAGGCCTGGAGGAACATTGTCCATGGGGTCAGACACGACTTCACAACCAACAACAACAAAAGAGCCAGTTTGTTGGAGTAGTTAAGGCACCTGGCTAAAAACCCAGGGAATGTGAATTCTAGTCTCACTTTAGGTATGAAAGCCAGCTGGGTAACCTTGGGACAATGCTCTCTCTCTCAGCCCTAGGAACTAGGCAGTGGCAAACTGCTTTCCAAATAATTTTTGCCAAGAAAATTGCACAGACTTATATAGAATAATTGCCAGGAGTCAAAAATCAACTTGAAGGTACACACAGATGAAAGTTAAAAGCAAGGGATCTCCACTGTCCAGTCACGTTTGAATCTAAGGGGTGGTGCCCATCTCTATTTTTTAGCCAAGGGAGCCAGTGTTGTCTGAAGAACCTTCCATGGTCATGTGGCCAACATGACTATATGCCGAGACACACGGAACACTGTAACTTTCCCACCAAAGTGGTACCTATTTATCTACTTGCATTTACATGCCTTTGAACTGCTAGATGGGCAGGAGTTGGTGCAAGGAAGGGGAATTCACCCCATCACACAGCACGTGGGTCTCTAACCTGATCTATCTGTTTTCCAGCTGACAAGCTTAGCATTTTTAACCACTAAGCCACTGTGTTCCCTACAAAGAGATAAATACCCCTCTAATGAAGATCATGAAGATTCATGGGGTTGCGGTGGCTCAGTGGCTAAGACGCTGAGCTTGTCGATCAAAAGGTCGGCAGTTCAGCAGTTCGAATCCCTAGTGCCGTGTAACGGGGTGAGCTCCTGTGACTTGTCCCAGCTTCTGCCAACCTAGCAGTTCAAAAGCATGTCAAAAATGCAAGTAGAAAAATAGTGACCACCTTTGGTGGGAAGGTAACAGCGTTCCCTGCACCTTTGGTGTTGAGTCATGCCGGCCACATGACCACGGAGACGTCTTTGGACAGCGCTGGCTCTTTGGCTTTGAAACAGAGAGGAGCACCGCCCCCTAGAGTCAGGAACGATTAGCACATATGTGTGAGGGGAACCTTTACCTTTACCTTAAGGAAGGTCATGGACTTTGAGTCTAATCCAGGAAGGCAACGGTTAAGATCTAGCAAAACAGTTAATGTTTTACAAGACAAATACCTTTGGGTCTTTGATTTAAACCTTATTTTGAATCTCTGAATAGCAGCAATTTGTTGCACCAGACAATAATTCAAAGCTAAGGTTTGCTTGCGTGCAAGAAAATAACTCATTCTACCATTAAAAGAAATACATTTCCTGAGGACAAAAGAGAAAAAAGAAAAAGCTATCCCCAAATAGAATGTCTCAACGTAAACCAGCATCAGGAAGAATTTCTTTTTTTAAGCCACTCTTCCTTCCATAAGGTGGAAAACTCCAAAGAAGCAAAAAAATGAATTTGAATAAAACATGGCATGAAAAATACATGCAAATCTATTACTGTAGAGGGAGGTCCTTGCCACGCTGTTAGACAGTTTAATTGATAGACCTTGCAGAAATAATTAAAACTAATTCAACCTGTTCAGCAGTCATCAAGGAGAATATTCATTTAACTAATAGCGAACAGGGTAGATTGTAAATGCAGGCTTTGTGAGATGATGCTATTTGGGGAAAAAAATCCTGATATTTTGATGCAAAGCTTAGGAAGTGTACCATAAAATTAACAGAGGGATACAATCAAGATCAAGTGAGGTACTAATACCACTCTATGAAGCCTTAGTAAGATCACACCTAGAGTACTTCATTCAGTTTTTGGTCACCACACTATAAAAAAGATGTTGAGACTCTAGAAAGAGCGCAGAGAAGAGCAACCAGAATGATGAGGGGACTGGAGGCCAAAACATACTATGAACGGTTGCAGGAACTGGGCCTGGCTAGTCTAGTGAGGAGAAGGACCAGGGAAGACATGATAGCAGTCTTCCAATATTTGAGGGGCTGCCACAGAGAAGAGGGGGTCAAGCTATTTTCCAAAGCACCCGAAGGCCAGACAAGGAATAACGGATGGAAACTGAACAAGGAGAGGTTCAACTTGGAAATAAGGAGAAATTTTCTGACAATGAGAACAATCAATCCATGGAAGTTGTGGGAGCTTCATCCCTGGAGGCTTTCAAGAAGAGATTGGACTGCCATTTGTCAGAAATGATGTAGGGTTTCCTGCTTTAGCAGGGGTTGGACTCGATGACCTACAAGGTCCCTTCCCACTCTGTTAATTTAACTATCTAACTAAAATATAATGTAGCTCAGTTCTAGGAATATACTGTAGATCATTGATTCACCCACAGAAGCCATGGGTGCCAAGTCCTCTGTAAAACTTGCAGGTGGTAGCTACAGAAACCCAAAAATATTTCTTCAAAACTTTAAAAAGACAAAAACAGCCACTGAAAGCTTCTGAGATAGGTAAGTCTCCCAAGATTTCAGGATTCTCAAATCCGATCTCCTGAGATTTTAAGAAAGCAAGCTGGAATCTCAAGAGGTTTCAGATCTAATGGCTTCTGGATGTTAGCCTTGCAAAGTAGTTCAGATAAGCACAGCAAGAAGTACTCGCTGTGTCTTTATTGTAACATTGTATTAACAGAATAAAATCACAAAACTGTGTTTCACTTATTTTGGCCATGTCGTGCGGGGGAATTCACTGAAAAAGCAATTCAATTTGGAAGAGCTAGCAATAAAAGGGAACCAGGCCGTCAAAGAACGCAGTGGCTGGAGACCATCTAAGCTGGCCATCAGCCAGAGCATAGAATTCAACTCAATTCAAAGTAGTGGAAGATCGGATGACTTGGAGAGACCTGGCTGCATGAAATCGCCAAGAGTTGGACATGACTGAATGGATAACATCATCATCATCGTTATCATCGTCATCATCGTCATCATCATCTTGCAAGTCTGAATGTGCCCTTCCCTTCCTTCGCCTTAACTTTCCTGAAAACTAGAGACGGTTCCTTCTGAGATGCTTTCAATGTTCTTCTTCCTTCACACTCAAATTCTGCCTGGACTTCAGCTCTTCCTTCTGTCTCCCAAGGCCATTTCCGCACTCCATTACACCTGAACCAAAAATAGAGTCTGAACCGCCTAGATAAGGGGTGTCAAACTCATGGCCCATCGGCCAGATACATCACATACTGGCCATGTCCACTCCCATTTTAGCAAAGGGGGGGGAAATCACAATATGTCATGTGATGACAACGTGATGCTGTAAGTTTGACACCCCTCATCTAGATGATCTTCCTCTCAGCTCTTCTTCATTCTAGGAAAGGCTGCCAACTGTGTGATTGCTCAAGATGGGCCAACTTTGCTGACTTCTGGCAGTGTTAATAAAGCAACAAAATGACACAACAGTGCAATAATACTTCACTGGTTTGGATTGACTCACGATATATCTTGTTCCTCCTAGCCAAGAGATGCAACCGGGGTGCTATTCAGCAGGTCCTGACAGGTTCAGGAGAACCGGTAGTGGAAATTTTGAGAACCGGCAAATACCATCTCTGGCTGGCCCCAGAGTGGGGTGGGAATGGAGATTTTGCAATATCCTTCCTCCAGGAGTGGGGAGGGAATGAGGATTTTGCAGTATCCTTCCACCTGGAATGGGGTGGGAATGGGGATTTTGCAGTATCCTTCCCCCTGGAGTGGGGTGGGAATGGGGATTTTGCAGTATCCTTCCCCTGCCAAGCTCACCAAGCCACACCCACAGAACCAGTAGTAAAAAAAAATTGAAATTCACCACTGGATGCAACCCATAGTATCATTTGGCTGCAATCATTTGGTTGTACTGTACCTAAAATGATACTATAGGATAGTATTTCTCAACCTTGGAAACTTTTAAGATGTGTTGTACCAAGATGCTGGCGTGAAGTCCATACATCTTAAAGTTGTCAAAGTTGCTGTTGGGGGATATCTTGGATAATCTCTCACAAGGAGACAATCTTCTCTCCGTTTCTATAGACTTTCTAAGAGCTGCATGCCTGTGTTAGATGTTGAATGGGTGGGCAGCGTGCATATTTTACAAATTTAAAACACCTGTATGAAAAAGTGTTTGCATTTTCATGCGTATTTCTTCAACCCAGTGACATTTCTGAATATATACACATTACTTATGCATGCAAATAATGTTTCCCTAATGTAATACACTTCAGGGAATGTTTTTCCTGATATGAGTGCATGTATTTACTGAGAACAAAACTCTGAATAATGCAGATATTCTATGGGTCCAGGAGGTACAAATTTATATAAACACTCAGATGAACCTGATCTTCTGCCAATCCTATTTTTAGGCAACCCACAAATTATACTAATGGGAGAAAATATGTTTTTCATTTGGTTAAAGCAGCTAAGAGCATCAGGGTTTGTCCGTGGCAAATCATCGTAAATCCATCATAAGTAACCAATACGGGGCCTAACACAGGTGCCCAGCTCTTACTTAAGGTAATGCTAACCTTAATTCCTTTTATTTAGATTATATTTCCCCTTCTGCTATAATTTTATTGGTTCCAGGAGAAGAGAGCAATTCCATTCCCGCATTGGCGAGTATATTAAGAGATTTAATTAAAGGGGAAATATCTTTCCCTTCTTCTGATTCAAACGTATCTTTGAAAGTGAAATGTCTATGGCAGGGGTCGGCAACCTTAAACACTCAAAGAGCCACAAAGCTCCAAACCGGAAGACCCCGTTCAATTCTGGAGCTGACCAGAAGTCTGGTTACCCCCATCATAGACTCCTCGTAGAACGGCGTCCTTTTTCCTCTGTTGACTGGAAGTCGGTTCCCCCACCATAGAGTCTCCTCTTAGCGCAGCATGCTTTTTCTTCTGCCGACTGGAAGTCCAGTTCCGCCAGCATAGAGTCTCCTCCTAGTGTGGCGTCCTTTTTCCTCTGCTGACTGGAAGTCGGTTCCCCCACCATAGAGTCTCCTCTTAGCGCAGCATGCTTTTTCTTCTCCCGACTGGAAGTCCAGTTCCGCCAGCATAGAGTCTCCTCCTAGTGTGGCGTCCTTTTTCCTCTGCTGACTGGAAGTCGGTTCCCCCACCATAGAGTCTCCTCTTAGCGCAGCATGCTTTTTCTTCTGCCGACTCGAAGTCCAGTTCCACCAGCATAGAGTTTCCTCCTAGTGTGGCGTCCTTTTTCCTCTGCTGACTGGAAGTCGGTTCCCCCACCATAGAGTCTCCTCTTAGCGCAGCATGCTTTTTCTTCTCCCGACTGGAAGTCCAGTTCCGCCAGCATAGAGTCTCCTCCTAGTGTGGCGTCCTTTTTCCTCTGCTGACTGGAAGTCGGTTCCCCCACCATAGAGTCTCCTCTTAGCGCAGCATGCTTTTTCTTCTGCCGACTGGAAGTCCAGTTCCGCCAGCATAGAGTCTCCTCCTAGTGTGGCGTCCTTTTTCCTCTGCTGACTGGAAGTCGGTTCCCCCACCATAGAGTCTCCTCTTAGTGCAGCATGCTTTTTCTTCTGCCGACTGGAAGTCCAGTTCCGCCAGCATAGAGTCTCCTCCTAGTGTGGCGTCCTTTTTCCTCTGCTGACTGGAAGTCGGTTCCCCCACCATAGAGTCTCCTAGAGCGGCATCCTTTTTCCTCTACTTGTCCTAAACGAAAGCCCTATCAATTGTGGAGCCAACCAGCAACAGGGAGCTGCAGCAGAGGGATGAAAGAGCCACATGCGGCTCCAGAGCCACGGGTTGCTGACTCCAGGACTCTATGGAGATTCTCAGTCCTCCAGGTCATGTTTTTTTTTTCAAGAAGCAACTGAACTTTCTAGTTTTTCCTTTGAAGATGTTTTGCTTCTCATCCCAGAAGCTTCTTCAGCTCTTTAGGAATGAACACTTTTTTAAAAAATTCCAAATAATTCATATATTTCTGAGAGATATTCTGGGTTTGAAGATTACAGCAACTATGTGATAGGAAACACGAGCATTTTCCAAAATTCCATATAAAAGAAACACGTTGAAATCACCATTAGTCTCTTAGCAACAATTCTCCTAGCAAAACCAACACCGTATCTGAAGAAAAAAAAAATGAGGATTTCTTTTTTCATGTTGTAATTTGTTTGTACAATGGCTTGACTACCTCAGTCTTTTGCTCTGTGATTTTCCGTATTCTCATCTGGATTTTCTAATTCATCTGCTCAAACCATTCCATTCCTTTCTCCTTTTTTTAAAAAAAAATTGATTTATATGCTGCCCTTCTCCAGAGACTCAGGGCGGCTTACAATGCGTTAAGCAACAGCCTTCATACTTTTGTATATTTTATACAAAGTCAGCTTATTGCCCCCCCAAACTGGGTCCTCAATTTACCTACCTTAGAAAGGATGGAAGGCTGAATCAACCTTGAGCCTGGTGAGATTCGAACTTACAGTAATTGCAGACAGCTGATGTTAATCGCAATGCTTTAGTCTGCTGAGCCACCAGGCCTCCTTCTAAAAGATCCTGCCAAATCCCAGGTAGTCCTTGACAATTCTGATCCACAATTGGGATCAGAATTTCTGTTGTTATGTGAGTCACGCCCAATTTCACAATCTTTTCCCACAACTGTTAAGCGAATTATTGCAATTGGTAAGTGAATTGTGCCATTGTTCAGCGAATCCGGCTTCCTGTATATGAATTATTTGCAGTTCAAAAAAGTTTCACTCTTGTCAGAAGCCAGACGGGAAGATTGCAGACAGTGATCTCATGACCCTGGGATACTGCAAGGGTTGTAAACCCAGGCTGGTTTGCCAAGTGCCCAAATTTTAACCATTGAGATGCTACAATGATTGTAAGTGTGAGGACTGCTTGGAAGTCACTTTATTCAATGCTGTTCTATCTTCAAAAGTCACTGCGTGAATGGTTATATGTTGAGGCACAACTTTTCCTTTCTATATAGGGAATCGTAAGTTTGTCATCTGCACCTCTATAACTGTCTGGTTTGGTTCTGCAACCCAACAAGACAGACACAGATTTCGGAGATAATTAGAACTGCAGAAAAAAAACAATTACTATCACCTGCCTTCCATTGAGGAGCTGTATACTGCACGAGTCAAAAAAAGGGCTGTGAAAATATTTACAGACCCCTCACATCCTGGACATAAACTGTTGGCAAATGGGCTGTTTCCAGCCTCCAGAGGATCTCCGGGGAGGTGGGGAAGGCTGTTTTCACCCTCCCCAGACTCCTAGAAAGGCTCTGGAGGCTGGGGAAAGCAAAAAACAGGCCTACTGTGCCATTACATGCCAGGAGCGGGGGGAGCAGGGGAGGGTTGCGCATGCATGCACGGGGGCAGGGGGCGTAGAATTATGGCTGTGGGCATGCACGTACATGACCTCCCCCCCCCCGTGCTCCTGGCACACGGTGGCAAAAAGATTAGCCGTCACTGATCTAAGCTGATATCAGCCAGAGCATAGAACTCAACTCAATTCAAAGTAGTGGAAGATCGGATGACTTGGAGAGACCTGGCTCCATAGAATTGCCAAGAGTTGGACATAACTGAATGGATAACATCATTATCATCCTCATCCTCATCCTCATCAATTTGGAGCTTTGTTATCAGCTAGAGAGCTCCTCAGGAAAGCTTTGCTGACGTTGCCGGATGAAGAAGTTCCTGAAGGCCTCTGACAGCAAAAACGAGGCTGGGGGCAATACACACAAGTGAGAAGAGTCAGTGGATGACACCTCCCCCACCCCAAAAATAAGATCTTTTTGGTGGCAAAGAAAATATAAGACAGGGTCTTATTTTGGGGGAAACACAGTAGACCAGCGACTATATACACTTAATCCAAGAAATAGGAGGTGGCTTCAATTCATTATGTCCCTCAGAAGGTGGTCATAGGACTCTTCACAAGTTCTAATCCTTCCAAAACTGCAGAGATGAAACGGGCTCCCTCGGAATGGAAACATCTCAGCCTAGCTATGAAGCCACACAGAGCCACACATTTGCTAGATCTAGAAAACATTCTCTCTAGGTTAATCAGGGGTGGAACAGCAGAATATTTATAGGCACACACCTGTTCAACAGCGTTCTGTTAATTTGCCAGTAATGAACTTCATAACGATTTCATGCAAATGCTGGGACTTTAGTTTCCTAATAATTTCTCGCTTGCTTTTTCTTTGAGCAAAAGTCTTCAGTGTCCTTCTCATTCTCACCTGGAAGACAGGTGTGATTGCAACATCATTGGCGTTGAAAAAAATTGCAACTAACCAACCCACTAACGGACATGTGGGGACAGAATGGGGACCGGATTATTAGGATGATATGTAAGAGGAGAAAAAAATAGAAAAAAAGCATAGACACATCCCCGTCTCTTCCCTTTCTGGGCAGTGACACCTGTAGAGAAGGACCCAGAGGAGGTCCTCTCAAAATGGCAAATGGGAAGAGGGAGCTTATATCTACTAGGTATCCCCTTCTCATGAAAAATTAAACCAATAAATCAAAACCAAAGGTGTCTTTTAGGAGGCAACTGGACTTTCTTATTTTTTTCTTTTGAAGGCATTTTGCTTCTCATCCAAGAAGCTTCTTCAGCTTTGACAGAATGGTGGGGAAGGGAAGGATTTATATTGCTTGCAGATACCTGGTCATTTGCATCCTTTCAGAGGGTCGTTGAGGCCACTTAAAGGTTTATCTGCATCCTCAGCAGTGGTGGGTTTCCCCCGGTATGGACCGATTCGCAAGAACTAGTAGTAAAACCAGCAGGAGGCTCCACCCACCACCCCAGATGTCATCATAGGCAATCTGTGTATGTGAGCATTTGCACGCAATCCTGTTGCGAACCGGTAGTAAAGGTAAGTAGAACCACCCGTGGTCCTCAGGGTCACCTGAGTGGCGCTCCTGGTTCCTGTAGTCTGAAATTTTTCCTCTGGAAATCCATTCCTGCTCCCACACCATTCCAAGGGTGTCCATCCCAAATTGTATAGGTAAACATCTGTATAGGTTCTCAGTCATTCAGGTCATGGTTGTCCCAAAGCTGCTTTTTCAGGAGGCAACTCAACTTTCTTGTTTTTTTCTTTTGAAGATGTTTTGCTTCTCCTCCAAGAAGCTTCTTCAGCTCTGACTGGCTGGGGGAATGGAAGGATTGATAGTCCTTGCAGACAGCTGGTCCTTTGCATCCTTTTAGAAGGTGGTTGAGGCCACTTGGAGGTTTATCTGTGTCCTCAGGTTCACCTGAGTAATGCAAACGGTTCCTCTATAGTCTGCAATTTTTTTCCTCTGGAAATCCATTCCTACTCCCGTTCCAAGGGTGTCCATCCCAAATTGTATAGCTAAACATCTGTAGAGATTCTCAATCATCCAGGTCGTGGTTGCCCCAAAGGTGCTTTTTCAGGAGGCAACTCAATTTTCTTGTTTTTTCTTTTGAAGATGTTTTGCTTCTTATCCAAGAAGCTTCTTCAGCTCTGACTGGATGGTGGGGAATAGAAGGACTGATAGTCCTTGCAGACAGCTGGTCCTTTGCATCCTTTTAGAGGGTGGTTGAAACCTTTGGAGGTTAATCTGTGTCCTCGGGGTCCCCTGAGTAGCACTCCTGGTTCCTGTAGTCTGCAATTTTTCCCTCTGGAAATCCATTCCTACTCCCATCCCATTCAAAGAGTCTTCATCCCAAACTTTACAGTTAAAAGACTGTAGAGATTCTCAGCCATTCAGGTCATGGTTATGGAAGCTTCTTGCATGAGAAGCAAAACGGCATCAAAAGGGAAAAAAAGCAAGAAAGTCCAGTTGCCTCCTAAAAAACATCTTTGGGACAATTATGATCTGGATGGTGGAGAATCTCTACAGAGCAATAAATCAAGAGCTCACACAAACTTGTTGACACATAATCTATATGGAAATTGTACCAGTCCCAAAGATGCTTTTTCAAAAGGCAACTGGACTCTCTTTTGATGTTACACTTCTCATCCAAGAAGCTTCTTTGGTTCTGACTGAATGGTGGACGATGGAAGCGTTTATATTCCTTGCACTCATCTGGTCATTAGCATTCTTTCTGAGAGTCATTGAGGCCGCTTGGAGGTTTATCTGGTTAGCTCAGAGAGAGTGCTAACAACCAGATGACTGCAAGGAATATACACCCTTCCATCCTCCACTGTTCAGTCAGAACCGAAGCAGCATTTATTTATTTATTTATTTATTTATTTATTTATTTATTTATTTATTTATTTATTTATTTATTTATTTATTTATTTATTTATTTATTTATTTATTTATTTATTGGTTTGATTTATATGCCGCCCTTCTCCGGAGACTCAGGGCAGCTTACAATGCGTTAAGCAATAGCCTTCATACTTTTGTATGTACCTGCTTAGTAGGGCTTTCGCCCCCCCCCCCCAAGCGGTCCTCTTTTTTATACAAAGTCAGCTTATTGCCCCCACAGTCCGGATCCTCATTTTACCTACCTCGGAAGGATGGAAGGCTGAGTCAACCTTGAGCCTGGTGAGATTCGAACTCGCAGTAATTGCAGGCAGCTGGCAGCTAAGTGTTACTTTAACAGCATTTTAGTCCGCTGTGCCATCAAGGTTTCTTGGATGAGAAGTGAAATGTTTTCAAGGAAAAACAAAGCAAGCATCGTTGGGACATATTAAATGCTCCCTTGGATTATCTAACGAAGAAGGAACTCTTCATCCCTGGAAGCTTTCAAGAAGAGACTGGATTGCCAAGTGTCAAAAATGGTGTAGGGTACGCTCGGACGGGAGGGGGTGGGTTGGACTAGATAACCTATAAGGACTCTTCCAACTCTGTTAATCTGTATCTATATCAAATCCAGTGGATGCAGACATAAAGTCCAAAAATTAAGTCTTTCTCCAGACTTTAGAGATTATTTGCGGGGGAATCCCTAATCTTAGATTCTAGAACCGTGATGGAGAACTTATGGCACACGTGCCACAGGTGGCCCGCAGAGCCCTCTCTGCGGGCACGTGAGACGTTGCCCCAGTTCTGCTCCACCACGCATGCCGGCATGCCTCCCACTGGCCAGCTGGTTTTCAGGTCTCTGCTGGGGCGCATGCGGGAGACATTCACGCATGTGCAGGGAGCAGAGCACATGCAGGAAATGTGCATGCATGAGTGGGGATGGGCACATGTGGGTCACACATGCATGTATGGGGGGAAAACATGGAGGTCACGCGCACATGTGTGGGAGGGCAAGGGAAAACAGGGGGTCATGCATGCATGCGTGGTGGGTGGGGCGCATGCAGGGGAGTCACCCACACATTGCTTTATGGGTATGCACACGTGCTTTTGGGACACGGTGGCAAAAAGGTTAGCCATCACTGTTCTAGAAAATTATTCACAAATTACTCATTGCTGTTAATGACTGACCGATGCAACCTTACCAAAGTGTACTTCTCTTACCGTTCTAAGAATTGATACTCAGTCCGGCTAGAGAACCCATGGAAGATTTCAGACAATAGGAAAACAGAAAAGGAGAATTCTAAAGGCCCAGGCTGGTGGTGAGATTTATGTCAACGTCCATAGGAGGAAAATGCAAGTATGTGTGTTCGAATGTCTGTAAATATTCTCTGTTCCTCAACTGGCTGTTCCTCAACTGGCCATTATTCCATTCGGGACTGCGAATTACCAACGCTCTTAAATCCCGCCGTCCTATCTCCTGAAATGAATTAAGCTAGCGCTCAATTACACGCTTGCCATTTACATTTTCTCTCATTAGGGTCGTATATTTAAAGGACATTCACCGAGTTCTGTAAGAGCGGAAGACGGAGAGTGATAAATTTTTTAGAAAGTTTTCGCGGGAAGAGATTCACCTGGGATGTAAATCTTGTCACCGGTGTCAGCGTGGCATTAATTTCTGGGTAATTTAATTCCTTTTTTTTTTCCCCAGTGAAATGTCGATAGGAATCTTGAGAGTCCGTCAAAGTTCAAAGAACACTAAATGCAGTTCAAGGCCACTTTACATACGCTCCCAATGTGCCTATTTGCTTAATTATCCCTTCCCGGTCATGAGATTCAATATGCAATATTAACCGAATAGTCCAATCCAAATTCATGACTTGAAATAACAGCAGAAGTAAGATTAGATCTTGCTTCAACCCTGTGTCGTAAGCTGACAGTCCTTCTTCTTTCTTCAAGGGATATGGAAACCTTGTCAACCTAAGATAGAATGGTTGTGATGGTCTTACAAGAATGTTAAACCTCCAGTTTGATATCTCCATGTTAGAAACAAGGATTCTGACATTTTCTTTCTAATACTGAGGAATCTTTCAAGCACTACATTTCCAATCCGGGCGTCAACTAGAATCATGTTTCAGTGTGGCGCAACCAAGATGGTACAATCTTTTTGTGTGGATGGGTGTGCCTCTGAGTCAGGGTTAACTCTTGGTAACTGACTGGACTAGCCTGTGCAATTTAGAGGGCAAGTTTTTAAAAAGTGTTTGCCCTTGCTTTCTTCTTAGAGCTCAGAGAGAAGGACTGGCTCAAGGTTAATCAATCACCTTGATTGATTGGGTGTGGCTTATTTTGTGGGCGTAGCTTGATGGTCATGTGACAATTATTTAGGATTTAGCAGAGGTACTGGTCTACCAGGCTTTTAACTGCTTGCAGAGCTGTACCGATCTACCCATCTATTTTTGCAGACACTGATCTACTCATTTGTTTTCTTTTAACACTGATCAGCTGTAGGGCGGCCCTTTGAAGCCCCGCGACAAGAGTTTAAACAGTTTTTTTCCCTCTAGCCATCAGCTGGGACTCAGGAGGCAACAATAGATTGGGGGTGGGGCCAAATAAAAGGTAAGAATAACTCAGGGGTGGGGGGCAAAGGGATGGGGGGGGAAGAACCGGTTCGGTGATGTCATATCATCACTGCTACCGGCTTGGCGGAACCGGGAGGAACCAGGAGGAATCCACCACTGACCCAATAACCCTACACACGGATTTGTAATCCATTCGTTTCCAAGAGGAATAATTCTTGAACTGCAGCATGCAAGAAAACATGGGGGGGGGGGTTTCCCCATGCGATTTCAATGCCACTGATCAATTGCCTCCCACCAATAACCTTTACCTAGATGTAATGAAAGTACGATTTATCCCTCGTCTATGTTTTAAAAAACAACACAAAAATCCATCATTACACAGCTGGAGATGCAATGTCATTCTGACCTTTTTAAATACACCCAGAGTTAAGCTTAACTTAGCTGACAATCAATCAGCTGAGGATTTAAAATGAGGCAATAATCAATTTTTAGCAAGATTTAGGTGCCATTGTGAAAGAGGCTTAAAAATGGCTGAAGGTTAGAGCCACTGTGTGGAGGATAAGATCTTTCACCAATGGTGCATGAATCAGGATTAGTGGAATTCTAGCCAGGCGACCCCAAACAAACCCATTTTCTCACTGCAAGAAATAAAAGGATAACTTTAAAAGGCGACATGTGACTGTTTTTTTTTTAAAAAGAAGAGCTTGCTAGATTTAACAGCACCGTTCTCATTTTATATCAGCCGTAATCCATTCTCATTCTTTCGAAAGAGTTGATTTTTTTTTCAGTCTTTCGAAAGATCAGGACTCTTGGTAGTGAACTAATCTACTTTAAAAAATGCTTTACTTATCCCAGAATTTAGGATGATTTCAAATGTAAATCTTGATCACTTCGTGCCTTCCCATGGCACGAAGTGTAAGGCAGTCTGGTTTTGGGTTGTTTTTTTTTTAAATGAAATAGAAAGTTTGGGAAAATTACATTCATCAAGATGCCTGCTTAAGGAAGAGAAAGTAAAATTTTTCTAACTACCTACAGTATCAATGATGGGAATTAATAAATATTATATATAAATACATATTTGCTGATGATTTACTTAAATTCATATTTGTATAATGTGGTTTATTAGTGCTGTGTGTCAGTGATTGTTATAAATTTCTACCCAGGTTTAATGACTGACAGATGCAGGAATAGGAAGACCTGAATATTTATTTATCTTTGCAATATACTGTAAGTATAGCAATGATCTGATCAGAAAGGTAAAATGAAAATTCATGTTAGACCACTATTTCTCACCTGTAGCATTTTAAAATGTTGTGGGCACCACACACAGAATTCCCCAGCCAGCACGTTACCTAGGTTTAACACAAATATTTTTGTTAAGTATAGGATCTGAAAGCTAAGATACAGGGACTATATACTTAATGCTTCATGTATGGACAGCAGCGAGAATTGTATTTGCACAATATTGGAAAAATGAGAATACCCCACCAGATGAAAATGTAATTCGGAAAATAATTGGACTGTGCAGAGATGGATAGATTGACATTAAAAATAAAAGATAAAGGAGATATTCAACATGGGATAGGTTTTATCAACGGTTAGATATAAGAGGTAGAAGTTAGAAGAAGAAAGATTATTGTTATGTGCATGTAAAAGAAGAATGTGCTTTATGACTATAAGCATGCTAGTATAATTAATATGATTATAAATAAACTCGTATAACCATAAATATTGCTGTAATTACTATGTATATTATTATTCCTATTAGTATATCTCAGTGATGGCTAATGTTTTCTGGACCAAGTGCCCAAAGCGTGAATGTGCGCATGTGTGAATGCGCACACATGCCCA
>JAWJVD010000206.1:7500-10000 GCA_038048745.1 Coluber constrictor foxii
CGAACTGGCGAGAGCCAAGAGCCCGATTAGATTCCACGGAGAAAGAGGAATGATTTGAGGAACAACCTCGAGAACGACCAAGAACAGGAAAGATTGAGAGACGAAAGTGGGGACGGACGACGGGAGGAGAAGAAAGAAACGGCCGAAAGAGAGCCAAATAAAAGAGAGGGAGCAAGAGCGAAAGAAGTGACGGAAAGAACAAAGGGACGCAAGGACGACTCGATGGACAAAGCAAACCGATCCATCGGAAATGGAAGAAGAAATAAAAATCCTATCCTCGACTAGAAACGGACTGAATTCGGCAATTCGGCAAGAAGAAGGAAAACATTCAATCCATTAGAGAAGTTCAAACGAGAAACGATAGGCCTACAAGAAGTTCATTTTGGAAAACAACGCCAAACGCCGTCGGACGGAAGGGCGAAAATCGGGGACACGGTACGGACAACCTTGAGGTGTCGAAAGTAAAAGGGGAGTCAGTCGTACGTCATACCAAACGGACAGTTTGGTCTCCCGAAGGACTCGGGGCGGTGCACGAGACAAACAACCGTTTAAAAATGAAAAGGATTCAATGATTTGGCTCAAGATAAACCACCCCACTTTAAAAATCCCAGATGAAAACCAATGGAAAAAGCTTCCCATCGATAGCCCGGCCTGGCGGAACGAAAAGATCGGGGGACATCGCAGGGAAAAGCCTGTGTAGCGTAGGGGGCTAATGCCTCCTACGAAAGGCAGCAATGAACACCGGCTGCCTGTCATTTCTCTGAGTTCAATCCTAGCCAGGCGCAAGGTCGACTCGGCCTTCCGTCCTTTCTAAGGTGGGTAAATTGAGGACCCGGTTTGTGGGGGCAATAAGCTGACTTTGTATAAATATACAAAAGTATGAGGGCTATTGCTTAACGCATCGTAAGCCGCCCTGAGTCTCCGGAGATATAAATAAATTTATAAATCAAATTTATAAAAATAAATATATAAATATAAATTTATAAATCATATTATAAATATAAATCAAATTTAAAAAAAATTTAAATCAATTTTAAATATAAATTTATATTATAAATTTATAACATAAATATTATAAACCATATAAATCAAATTTAAAAAAAAAAGAAAAAAAAAAAGACGAAGCCCCGGTAGACCGGGACGTCCGACCGGCGCGGACGCCCCCGGGGCCCGGCGGGGGCACCGGGGCGACGCCGGAGGTCCAGGACCGAGTAGACCGCGACAGTTTCCTAGCCGGGGCCCGCCGGGAGCAAAGTGGACAGGTGCCGGCCCGGTCCACTCGGAAGGAACCCCCCCTCGCCCGCGACATCGCGGCGGGGAAGCAGAACCGCGGAGGGCGGTAAAACCCCCATCCCGGTAGACCGGGAGGTCTCCCCGCCCCGGAGGCCCCCGGCGCCCGGGACGGGCACCGAGGGGACGGTCGAGGACCGGGACCGAGGCCCGCGGCGCCGGAGCCGGGATCCCGCGCACCCGGGACGCCGGAAAGGCTCCGGTCCGCCCCAGCGTCCCGGTAGATCGGGCGGTCTCCCCGCCCCGGAGGCCCCCGGCGCCCGGGCCGGACGCCGAGGGGACGGCCGAGGACCGGGACCGAGGCCCGCGGCGCCGGAGCCGGGATCCCGCGCACCCACCGCGGCGGAAAGGCTCCGGTCCGCGCCCGAGCGTCCCGGTAGACCGGGACGTCGGGCCGCCCCGGAGGCCCCCGGCGCCCGGGCGGGGCACCGAGGGGTAGGCCGAGGACCGGGACCGAGGCCCGCGGCCCCGGAGCCGGGATCCCGCGCACCCGGGACGCCGGAAAGGCTCCGGTCCGCCCCAGCGTCCCGGTAGATCGGGCGGTCTCCCCGCCCCGGAGGCCCCCGGCGCCCGGGCCGGACGCCGAGGGGACGGCCGAGGACCGGGACCGAGGCCCGCGGCGCCGGAGCCGGGATCCCGCGCACCCACCGCGGCGGAAAGGCTCCGGTCCGCGCCCGAGCGTCCCGGTAGACCGGGACGTCGGGCCGCCCCGGAGGCCCCCGGCGGCCGGGCGGGGCACCGAGGGGTAGGCCGAGGACCGGGACCGAGGCCCGCGGCGCCGGAGCCGGGATCCCGCGCACCCGGGACGCCGGAAAGGCTCCGGTCCGCCCCAGCGTCCCGGTAGATCGGGCGGTCTCCCCGCCCCGGAGGCCCCCGGCGCCCGGGCCGGACGCCGAGGGGACGGCCGAGGCCGGGGACCGAGGCCCGCGGCGCCGGAGCCGGGATCCCGCGCACCCACCGCGGCGGAAAGGCTCCGGTCCGCCCCCGAGCGTCCCGGTAGACCGGGACGTCGGGCCGCCCCGGAGGCCCCCGGCGCCCGGGCGGGGCACCGAGGGGTAGGCCGAGGACCGGGACCGAGGCCCGCGGCCCCGGAGCCGGGATCCCGCGCACCCGGGACGCCGGAAAGGCTCCGGTCCGCCCCAGCGTCCCGGTAGATCGGGCGGTCTCCCCGCCCCGGAGGCCCCCGGCGCCCGGGCCGGACGCCGAGGGG
>JAWJVD010000206.1:22500-25000 GCA_038048745.1 Coluber constrictor foxii
AGGAAAACATTCAATCCATTAGAGAAGTTCAAACGAGAAACGATAGGCCTACAAGAAGTTCATTTTGGAAAACAACGCCAAACGCCGTCGGACGGAAGGGCGAAAATCGGGGACACGGTACGGACAACCTTGAGGTGTCGAAAGTAAAAGGGGAGTCAGTCGTACGTCATACCAAACGGACAGTTTGGTCTCCCGAAGGACTCGGGGCGGTGCACGAGACAAACAACCGTTTAAAAATGAAAAGGATTCAATGATTTGGCTCAAGATAAACCACCCCACTTTAAAAATCCCAGATGAAAACCAATGGAAAAAGCTTCCCATCGATAGCCCGGCCTGGCGGAACGAAAAGATCGGGGGACATCGCAGGGAAAAGCCTGTGTAGCGTAGGGGGCTAATGCCTCCTACGAAAGGCAGCAATGAACACCGGCTGCCTGTCATTTCTCTGAGTTCAATCCTAGCCAGGCGCAAGGTCGACTCGGCCTTCCGTCCTTTCTAAGGTGGGTAAATTGAGGACCCGGTTTGTGGGGGCAATAAGCTGACTTTGTATAAATATACAAAAGTATGAGGGCTATTGCTTAACGCATCGTAAGCCGCCCTGAGTCTCCGGAGATATAAATAAATTTATAAATCAAATTTATAAAAATAAATATATAAATATAAATTTATAAATCATATTATAAATATAAATCAAATTTAAAAAAAATTTAAATCAATTTTAAATATAAATTTATATTATAAATTTATAACATAAATATTATAAACCATATAAATCAAATTTAAAAAAAAAAGAAAAAAAAAAAGACGAAGCCCCGGTAGACCGGGACGTCCGACCGGCGCGGACGCCCCCGGGGCCCGGCGGGGGCACCGGGGCGACGCCGGAGGTCCAGGACCGAGTAGACCGCGACAGTTTCCTAGCCGGGGCCCGCCGGGAGCAAAGTGGACAGGTGCCGGCCCGGTCCACTCGGAAGGAACCCCCCCTCGCCCGCGACATCGCGGCGGGGAAGCAGAACCGCGGAGGGCGGTAAAACCCCCATCCCGGTAGACCGGGAGGTCTCCCCGCCCCGGAGGCCCCCGGCGCCCGGGACGGGCACCGAGGGGACGGTCGAGGACCGGGACCGAGGCCCGCGGCGCCGGAGCCGGGATCCCGCGCACCCGGGACGCCGGAAAGGCTCCGGTCCGCCCCAGCGTCCCGGTAGATCGGGCGGTCTCCCCGCCCCGGAGGCCCCCGGCGCCCGGGCCGGACGCCGAGGGGACGGCCGAGGACCGGGACCGAGGCCCGCGGCGCCGGAGCCGGGATCCCGCGCACCCACCGCGGCGGAAAGGCTCCGGTCCGCGCCCGAGCGTCCCGGTAGACCGGGACGTCGGGCCGCCCCGGAGGCCCCCGGCGCCCGGGCGGGGCACCGAGGGGTAGGCCGAGGACCGGGACCGAGGCCCGCGGCCCCGGAGCCGGGATCCCGCGCACCCGGGACGCCGGAAAGGCTCCGGTCCGCCCCAGCGTCCCGGTAGATCGGGCGGTCTCCCCGCCCCGGAGGCCCCCGGCGCCCGGGCCGGACGCCGAGGGGACGGCCGAGGACCGGGACCGAGGCCCGCGGCGCCGGAGCCGGGATCCCGCGCACCCACCGCGGCGGAAAGGCTCCGGTCCGCGCCCGAGCGTCCCGGTAGACCGGGACGTCGGGCCGCCCCGGAGGCCCCCGGCGGCCGGGCGGGGCACCGAGGGGTAGGCCGAGGACCGGGACCGAGGCCCGCGGCGCCGGAGCCGGGATCCCGCGCACCCGGGACGCCGGAAAGGCTCCGGTCCGCCCCAGCGTCCCGGTAGATCGGGCGGTCTCCCCGCCCCGGAGGCCCCCGGCGCCCGGGCCGGACGCCGAGGGGACGGCCGAGGCCGGGGACCGAGGCCCGCGGCGCCGGAGCCGGGATCCCGCGCACCCACCGCGGCGGAAAGGCTCCGGTCCGCCCCCGAGCGTCCCGGTAGACCGGGACGTCGGGCCGCCCCGGAGGCCCCCGGCGCCCGGGCGGGGCACCGAGGGGTAGGCCGAGGACCGGGACCGAGGCCCGCGGCCCCGGAGCCGGGATCCCGCGCACCCGGGACGCCGGAAAGGCTCCGGTCCGCCCCAGCGTCCCGGTAGATCGGGCGGTCTCCCCGCCCCGGAGGCCCCCGGCGCCCGGGCCGGACGCCGAGGGGACGGCCGAGGACCGGGACCGAGGCCCGCGGCGCCGGAGCCGGGATCCCGCGCACCCACCGCGGCGGAAAGGCTCCGGTCCGCGCCCGAGCGTCCCGGTAGACCGGGACGTCGGGCCGCCCCGGAGGCCCCCGGCGGCCGGGCGGGGCACCGAGGGGTAGGCCGAGGACCGGGACCGAGGCCCGCGGCGCCGGAGCCGGGATCCCGCGCACCCGGGACGGCGTAAACGAGGTTCCCGACCGGGGCCCGCGGTTCCGGAGCCGGCATCGCGTTCCGCGTCGCCGGCGTCGCCGGGGCCCGGCTCGGTAAACCGGCGGCTT
>JAWJVD010000206.1:35000-36177 GCA_038048745.1 Coluber constrictor foxii
GACGTTTCGAGGATCGAGTTTAAAATATTCCAAAGATGACACTCTCCCGCCCGCCTCCCCCCACACCGAGTGGTTTATCCGTAGGATCGAACCCTATCGTTCTATCGACCTCCGATATTATGGAGCACGGGACGGTTTTCCCATGGCTTCTGCTTTCCTGTGCGTCCCTTTTCCTTACGCTTCTCTCGTACTTCAAAATCGGGAAGACTGTGCCCTCGATTGTTTTCCATCCCTTTTCCCTCTTTCTTAGATCTCCCGGTGCAATCGTTTCTGTTTTTAGTAGGGTTTTCTCCTCCTCCGCCGCCCTCTTTTCCTTCTTGGCCTTTCTTTTGTATTTTAAAATTCTGCACTCTCCTATCCTGCCCTCTCTTTCCCACGGTTCACCCGTCCTTCCTCTTTCCTTTCTCCGGACGTCAAGCCCGAGAGACTTCTTTCGTGTTGGAAAATCGCAAAATCTTTTATTTCGTCCCGGACGTCTTCTTGTTTTCCATCTCTTTCTTAGATTTCCACTGTCAATCTCAGGGTAATCCTTTCGATTTTTTTCTGTTTTTCCCGACCCGCCCTCTTTTCCTTCTCGGTTCCTTTTCTCTTTGTCCGTACTTTCCGGCCGTGTTGCGACGGTTCGATTTTACACAGTCGGTCTCTCGGTCTTTGCCTTCTTCGTTATCCGTCTCTCTCTCTCTCTCTGGCTGGCATTAGGGGTTAGGGTCGGGGAAGCCAGCGTCATCTTCCCAAGAAAGCGGGACCCTTGGAACTTGGATCGGAAGGCTCGCGAGAGATAGCGAGAGATCTAGGCGAGAACGGAAGCTTTTCACTTAAAACCAGCTACTTAAAGCAACCCATCGTGGCAGGATGCCCGCCTCGAAGTCGAACCTTTTAAGGGTTAGGGTTGGGGTTTGGAGTTAGGGGTTAGGGGTTAGGGTTATCGTTCCGGAAATGATATCAGCAGAAACCATGGAAGAAAGCGAGAAAGGAAAGAAGAAAACCTCCCTTTTCCACGACGCTGGCCATCCCGGCTGAGTTGCCTGCCTGATTAGGAGGCAGCTCAGCTGGGATCGCCAGAGCTTGGATGGCCCAGCGCTGTGTAAAAGGGAAAAACGTAGCAAAAATCCCCCCCGCCCCCGCCCCCCCCCCCAGCTTGCTTACCTTAGCTGCTCGCCGCGACCCTTGCCTTGCC
>JAWJVD010000207.1:0-167913 GCA_038048745.1 Coluber constrictor foxii
ATAGGTTTTCTCCTATGAGTTTTGCTTCATTTTACCACCTTCCTGGCCATTGTTGTTAAGTGAATCCCTGCGGTTATTAAGTTAGGAAAAGGGTTGTTAAGTGAATCTGGTTTCCTCATGGACCTCGCTTGTCAGAAGGTTGCTAAAGTTGATTGCATCACACTGCAACGGTCGTAAATATGAACCGGTTGCCAAGCGTCAGAATATGGATATCACATCCCTTGGGGAAGACTGCAGTGGTCGTAAGTGTGAAAAACGGTCATAAGTCACTTTTTTCAGTGCCGTGGTAACTTTGAACGGTCACTATGTGAAACATTGTAAGTCAAGGACTCCCTGTATTGATCTAAATTTTGGAACTTGGAAATGGGAGGCAGGAAGAAATGAATTAATTTTTTCGGATTGCAGCAAAATCCCTGAATCTTGTTTGGCTCTTGAAGGTTGCAAGGAAGAAGCTGGCCAGCAGAGGGCACTGTTTGCCCTGCTATACAGATAGTCCTCGACCTACGACCATACTGGAGCCCAACATTTCTGGTGCTCAGTGAGACATTTGTTCAGTGACCTTCCTTGTCACAGTTGCTAAGGGAGTCATTGCAGTTGATAAATTAACTTGGTTGTTAAGCGAAGCGGGCTTCCCCGTGGACTTTGCTTGTCAGAAGGTTGCAAAAGAAGATCACATAACTCTGGGAGGCTGCCACCGTCAGAAGTATGAATCAGTTGCCAAGGGTCCGAATTTTGATTATGTCATCATGGGAGGCTGCAACGGTCGTGAGTGTGAAAAACGGTCATAAGTCACATTTTTCGGGGCCGTGGTCACTTTGAACGGTCACTAAATGAACCGTTGTAAGTTGAGGACAACCCGTATAGCATTGTAATTAAACTGCTTTTGTGCCCAAGTATGGCGGTAGAATCCTAGAATTCTGAATGTCCTGCAGTGAGTTGGCCATGACAAGATGTCGGCTGTCTTTAGAAGACCTCATGACGGCTGTGGCCAGGGGGGCCTTTTATTAGGTTCACCTGATTTACTAGTTCTGTCCTTTTCTGGATTGGGACGCCCTGCACGCGGTCACTCACGCCCTCATCCCGGCCCGTCTGGACTACTGTAACGCTCTCTACATGGGGCTCCCCTTGAAGAGCACTCGGAGGCTCCAACTGGTCCAGAACGCGGACACACGGGTGATTATGGGAGCCACTCAACGCACCCACGCGACACCTCTCCTGCACGAGCTGTACTGGCTCCCGGTGGTCTTCCGGGTGCAGTTCAAGGTATTGGTCACCATCTTTAAAGCGCTCCGTGGCTTAGGACCCGGATACTTACGGGATCGCCTTCTGCCACCGATAGCCTCCCACCGACCAACGCGCTCCCACAGAGAGGGACTCCTCAGGGTGCCGTCGGTTAAACAATGTAGACTGGCGACCCCCAGGGGGAGAGCCTTCTCTGTGGGGGCACCCACCCTCTGGAATGAACCCCCTGGGATACGTATGATTCCCGACCTGCCTACCGTTCACCGTGCCCTTAAGACTCTACTATTTCAACAGGCTGGACTGGCTTAAGAAGAATCTGGGTGGGGTGTTTTAAACTTGTGGATTTTTAACTGAAGAGCCAAAAAATTGGTTTTTAAATTTTGTATCTTATATTGTTTTACTATGGCTGTACATCGCCCTGAATCCTTCGGGAGAAGGGCGGTATAAAAATTTAATAAATAAATAAATAAAGTTGGCCATGAGTTGGCCATGGCAAGTTGGCCATGACGAGTTAATCATGGCAAGTTGACCATGATGAGTTGACCATGACAAGATGGCCATGATGAGCTGGCCATGGCAAGTTGGCCATGAGGAGTTGGCCATGACGAGTTAGCCATGTCAAGTTGGACATGACGAGTTAGTCATGGCAAGTTGACCATGATGAGTTGACCATGACAAGATGGCCATGATGAGCTGGCCATGGCAAGTTGGCCATGAGGAGTTGGCCATGACGAGTTAGCCACATCAAGTTGGCCATGATGAGTTCGCCATGGCAAGTTAACCATGATGAGTTGACCATGACAAGATGGCCATAATGAGGTGGCCACAGCAAGTTGGCCATGATGAGGTGGCCATGTCAATTTGGCTGTGTCAAGTTGTCCCATTCCCAAGAAGAAGAACCTCTTCTCCAAAGCACCTGAAGGCAGAACAAGAAGCAAAACGGATGGAAACCAATCAAGGAGAGAAGCAGCCTAGAAATAAGGAGAAACTTCCTAACAGTGAGGACAATTAACCAGCGGAACAGCTTGCCACCAGAAATGGTGACTGCTCCATCCCTGGAGGTTTTTAAGAAGAACCTGGACAGCCCCTTGCCTGAAATGATCTAGGGTCTCCTACTTGAGCAAGGGGGTTGGACTAGAAGACCTCCAAGGTCCCAACTCCGTTATTCTATTATACCAAACGAATGGTTGGGAGGCAAAGACTTTGAAATCCCCAAAAGACAAGCAGAGGAGGAAAAACAGCTGTATCGGCAGCCATTCTCTCCTGCCCCTGTTACACCGGCTTCTTCCCATCAACCTTCACACACACAAAAAACCCCAGAATATTTACTGAAGTTGCAGAGGGCAGAGCTACTGGAACATGGAAAGACAAATAACTGATTGACCGTGATGATTTACATAAATAAATAAATAAATAAATAAATAAATAAATAAATAAATAAATAAATAAATAAATAAATAAATAAATAAATAAATAAATAAATAAATAAATAAATAATAAATAATAAATAAATAAATAAATAAATAAATAAATAAATCCTGCAAAAAAAGATTAAACCTTCTAGGTTTGCCAGCCAGCTAGGAAAAGTTGGCTCTGCCCTGTTTTTCTGGGTAGATAAACAAGATATTTCTGGGCTCCAGTTCAAAAAGGAAACTCTGCCAACCATGGGCAGGTGGCATTCCTCTTAAAGGGACAGCGCCCAGAAGTTGGCAGAAGTCACAAAAAGTGACTTAGGACCGTTTTTCATACTTAACGATCATTGCAGCCTCCCGAAGGTCACGTGATCAAAACTCAGTTGCTTGGCAACTGAAATGTACTTATAACATTTGCAAACCGGAAGGGAAGGGAAATGACTGACACCCCCCCCCCCCGGATGCACCCCTGCTTTGCCAAAATCACGGAAAGAGGTTGTGAAATAGCCAGTCGTAAATCGAGGAGTGCCTTTCTGTCTCTCTCTCTCCCTGCCTCACTCCCTCTCCCTCGATCTCTTGCTCTCTCCCTCTTTCTCCCTCTTTCTCTTTCTCTCTCCCTCCCTCCCTCTCTCGCTTTCTCTCCCTCCCTCCCTCCCTCTCACTCTTTCTTTTCTCTCTTTCTCCCTCCCCCCTTTCTCCCTCTTTCTCTCTCTCTCCCTCCCTCTCGCTCTTTCTCTTTTTCTCTCCCTCCCTCCCATTCTCTCGCTCTTTCTCTATCTCCCTCCCTCTTTCTCTCTTTTCTCTTTCTCTCCCCCCTTTCTCGCTCTTTCTCTTTCTCTCCCTCCCTCCCATTCTCTCGCTCTTTCTCTCTCTCTCTCCCTCCCTCTTTCTCTCTTTTCTCTCTTTCTCTCCCCCCTTTCTCGCTCTTTCTCTTTCTCTCCCTCCCTCCCTCTCTCGCTTTCTCTCTTTTCTCTCTTTCCCTCCCTCCCTCTCTCTCGCTATTTCTCTCTTTCTCTCCCTCTCTCGCTCTTTTTCTTTCTCTCTCTCCCTCCCTCCTTCCCACCCTCTCCCTGTTTCTCTTTTCTCTCTCTCCTTCCCTCTCGCTCTTTCTCTTTCTCTCCTTCCCTCTCTCGCTCTTTCCCTTTCTCTCTCTCCCTCCCTCTCAGTTTCTCTTTTCTCTCTTTCTCACCCTTCCTCTCTCCCTCTTTCTCCCTTTTTTCTCTCTCTCTCCCTCCCTCTCATTCTCTCTCTCTTTCTTTTTCTCTCTCCCTCCCTCTCACTATTTCTCTCTCTCCCTCCCTCCCTCCCATTCTCTCGCTCTTTCTCTCTTTCGCTTTCTGTCTCTCCCCCTCTCTCTCGCTCTTTCTCTCCCTCCCTCACTCTCTCTCCCTCTTTCTCTCTTATCTCTCTCTCTCCTTCCCATTCTCTCACTCTTTCTCTCTTTGCTTTCTCTCTCTCTCCCCTCCTCCCTCCCTCCCTCTCTCTCTGCTGCTCCCTGGTGGTCATCAGGAGCTCAGCCTCAATTTCCCCAACAGCAATAGGTTGGATTTGAACTCCGTCCAGGAGTTCAAATGTGTCGCACCCCTGCTTTGCCCAAAATCACCGAAAGAAGACTTCTCGAAAGCCGCTTTCTGCCCTTTTTCATAAAACCCTGCTCCTCTTCTCCCTTTTTTTCTCCTCCGTTCAGAAAAAAAACAAACCTGTGGCCGGTTGGGGAAGAGCCAGATACGGATCGCGGCAGCCGGCTGGGACCAACCAGCAAGTCTGAATTCATTTTGTGCCTCTGAAACAAAAGGCAACCGCCTCCTTTTCTTCATGTCAGCTCAAGCGAGGAAGAGCCAGCTGGCAAAACCTCCGGGCCCCCTTTTCCCCTGTCCAAGGTCCGAGAGGCCAAGGGCACCGGCCGAGGGGACGGTCCCCTGGGGAAATTTACAGGTGCCTGAAAAAAAAAATCCCCAGGAAGAAGAAAAATAAATCTGTGCCGCTGAATTTATTGCCTGTTTGCTTCCTGGTGTAGATTCCTCAACTCTGCAGAGAGAGAGAGAGAGAGAGTTCTTTAACCACTGGCTTCTCTGGCCAGAGTGGCGGGAAGCAATGGCCGGACCAGGCCAGCGGTCAGCGAAAGCCAAGGCCGCTCTGCCCCCTCATTACTACGAGGGCTTCTTGGAGAAAAAGAACCCGTGGGACCAGGTACCGTTCTCTGGCTTGCTTCGGGAGAAGAAACGGGGCCAAAGAGTGTGGGAAAACCAGAACGGAGGCTCTTTGGAAGCTCTTCACATCTGGGGGAGGGAAATACAGCTGTTTTCCCCCCCTGGGAGATAAGGGCAGGGGCTGAATTTTAATCGGGGTGGTGGTGGTGATAGTTTCAAACAGCCTTGTCTGGCATATCAGGAAGTGTAAGGGTATGTGAGAAAGACTTTGAGAGACTGACGAAGGATTGATTCCTAGGAACGGACAGATAAGAGGCTGCATAGCCCTCAGCTGTACAGGTAGTCCTCGACTTACAACAGTTGGTTTAGTGACGTTTGAAGCTACTACGGCACTGGAAAAAGTGACCGATGACCGTTTTTCACATTTAACGACCGTTGCAGCATCCCCACGGTCACATGATTTACATTCGGATGCTTGACCGCTGGTTCCTATTTGTGACGGTTGCAGTGTCCCGGGGTCACGTGATTCCCCTTCTGACAAAGCAAAGTCAATGAGGAAGCAAGATTCCCTTAACAACCATGTTGTTACTAATTTAATAACCGCAGTGGTTCACTTAACACGTGCGGCAAGAAAAGACGTAAAACGGGGGGCAAAACTCACTTAACAAACGTCTCACTTTTGCAACATAAATTCTGGGCTCAGTTATGGTCGTAGGTCAAGGACTACCTGTATAATGGATAGAGAAAGAGACTCAGAAGGGACCCTCCCTAGTTTCTCAGGCTTTAATGGAGACAGGCTGGGTGGGGAAGGTGAATGGTGCCTACAGAACAGTCAAATAAGAGGCAGCATAACCTGAAGCTGCATAACGGATGGAGAAAGAAGCTCAGAAGAAACACTCCCTAGTTTCTTTGGATGTAAAGGAGACTCGGAAAGAAATGCTGCCTTGGGAACAGTCAGATAAGAGATAGCCTAGCCCTCACCTGCATAACAGATGGAGAAAGAGATTTAGAATGGACCCTCCCTAGTTTCTCAAGCTGTAAAGGAGATTTCGGGGGGGGGAGAGATGCTGCCTAGAGAACGGTCATATAAGCTGCATAATAAGTGGAGAAAGAGATTTAGAAGGGACCCTCCCTAGTTTCTTGGGCTCTAAAGGGTGGGGGAATGCTGCCTGGGGAACAGATAAGAGGCAACATTGCCTCAGATGCATAACAGGTGGAGAAAAAGACATAGAAGGGACCCTCCTTAGTTTCTCAGAAGATGGGGAATACATTCTAACTAGGGAACAGTCAGATAAGAGGCCGCATAGCCCTCCGCTGTATAACGGGTGGCAAAGGAGGTTCAGAAGGGACCCTCCCTAGTTTCTCAGGCTGTAAAGGAGAATGAAATAGGGACAAAATTGTACTTTATTTTATTTATTTACTTTGTGAAGCATGTATGAGATAACAGATATAAGTATAAACATGATTATGAATACATGAGATGGATACGAATAACAGGGAACAGGGACAGTAGGCATATTGGTACGCTTATGCACGCCCCTTACAGACCTCTTAGGAATGGGGAGAGGTCGACAGTAGGCAGTCTAAGGTTAAAGTTTTGGGGGTTTGGGGATGAAACCACAGAGTCAGGGAGTGCATTCCAGGCATTGACCACTCTGTCGTTGAAGTCATATTTCCTGCAGTCTAGTTTGGAGCTATTTATCTTAAGTTTGTATCTATTGTTTGCTCGTGTATTGTTGCGGTTGAAGCTGAAGTAGTCGTTGAGAGGTAGGACATTGTGGCAGATAATTTTGTCTACTACACTTAGGTCAGACCGAAAGCGGCGTAGTTCTTTGTTTTCTAAGTCTAGAATTTCAAATCTGGTGGCCTAAGGTATTCTGTTGCGAGCGGAGGAATGGAGGACTCTTCTCGTGAAATATCTCTGGACTCGCTCAATTGTATTAATGTCCGATATGCAGTGCGGGTTCCAGGCAGACGAGCTGTATTCGAGAATTGGTCTAGCAAAGGTTTTGTATGCCCTAGTTTTGCAGTACAACATTACCAGAGAAGAAGCTACCCAAGATTAGGTTAACAACTCTTAATGCCTTTTGGGAAATGTTGTTATAGTGAGTCCTAGCACTTAGATCATTAGAGATGAGTACTCCAAGGTCTTTGACGTAATGAGGGTGTTTCCAGACTTGCAAAATTCTGTCCCTTTATTATAAAGTAGAATGAGTCACAACTTTTGTGACGTGAAGAGAATTTAAGGCGAGAAAATTGAGAAGCTGTGATTAACTCTTTGGCCTGGCTGCCACGTGCCTCAGTGGCTGATCGGTGTCATTCAGTGGTGGTACAAAAAAAATTGGACTTTGCATTTTGTACGTTAGAGGTTTTCCATTTGTTTTTCTAATTGCACGTTTTGGTAACTTTCAAAAATATCAGATCGTGGCGGAATGGAAATGTGAGCCCATTATGCGTAATGGAGCTGGCCTCGAAAGCGGGAGGCTGTGAGTTCTAGTCCCACCTTAGGCATAGTAGCTAATTAACAGCTGTGGCAAGTACAAATAAGGTCATAAATTGGGTCATAACTCACAACATATGTCTCGCTTAGCAGCATAAACTTTGGGTCCAACTTTGTGGTCGTAAGTTGAAGTCTACCTGTAAAACATGGAATTTCAATGGAATGTTTTCTCTCCGGAAATCCCAGAAATTGTACGCGCGCACGCACACAAATGTCCAATCTGTTGTTGACCGCAGGGGGGCAAAAAAGTCAAGATGGCGGGCGGGACTGTGTGATCAAAGCCCTTAACCGTTTCAAGAGAATCCCATCCCTCTGTTCTCTTTTTATTTTAATAGGATTATAAGAAGTACTGGGCTGGCCTTTGGGGTTGCACGCTGTATTTCTACCATACCAACAGAGAGAGTCAGGTAAGTACAGTGTGGCGTTGCATGGTATGTGTAAAGTGACAAGGAATGTGTGCTCCAGACATCAAGACGACGAGCTGTGAGAGCCAAGGCCACTTCTGCAAGTGCTTGCCAAAACCAAAGACTTTTTCTCATAACAATACAAAGAGACTCCATTGGACAATGTGACCTGCTCTAATAGGGGGAGGGAGAATCCAATATTTTAACTATGTGGCTTTGCGCGGGAATTAGCTAGATCTGGTTTTGCCCTCGTCGGTGCCGAAACGATGTACTCAATAAAGTTTTGCATTCGGAGATTGGAGCGTCTCGACCATGCTTGCTCGGTTGGGTTCGTCAGTCGGAACGTTGACATCTAGTGTCTTAAGACCTTCCTGTGTTTGAATCTTGAAAAAAGTGGTTGGGCCAAATGAGAAACTGTTAGACTGGGTAGAAGGAAAAAGACTAAGTTTGGCAGCTGACTTGGATAAACTGCAACCTTGAGGACTAGAAGCTTGGAAACTGACTTTTTTACTCGTTCTTCCTCACCTCCAGTATATTGAGAAAATTGATCTGACTGACTTGGTCTCCCTGGCTGAAGACAACTGTCCAAGAAGCGTGAGTCCCATGTCTACAGAAAAACCAGGGCTGACTCTCAAGATGTGGAACCAAGAAATAAAGTTGCGGGTAATGTATTTGATTTATTTTTCTCTCTTTTTTTGTTACAAAGGGATTATTCTAGCCATAAGCTGTTCCTGAAATAAACATGGTTGTAGTATACTTAAGCAAGATAAAGTATGTCAAGAGCTCAGATGCAAAATCTTTCCAAACCATATCATCTTCTGTCTTTTTTTAAAAAAAACTTTAAACCCCGGTCAGTATTTGTATCCTGCTAGAAAACAGCTGGATTAATCTAGATCCAGGAGTCTCCCAAACGTGGCCACTTTAAGACTTGTGGACTTCAAGTCCCAAAATTCCTCAGCTAGCCACGCTGGCTGAGGAATTTTGGGAATTGAAGTCCGCAAGCCTTAAAGTGGCCACATTTGGGAGACCCCCCCCCCCAATCTAGAATCTAAATCACAACAAAACAAAATTAATTCTAGAATTTTGCAGGCTCCGTCACTGGAAGGTCAGCTAAGATTGGACATCTGTTTTGTCTGAGATAGTCTGATGAGTCTTGTGTGGGCTGGAGGTTGAACTAGATTTCTAGAAGATCTCAAGGTCTCTTACAACTCTATGGCTCTAAGATTTCATGATCTCCAGGGTTGCTTCCAACCTTGTGACAAGATGGCCAAGGTCCGTTTCTTCCCTGTGACTCTATGATTCTATGACTTCCGTTGCAACCCTATTCCTCCATGATTCCATGATCTTCAAGGTGGCTTCCAACCCTACGACCCTGTGATATCATAGCCTCACTTCCAACCCTGTGCTGTGACTCTATGATGCCAAAACCTCCATTGCAACCCCTAAAACTGTAATTCCATGACCTCCGAGGTCCCTTCCAATGCTGTGACTCTATGATTTCATGACCTCTGTTGCAACCCCTATAGCTATGATTCCATGACCTCCAAGATTGCTTCCAACTCTGTAACTCTGATTCCATGATCTCTAAAGTCTCTTCCAACCCCGTGACTCTATGATTCACAGTGACCCCATGACTCCATGATTTCATGACCTCCAAGGTCCCTTCTAACCCCGTGACTCTGTGATTCCATGACCTCCAAGGTCCCTTCCAATCCTTGGACTCTATGATTTCATGACCTCTGTTGCAACCCTCGTCACTGTGATTCCATGACCTCCAAGGTCCCTTCCAACCCTTTGACTCTATGATTTCACGACCACTGTTGCAACCTCCATAACTGTGATTTCATGACCTCCAAGGTCCCTTACAACCCTTGGACTCTATGATTTCATGACCTCCAAGGTCCTTTCTAACCCCGTGACTCTGTGATTCCATGACCTGCAAGGTCCCTTCCAATCCTTGGACTCTATGATTTCATGACCTCTGTTGCAACCCTCGTCACTGTGATTCCATGACCTCCAAGGTCCCTTCCAACCCTTTGACTCTATGATTTCACGACCACTGTTGCAACCTCCATAACTGTGATTTCATGACCTCCAAGGTCCCTTACAACCCTTGGACTCTATGATTTCATGACCTCCAAGGTCCTTTCTAACCCCGTGACTCTGTGATTCCATGACCTGCAAGGTCCCTTCCAACCCTTGGACTCTATGATTTCACGACCACTGTTGCAACCTCCATAACTGTGATTCCATGACCTCCAAGGTCCCTTACAACCCTTGGACGCTATGATTTCACGACCTCCAAGGTCCCTTCTAACCCCGTGACTCTGTGATTCCATGACCTCCAAGGTCCCTTCCAGTCCTTGGACTCTATGATCTCACAACCTCTGTTGCAATCCCCATAACTGTGATTCCATGACCTCCAAGGTGCCTTCCAACCCTGTGACTCTGTGATTCCGTGACCTCCAAAGTCCCTTCCAACCCTTGGACTCTATGATCTCACAACCTCTGTTGCAACCCCCATAACTGTGATTCCATGACCTCCAAGGTCCTTTCTAACCCTTGGACTCTATGATCTCACAACCTCGGTTGCAGCCCCCATAACTGTGATTCCATGACCTCCAAGGTGCCTTCCAACCCTGTGACTCTATGGTCTCACAACCTCTGTTGCAACACCCATAACTGTGATTCCATGACCTCCAAGATCCCTTCCAACCCTTGGACTCTATGATTTCACGACCTCCAAGGTCCCTTCTAACCCCGTGACTCTGTGATTCCATGACCTCCAAGGTCCTTTCTAACCCTTGGACTCTATGATCTCACAACCTCGGTTGCAGCCCCCATAACTGTGATTCCATGACCTCCAAGGTGCCTTCCAACCCTGTGACTCTATGGTCTCACAACCTCTGTTGCAACACCCATAACTGTGATTCCATGACCTCCAAGATCCCTTCCAACCCTTGGACTCTATGATTTCACGACCTCCAAGGTCCCTTCTAACCCCGTGACTCTGTGATTCCATGACCTCCAAGGTCCTTTCTAACCCTTGGACTCTATGATCTCACAACCTCGGTTGCAGCCCCCATAACTGTGATTCCATGACCTCCAAGGTGCCTTCCAACCCTGTGACTCTATGGTCTCACAACCTCTGTTGCAACACCCATAACTGTGATTCCATGACCTCCAAGATCCCTTCCAACCCTTGGACTCTATGATTTCACGACCTCCAAGGTCCCTTCTAACCCCGTGACTCTGTGATTCCATGACCTCCAAGGTCCCTTCCAACCCTTGGACTCTATGATTTCACGACCACTGTTGCAACCTCCATAACTGTGATTCCATGACCTCCAAGGTGCCTTCCAACCCTGTGACTCTATGGTCTCACAACCTCTGTTGCAACACCCATAACTGTGATTCCATGACCTCCAAGATCCCTTCCAACCCTTGGACTCTATGATTTCACGACCTCCAAGGTCCCTTCTAACCCCGTGACTCTGTGATTCCATGACCTCCAAGGTCCCTTCCAACCCTTGGACTCTATGATTTCACGACCACTGTTGCAACCTCCATAACTGTGATTCCATGACCTCCAAGGTCCCTTACAACCCTTGGACTCTATGATTTCATGACCTCCAAGGTCCTTTCTAACCCCGTGACTCTGTGATTCCATGACCTGCAAGGTCCCTTCCAACCCTTGGACTCTATGATTTCACGACCACTGTTGCAACCTCCATAACTGTGATTCCATGACCTCCAAGGTCCCTTACAACCCTTGGACGCTATGATTTCACGACCTCCAAGGTCCCTTCTAACCCCGTGACTCTGTGATTCCATGACCTCCAAGGTCCCTTACAACCCTTGGACTCTACGATCCCACAATTCTAATCCCGGCGTCATGCGTTCCTTACATGGGCTTTGTGTTCCCTTTACAGATGGAGAGCCTGGAACAGCAGGAAATGTGGAAAGGTTTTATACTCACCATGGTGGAGGTAGGGGGTCATTTATTCTCTGCCAGCCTCCTTAAGCAATAAATCATTTTCTGGAAGGTCTTGTACTTCTTTATTTTAAATTCAGGCAAGAGTAGCAGGGTGTCAATACTTAAAACTAAGCTTGGGGCATCCCAATGGTCACGCGATCAAAATTCAGAAACTTGGCAACTGACTCGTATTTAAGACGGTCGCAGTGTCCCAAGGTCACGTGATCCCCTTTTTGCGAACTTCTGACAAGCGAAGTCGATGGGGGAAGCCAGATTCACTTAGCGACCGCCTCATTCACTTAACAACGGCAGTGATTCGCATAACAACGGTGGAAAGACAGGTTGTAAACGGGAGCGGAGCTCATTTTAACAACTGTCGGGCTTAGCTACAGAAATGCTGGGCTCAGTCGTGGTCGTAAGTCGAGGACGACCTGTAATTATGTGACTTTTCCATCCAAATTAAAGAGCCCTGGAACAAACATTAAGGTGATTTGCACAGGCAGTCCTCGACTTACAGCGGGTCATTTAGTGACCATCCAAAGTTACAAAGGCACTGAAAAAAAGTGAATTACAACCGGTACTTTCTATATAGGTAGGACCGTTTTTCACACTTACGACCTTTCTGGCCTCCCCACGATCCACATTCAGACGCTTGGCCACCACCGACTCATACTTACGACCGTTGCTGTGTTTCCGACATCACGCCATCCGCTTTTGCGACCTTCCAACCAGCAAAGTAAATGGGGGAAGCCAGATTCATTTAACAACTGCCTGACTAATTTGATCAAACTGCGGCAATTCACTTAACGACTTGCGGCAAGAAAGGTGATAAAAAGGGGCAAAGCTCACTTCAAAAATGTCTCGCTCAGCGACAGAAATGTCGGGCTCAATTTTGGGCGCCGTAAGCCGAGGACTACCTCTGAATGTTTCTAAAAACGTAGATTTTTTTACGTTGGGCACCAGCTCAGCCTGTCTTCTGTGATCCTTAGATGAAGATCCCGGAATCCGTGTCGTTGTTGCCGGGACACCTGTACAGGTTGTCTGAAGCCTTGGAGAAGGAGCAAGAGAGGCGATCCGACCTCAGCGTGACCCTCAAAAGGGAAGAGAAACTGCCCAAGTGAGTAAGTTGTGAGCTGCTGGCAGTTTTGGGCCAATCACCAGGAGACTGGGAGTTCTAGTCTTGCCTTAGGCATGAAAGCCAATTGGGTGACTTTGGGCCAATCACCAGGAGACGGTGAGTTCTAGTCCCGCCTTAGGCATGAAAGCCAGCTGGGTGACTTTGAGCCAATCACCAGGAGACTGGGAGTTCTAGTCTTGCCTTAGGCATGAAAGCCAGCTGGGTGATTTTGGGCCAATCACCAGGAGACTGGGAGTTCTAGTTCCACTTTAGGTATGAAAGCTGGTGGGTGACTTTGGGCCAATCACCAGGAGACGGTGAGTTCTAGTCCCGCCTTAGGCATGAAAGCCAATTGGGTGACTTTGGGCCAATCACCAGGAGACAGTGAGTTCTAGTCCCGCCTTAGGCATGAAAGCCAATTGGGTGACTTTGGGCCAATCACCAGGAGACGGTGAGTTCTAGTCCCGCCTTAGGCATGAAAGCCAATTGGGTGACTTTGGGCCAATCACCAGGAGACGGTGAGTTCTAGTCCCGCCTTAGGCATGAAAGCCAGCTGGGTGACTTTGAGCCAATCCACCTCACAGGGTTGTTGTTGTAGAAGTAGGAAAAATAGGAGGAGGAAATTGGGTATGTTTGCTACCTTGAGTTACTTATAAAATAATAAAGGCAAGATCAACATTGAATAAATAAATGAATAAATAAATAAATACAAGAAGGGACAGATAGAGCAGCTCTGGAACCAAGTGCTTTCTGTTGACCAACAGCCTTGCAGTGTCGCACACTCTTAAGGTTCTCGTTCTCTCGTTCTCTCGTTCTCTCTCTCTCTCTCTCTTTCCTTCCTTCCTTCCTTCCTTTTCTTTCTTTCTTTTTCTTTCTTCTTCTTTCTTTCCTTCCTCCCTCTGCTTTTCTTCCTTGCTTCCTTCTTTCTTCCTCCCTGTTTTTATTTATTTTCCTTCCTCTTTCTTTCTTTTTTCTTTCTTTCTCTTTCTTTCTCCTTCCTTCTTTCCTTCCTCCCTCTACTTTTCTTCCTTCCTTCCTTCCCTCCCTCCCTCCTTTCTTTTTTTCTTTCTCCTTCCTTCTTTCCTACCTCCCTCCGTCCTTCTCTCTCTCTTCCTTGCTTCCTTCCTTCTTCCTCCCTGTTTTTTATTTATTTTCCTTCCTCTTTCTTACTTTTTTCTTTCTTTTTCTTTCTCCTTCCTTCTTTCCCTCCTCTGTCTATTTTTCTTCATTCCTTCCCTCCCTCCCTCCCTTCTTTCCTTCCTTCCTTTTCTTTCTTTCTTTCTTTTTCTTTCTTCTTCCTTCTTTCCTCCCTCTCTCCCTCCTTCTCTCTCTCTTCTATGCTTCCTTCCTTTTTCCTCCCTTTTTATTTATTTTCCTTCCTTTTTCTTACTTTTTTCTTTCTTTCTCTTTCTTTCTCCTTCCTTCTTTCCTTCCTCCCTCTACTTTCCTTCCTCCCTCCCTCCCTCCCTCCCTCCCTCTTTCTTTCTTTCTTTCTTTCTTTCTTTCTTTCTTTCTTTCTTTCTTTCTTTCTTTCTTTCTTTCTTTCTTTCTTTCTTTCTTTCTTTCTTTCTTTCTTCTCCCAGCTGTTTCTTCCAGGTCTCCAGAATGGAAGCTGTGGCCCTTCTGGAGCAGAACGAAAATTACGGCAACATGTTGCTGCGTCCCGGACAGGATGGGAAGAGTTTTTCGTTGACCGTTCGGCAGAAGGTGCATGGGTGAGTTGGAAGGACAAAGGCTCAGCTCAAAATTAGATGCAGGAGGAATCCTACATTTATCGTGTTCATTTCCCCATTTTTATGTTTTTTAAAATTTACACACACACACACACACACACACACTCACACACTCACACACTCACACACACAGTCCCAGCAATCCTAGGCAGTTCACGAATAAAAATGCTCAGAACAATGAGGCCTGGGGCCTGGTGGCCCAGCAGACTAAACCATTGTGATTAACTCCAGCTGTCTGCAATTATTGCAAGTTCGAATCTCACCAGGCTCAAGGTTGACTCAGCTTTCCATCCTTTCTAAGGTAGGTCAATTAAGCTGACTTTTGTATAAATATACAAAAGTATGAAGCTATTATTTAACGCATTGTAAGCCGCCCTGAGTCTCCGGAGAAGGGCGGCATATAAATCAAATTTTTAAATTTTTTTTTAAAAAATGAAACACTAAAATGCCCAAAATAAAGAATGTTCAGTCTTTCAAGATCTGGTTACTGGCAGTTCTCGACTTATAACTTACTTCCTGCCTTTCAGATGTCGACAGAGAACAATGAGCTTAACCTACTACGGGTAGTCCTCAACTTCCAACAGTTTGTTTAGTGACTGTTCGAAGTTACAACGGCACTGAAACAAGTGACTTACGACCGTTTTTCACACTTATGACTGTTGCGGCATCCCCATGGTCACGTGATTTACCTTCAGAACATCTGACTCACATTTATGACGGTCGCAATGTCCCGGGGTCACATGATCCCCCTTTTGCGACCTTCTGATAAGCAAAGTCCACGGGGAAGCTGGATTCACTTAACAACGGTGTCACTAATTGCAGTGATTCACTTAACAAATGTGTCAGGAAAAGTCATAAAATGGGGCAAAACTCCCTTAACCAATTTCTCACTTAACAACATACATTTTGGGCACAATGGCGGTCGTAAGTCGAGGACCACCTGTATTTTGCCTTCTGACCTTGGAAATGGCCTAAATAAAATCACACCCTGGGATGAAACTTAAGAGGGGACAGAATTCGAATTCCGTTTTGTGTTCTTTGCAGAGCCGTGAGTGTCAAGCACTATAAAATCAACGTCGTCGGTGGGGAATACATCATCGTTATGGAAAAGCCGGTAAGGGGACCAGGAGGATTGCAATGATGGCAAACCAGGTTTTTAGAAAAGAAGGGAGGAGAGAATAGAACTTGATCAGATAACATTTTCAACTTATTCGTTTAAAATATACACTTTTTAAAATGGACGAGCTCCCCAGGTTACTAGATCTCATGTAAATGGGGAAAAATGTGAAAAGCTTGCATGTTCTCAGTTGAATATAGGTGGGTTTTTTTCCTTCCTTCCTTCCTTCCTCCTTCTCTATCCCCTTCCTTCCTTCCTTCTCCTCCTCCTCCTCTATTTCCGTCCTTCCTTCCTCCTTTATATCCTTCCTTCCTCTTCTCCTTCCTTCCTTCCTCCCTATTTCCATCTTTCCTTCCTTTCTTCCTCCTCTACTTCTCCTTAACCTTCCTTCTTTCTCCCTTCTTTCCTCCCTCCCTCCCTTCTTTCTTTTTTTCCTTCCTTCCTTCTCTATTTCCTTCCTTCCTCTTCTACTTCTCTTTCCCTTTTCTTCCTTCTTTCCTCCCTTCTTTCCTCCCTCCTTCCCTCCTTTTCTTCCTTCCTCCCTCCCTCCTTCCCTTCTCTATTTCCTCCCTCCCTTCCTTCTCTATTTCCTCTCTTTCTTCCTCCCTCCCTCCTTTCTTTCTTTCCTTCCTCCCTTCCTTCCTTCTCTATTTCCTCCCCTCTCCTTTCCTTCTCTATTTCCTCCCTTTCTTCCTCCCCTACTTCTGCTTCTCCTTCTTTCTTTCCTCCCTTCTTTCCTCCCTCCCTCCCTCCGTTCTTTCTTTCTTTCCTTCTCTATTTCCTTCCTTCCTCCTCTACTTCTCCTTCCCCTTCCTCCCTTCCTTCCTCCCTTCCTTCCCTCTCTATTTCCTTCCTTTCTTCTTCCCCTACTTCTGCTTCCTCTTCCTTCCTTTTTTCCTCCCTCCCTCCCTCCCTCCTTTCCTTCCTCCCTCCCTCCCTCCCTCCCTCCCTTCTTTCCTCCCTTCTCTATTTCCTTCCTTCCTTCCTTCCCCCATCCCCAACCATCTGAACTCCAGCACAAGGCGGGAGTAACTCCAAACAGCTGAGAGTTTTCAAATGTCTTGAAATTCCGCTGTCACGTTTTGAGTTTTTTTCATCTGACTCCAGGAAAGCTTTGGCCCCTTCTCCATTCCCACGCTTTTCTCCCCTCTCAGAATTACTGCTCCTCCCTCATGGCCGTGCTTGACTTCTTCATCACCAAGACGAAGGGCATCCTCGTGCCGCTCAGCGTGGAGAAGAGCTACGCCATGTCGCTGGGTAAGCCTCCCCCCATATATCCAGAATTGTTCAGGGCGCTGGAGAGCAAAGGGGGAGAAATAGCAGGCCATCCTCGACTTACGACCCCAATGGAGCCCCAGATTTATGTTGCTAAGCAAGACAGTTCAGTGAATCACTGCCGTGGTTAAGTTAGTCACTTGGTTGTTAAGTGAATCCAGATTCCCCATGGACTTGTCGCAAAAGGGGATCATGTGACCCCGGGGACACTACAACCGTCATAAATATGAACCACTTGCCAATCTTTTGAGTTTTGATCACGTGATCACGGGGATGCTACAAAGGTCGTAAGTGTGAAAAATGGTCCTAAGTCGGGTTTTTTTTCCGGCGCCGCTGTAACTTCGAAGGGTCACTAAACGAACGGTTGTAAGTTGAGGACTACCTGTAAGTCAGAAGCCCCTCCCCATTTTCTACCGGGACTTCGTTCCTTTGCAGAGGTCGTGGAGGCGGATCAGGAAAGCGAGCAGAGCACGTCGGGGTCCCCCGGGGAGCCTGAAGACCCCCAAACACCTGGTAAAGGTACCTTGATGCTAATTCCGTGGCTGAATTCGCACCTGGATCATGGAAGAATCCGTTTTATTTCCTGCGTCGAATTGGCCCACGAATGCTATGATGCTTCCACAGAATTTTCTTTGCCAGGGGCTAGTGAATAGAATGGGAATGGAATGGAATGGAATGGAATGGAATGGAATGGAATGGAATGGAGTAGAGTAGAGTAGAGTAGAGTAGAGTAGAGTAGAGTAGAGTAGAGTAGAGTAGAGTAGAGTAGAGTAGAATAGAATAGAATAGAATAGAATAGAATAGAATAGAATAGAATAGAATAGAATAGAATAGAATAGAATAGAATAGGAGGAGGAGGAATGGAATGGAATGGAATGGAATGGAATGGAATGGAATGGAATGGAGTAGAGTAGAGTAGAGTAGAGTAGAGTAGAGAAGAGAAGAGAAGAGAAGAGAAGAGAAGAGAAGAGAAGAGAAGAGAAGAGAAGAGAAGAGAATAATGAAGAATGGAATGGAATGGAATGGAATGGAATGGAATGGAATAGAATAGAATAGAATAGAATAGAATAGAATAGAATAGAATAGAATAGAATAGAATAGAATAGAATAGAATAGAATAGAATAGAATAGAATAGAATAGAGGAGGAGGAATGGAATGGAATGGAATGGAATGGAATGGAATAGAATAGAATAGAATAGAATAGAATAGAATAGAATAGAATAGAATAGAATAGAATAGAATAGAATAGAATAGAATAGAATAGAATAGAATAGAATAGAATAGAATAGGAGGAGGAGGAATGGAATGGAATGGAATGGAGAAGAATAGAGTAGGGTAGAGTAGAGTAGAGTAGAGTAGAGTAGAGTAGAGTAGAGTAGAATAGAATAGAATAGAATAGAATAGAATAGAATAGAATAGAATAGAATAGAATAGAATAGAATAGAATAGAATAGAGGAGGAGGAATGGAATGGAATGGAATGGAATGGAATGGAATGGAATGGAATGGAATAGAACAGAACGGAATAGAGGAGATGGAATGGAATGGAATGGAATGGAATGGAGTAGACTAGGGTAGAGTAGAGTAGAGTAGAGTAGAGTAGAGTAGAGTAGAGTAGAGTAGAGTAGAGTAGAGTAGAGTAGAGTAGTAGAATAGAATAGAATAGAATAGAATAGAATAGAATAGAATAGAATAGAATAGAATAGAATAGAATAGAATAGAATGGAATAGAATGGAGTAGAGGAGGAGGAGGAATGGAACAGAACAGAACAGAATTCTTTATTTGGCTCTGTGGCCTTTTGCGGGGGGTGGTGGGGGGTGGAGAGAGGACCCCACAACAGTGGGGCTAGCTAGTCACTTGAAACCACCACCACCCTCCTTATAATAATTCAACACTAAATGGCTATCTGGGGATTTCCTTCCTCCACCTTCGGATGTTTTAATTGTCATTATATAATATAATCTGGAAATGCTTATCCCTAATTTAATTTTTCAGTTTCTCAGGTTAGGATTTAGACGTTTTCCTGCCCTGATGTGTTTTTTGAGGGAGATGGCTGGTTTAGAAATATGAAATATACATAGCAATAGCACTTAGACTCACATAACGCTTCACGGTGCTTTACAGCCCCCTCTAAGCAGTTTACAGAGTCAGCATTTTGGCCCCCAACAATCTGGGTCCTCATTTTACCCACCTCGGAAGGATGGAAGGCTGAGTCAACCTTGAGCTGGTCAGGATCGAACTCCTGGCAGTGGACAGAGTTTGCCTGCAATACTGGATTCTAACACTGCACCACCACATAGAGATTGATGAGATAGATAGATAGATAGATAGATAGATAGATAGATAGATAGATAGATAGATAGATAGATAGATAGATAGATAGATAGATAGAGATAGATAGATGATAGATGATAGAGATAAAGGTAAAGGTTCCCCTCGCACATATGTGCTACTCGTTCCTGACTCTAGGGGGCGGTGCTCATCTCCGTTTCAAAGCTGAAGAGCCAGCGCTGTCCAAAGACATCTCCGTGGTCATGTGGCTGGCATGACTCAACGCCAAAGGCGCACGGAACGCTGTTCCCTTCCCACCAAAGGTGGTCCCTATTTTCCCACTTGCATTTTTTACGAGCTTTCAAACTGCTAGGTTGGCAGAAGCTGGCATAAGTCACGGGAGCTCACCCCATTACGTGGCACTAGGGATTTGAACCGCTGAACTGCCAACTTTTCGATCGACAAGCTCAGTGTTTTAACCACTGAGCCACTGTGTCCCTTATGAAAGAGATTGATGATAGATAGACAGACAGATAGATAGATAGACAGATAGATAGTTATGATTGAGATAGCTGATAGATATGATAGATAGATAGATAGATAGATAGACAGACAGACAGACAGACAGACAGATATTTGATAAAATTTGAGAGAGAGAGAGAATAAGATGGTAGATGATTTATGGATGGATAAATAGATGTAGGTTGATAGATTGATAAATTGATACATAGATAGAAGAGAGAGAGAGACAATTAACAGATAGTAGGTAGATGATAGATGGAAGGATGGAGGGATGGATGGATAGATGGATAGATAGATATGATAGATAGATAGATAGATAGATGATAGATAGATAGATAGATAGATAGATAGATAGATAGATAGATAGATAGATAGATAGATAGATAGATAGATAGATAGATGGATACATACATACATACATACATACATATTTGATAGAGTTTGATAGATTGAGAGAGAGAGAATTATATGGTTGATGATTTATGGATGGATAGATAAATGTTGGTTGATAGCAGGGTTGAAATCCAGCAGGTTCTGACAGGTTCTGGAGAACCGGTAGTGGAAATTTGGAGTAGTTCGGAGAACCGGCAAATACCATCTCTGGCTGGCCCCAAAGTGGGGAAGGAATAGGGATTTTGCAGTATCCTTCCCTTGGAGTGGGATGGGAATGGAGATTTTGCAGTATCCTTCCCTTGGAGTGGGGTGGGAATGGAGATTTTGCAGTATCCTTCCCCTGCCACACCCACCAAGCCACGCCCATCAAGCCACACCCACAGAACCAGTAATTAAAAAAATTGGATTTCACCACTGGTTGATAGATTGATAAATTGATAAAGAGATGGAAGAGAGAGACAGATGATAGATAGATGATAGATAGATAGATAGATAGATAGATAGATAGATAGATAGATAGATAGATAGATAGATACTGTAAATGACAGATAGACAGACAGACTGTTAATGGATCGATCAGCTTGGCTGGAATTTCCCCACTATAGGTTGTCCTCAATTTATGATCATAATTGAGTCCAACATTTCCGTTGCCAAGTGAGACAGCTGTGAAGTGAGTTTTGCCCCATTTTACGACCTTTCTTGCCACAGTCCTTAATTGAATCATGGCAGTTGTTAAAAGCGATCCAGGCTTCCTTGTCGAATTTGCTGGTCAGAAGCTCAACCGTCACAAATATGAACCAGCGGTCCAGTGCCCGAATTTTTGATCCCGTGACCCTGAGGATGCTGCAGCGGTCTTAAGTGTGAAAAGCGGTCCTAATTCGCTTTTTTCAATGCCGCTGTCACTTCAAACGGTCACTAAACGAGTCGAGGATCACCTGTACGTCTCTCCATTTGCCTGCAGACAAACTTGTGAAACAAAAGAGCGTCGAATCGCTGAATTCGAATTGGCCGTCCCCGCCTCCTCCTCTGCCACCGATCGTGCCCATCCCGCCTCCGCGCCGGGCATCGGCCCCCCAACCCATTCATGTCTACGAGGAGGAAGACCCTCCGCAGAAGACGTACGTGAACGAAGAAGGTGAGTGGAGAACGGCGGATCACGCGAGTGATATTACAATCCCCAACAACCCTGGCAGGTTGGAACAGGGTTGAAATGCTCTGAAGTCTGCAACGGTTCGCTTCGCTACTGGTTCGCTTCGTGCGTGCACGTGAAGTGCGCACCAAACACGTGCTTTACCACGCAGCCCAGAAAAAGGAGGAATGTTGTGGTCCGTCAGTGGCCTGTGCAGCTAATAGCTGATTCTGACAATGAGGAGGCTGGTGTGGTGCTGCGTGAGCAGCCTGTGCAGCTGGCGCTCAAGTCGGACAGTGAGGAGGCTGGAGAAGATGTGGTGCCAGAGGCGGGGATTCAGCCAGGGCCTTCAGAACCTCCAGAAGCTCCTTTAAGTGAAGAGGATGAAGAGGAGGAGCCTCTTCTCGATGCATGGGCACGCAGAGCTGCCAAAAGGCAGGAGTGGCTCCTCAGGAGGAGGTCTCCTCAGAAGTAAGGCTTGGGGCTAATTGGCCACTCCCTTAGCCTATTTAAGGAGGAATTCCGACTGAAGCAATATGTAGGGAACAACTTTAGTTCACACTCCTTCATGTCTTGCTTCTGGGCTTTCTGCCAACTCTAGTAAAACTGTGATTACCTCATCTCAGAATTCTGGTAGGCTGTTAAGACAGTTCATTAACAGCCTTTGAATGATAAAGACTAAATTATTTGAGTAAAATAAGCTTTGTATAGAGTTTGTGTGTGCTGCGTTCTTTGGGATCCGTAGCTGGGGCAGAATAAGGATTAAGAAGCCTTTTCTGAGTCTGCAAAGGTAAGTAGAACAGCGAGGGGAAGGGAACAGCTGTGCCGCACAATTTATATTCGCTAGTAAGCAGGATTTCCTGCTTTCTAGCGAATATAAATCGCACGGCGCAACTAATCGTCAGAAATACCGGATCACCTAGGCCGGTAGGGTTTTTTTTACTACAGATTCGCAGCATTTATTACTACCGGTTCAGGCGAACTGATCCGAACTGGTAGCATTTCACCCCTGGTGTGGTAAAAATCAAAATGGACGCCATAACTGTGAAATTTTGAATTTTTCTCCTTTTGGAAATTTTATGTGATTTTTTTTTTGTTTAATCGTTAAATTATTCTGATTTTTAGTGTTCATTTTATTGATTGTATCGTACGCCACCGAGAGCCCCTATCTTGAGGGAGAGGGGCGGTTAGGAAATACGAAATATAAATACATAAATAGAGTTTGTTGCTACTTCAAAGGCTGTTTCCTGTTCATATGGGCAACTCCACGGGTCTGATTTTGGATTTCAAGGAGGCCTTGATTTACGACGGAATGTTTAGTGACATTCACAACTGGAACAGGGCCCTTAAGGCCCATAAAGCATCCCTGGCTGTCACAAAACGGGGTCTGATTTGGGATTCTAGGTCGTCCTCGATTTACGGCCGTTCTTTTAATGACTATTTGCAATTGGAACAAGGGCTATATAGCCAAACACTCCTGGCTATCATAAAATGGGATTTGGGATTTGGGCTTGCAGGTAGTCCTTGATTTATGACCGGTCATTTAACGGCCATTTGCAATTGGAACAGGGTGCTTTATGGCCCGTAAAACACTTCTGGCTGTAATAAATAATCCCCCAGAGCACATGACTGCATTTCGGATATTTGCCAACCTCTTCGCATTTACAACCAGTTGCCAAGTGCTTTGTGATCATGTGTTCATCCTTTGTGATTTTTTTTTTTCCTGTCGGCTTCCCCAGAAAGTCATTGGGGAAGACGGCAGGGAATGTTGCAAACAGAGGGGATGTTGGATTTGAGGTTTGTTCCTCCAGCGGATTGAGGGGCAATCTGGTAAATCTGGTAAAATCCGGAAATCTGATAAAAAACTGCTAGTTTTTAGGACTCATGACCCCAATTGAGCCCAAAATTTCTAAGCGAGACATTTGTTAAGTGAATTTTGCCCCATTTGATAATCTTTCTTGCCACGGTTGTTAAGTGAATCCCTGCAGTTGTTCAGCTAGTAACACGGTTGTTAAACGAATCTGGCTTCCCCATTGACTTCGAAGGGGATCACGCAAAGCCTGCCCTCGCCGACCGTCATAAATAGGAGTCAGTCGCCCATTTGGATCACGTGAGTTCAGGGATGCTGTAACGGTCATAAGTGTGAAAAACGGTCGTAAGTCCATTTTTTTCAGGGCCACTGCAACGAACTTTTGTAAGCCGAGGACTATCTGGACTATTTTTTTTTTTTAAATGAAATTTTCTGCCGTGAGAACTGAGGTATGTTTTCTCTATCTTTCCACCTGGTGCAGATGCAGCGTGGGATGAACCTGGGGACCACGAAGCGAGGTGGAAAGGGCCCCCACCCCCTGTGCGTGTACCTCCCAAGCCACCAAAAAGACCACCGAAATCCGGTATGGTTTGCGAGACTTGTGGTTCCTTGTGTCAATGATTGTCATCCAGCGAACAAAAGCAACAAGCTTTTGTCCAGATTTGTTCGGTAGACAGGACGATGCTCAGGGTAATATATCCAAAGAGCCTTGAGCTATGAATCCTGGTCTCTTTCTTTTTTTAAAAAAAAAAGGATTCTAGTCCTCATGATTCTGCCAATTTAAATAGGAGCATTGGGTGTTATGTGCTAAGCAGGAGTGAGTTCTGCTGACCTTTACTACCAGTTTGTATCGCGCCCACACGCTCTTCTGCACATGGCCAAAAGCTTCTGTGCATGCACAGATCGCTTATGGTGACGTCCGCCTCCCGCTGGTTTTATTACCGGTTCTTACGAACCGGCCCGAACCGGGAACAACCCACCACTGGAGCTAAAGGCAGATAATGGGACGGTGGGCAGGATCTCTTCTAAGGTTGAAGGGAGACTTAGGGCGTAGGGCAAATCTATCTTCCTGGTGTTACATGCAGTTGGATTTTGGGATACAGTCCGTCCTTGACTTACAACTCTTCATTTAGCAACCATTCAGAGTTACAGTTTAGGATAGGATAGTGGTGAAATTCAGCCGGTTCTATCCGGCTTGGGCAAACTAGTAGCGCCGGTGGCAGGAGGCTCCATCCACCCGCCCGGATGTCAGCACATCCTGTTTTCGACCCTCTGCGCCTGTGTGGAGGGGGGCAGGGGTGGGTTCTACTTACCTTTACTACCGGTTTGTAACGGGGCCGCGCGGGTGCGCTCGCTTCGCTCGCGTGCATGCGCACTCTACTGGGTCAGGGTCGGTGGGCAGAGACTCCTACCGGTTTTACTACTGGTTCTATAGAAGGGGCAATCCACCACTGGAGGAGGTGCGTGTGAGCATAGTGAGTGAGTGAGCAAGCTTGCTCACATTTGCGAACAGGTAGCAAAGGTAAGTGAATTTCACCCCTGGATAGGATAGGAAAGGATAGGATGGCATGGCATGGCATGGCATAGCATGGCGTAGAGTAGAGTAGAGTAGAGTAGAGTAGAGTAGAGTAGAGTAGAGTAGAGTAGAGTAGAGTAGAGTAGAGTAGAATAGAATAGAATAGAATAGAATAGAATAGAATAGAATAGAATAGAATAGAATAGAATAGAATAGAATAGAATAGAATAGAATAGAATAGAATAGAAGTAGAGTAGGGTAGAGTAGAATTAGAGTAGAGTAGAGTAGAATTAGAGTAGAGTAGAGTAGAGTAGAGTAGAGTAGAGTAGAGTAGAGTAGAGTAGAGTAGAGTAGAACAGAACAGAACAGAACAACAGAACAGAACAGAACAGAACAGAACAGAATAGAATAGAATAGAATAGAACAGTAGAGTAGAATTAGAGTAGAGTAAAGTAGAGTAGAGTAGAATAGAATAGAGTAGAGTAGAGTAGAGTAGAATTAGAGTAGAGTAGAGTAGAGTAGAGTAGAGTAGAGTAGAGTAGAGTAGAGTAGAGTAGAACAGAACAGAACAGAACAGAACAGAACAGAACTGAATAGAATAGAACAGTAGAGTAGAATTAGAGTAGAGTAGAGTAGAGTAAAGTAGAGTAGAGTAGAATAGAATAGAGTAGAGTAGAGTAGAATTAGAGTAGAGTAGAGTAGAGTAGAATAGAACAGAACAGAACAGAACAGAACAGAACAGAACAGAACAGAGCATTCAGAACTTCTAGGTTGATTAGTTTCTAGGTTGATTAGTTTCCACCCATTGCTTCTTGTCCTACCCACAGGTGCTTTGGAGAATAGCTTGACTCCCTCTTCTTTGGGGCAGCCCCTGAGCTATTGGGAGACTGCTATCCTGTCTCCCCTGGTCCTTCTCTTCACTAGACTAGCCATGCCCAGTTCCTGCAACCGTTCTTCATATGTTTCAGCCTCCAGTTCCCTCATCCTCTTTGTTGCTCTTCTCTGCACTCTTTCCAGAGTCTCCACATCTCAACATACGTTTTTTTTTAAAATCTCTTAAAGGCAGCTTACTCGAGGGTAAAACTTCCCCCAGAAATGATGTACTCTTCACCAAAGAGAAGACTCCGTTATTCGGAAGCACAACTACTGGTAAGTTTAATTTATTGTCCAGAAATCCACTTACTGGATTCCACCCATATGTTTATTAATCACAGGTAGTCCTCGATTTACGACCACAATTGAGCCCAAATTTTCTGTTGTCAAGCGAGGCATTTCTTAAGTGAATAACGGGGTTGTTAAGTGAATATGGCTCCCCCGTTGACTTGGCTGGTCAGGAGTTCGCAAAAGGGGATCGCATGACCCCCAGGACGCTGCGCCCGTCATAAGTACGAGTCAGTTGCCAAGCGTCTGAATTTTGATCGCATGGCCGTGGCGAACGCAACAACCATCGTAAGCGTGAAAAAAACACAAGTCGCTTTTTTTCAGCGACGTTGTAACTTTGAACGGTCACTAACCAGACGGTCGTAAGTTGGAAACTACCTACTGCAGGCATTTATTTTTTTTTTACTGGCAAAGGTAAGTGAAGTTGTTAAATCTGTGATCATGTTATGGAATGACGTGACCAAGCGACATCCCTAGGTCAGCCAGAGAGAGAGTTTATTTGCGCAAAGACTCAGAAGCTAGTTTCGCATCTTAGCTTTGAGTAAAGACTCCATGATTGTATGACGAATTATATACTGTTTCAAACAAAGGATTCTGCTAACACAGCAACTTTCCATATATGGTTAACATACATTTGTTATTTTTAATTGACATTTCCTTATTACTAAGATTTTACATCATCCTTGCCAAACAATCATTATTCTTCTGTAACTGGCTAAAGTACAAATTCTTCTTTTGATATTTGCTTCTCGTCCAGGTACTATTCTTTGGCCTAATCACCTTTAACAATGTTTCATTAAGATGCTCCCTTTTCTTCTGACAAGTTAGGGGGTCACTTAGAGTATCAAAGGAAGTTATGCTGACTTTGTATTCTCTCCAGCTGGATGTATTTCCTGCTTTCAGAATATAGTTGCTTTTAGAATATAGTGAATAGAAAGTTATCCAGTGGCCATCCAACACCTCCCGCTACATTAGTCATGTGGGGGGGGGGGATGTGACCATTTTACAACAACCTGCCTTGCTTTACGGGTTTGTAAAACCCCCGTTCTGTGGCTGTCCTAACTTCGGACGGTCATAAGATGAGCGGTCGTTAAGCGAGGACTCCCTTTAATTTCCAAACCTGGAGGGTTTTTTTTTTTTTTTTTTACTCTGCAGGCATGCTCTGGATGTGTGTTGCTGATGTATTGTTTCTCTCTGCAGAGCTGACCGAGGAGCTGAAACGCAAACTTGAGGAAAGAAGAGCCAAGATGGAGAATTAAAAGACGGCGGACATTTTGATTAAAGAATCCACACGGTGACAAGGAAGAGACGAAACGACTGAACTCCCAACCAAATCTACCTCTGGATCCCTCTGGAATCTGCTCTCTTAGGCGGGAAGATCAGGTCGTTTAATGGATCGGATCTGAAAACCCACCCTTGATCTGGCTTTGAGACCCTCTTCGTAGCCATTGGCTGGGCTGCTGTGATGTCACAGCCAGCGCCGATCCCACAGTTAAAAGTTAAGAGGGGATTTGAAGGGGATTTGAGGAGAATTCCTAAAAGTGGCATGAAGAAAGAATCGATCAGTCTCGGATCCAGGAAATAATTAACCAGTGGAACGACTTGCCACCAGAAATTGTGGCTGCTCCATCACTGGAGGTTTTTAAGAAGAGACTGGAGAGTCATTTGCCTGAAATGGTATATCTCCTGCCTGAGGAGGGGGTTGGACTAGAAGACCTCCAAGGTCCCTTCCAGCTCTGTTATTCTGTTAATGCTAACCGCGCTTTTCAGAAGAGATCAGCAAGGAGAAAAATGGGGGGAGGGGAAAATCATATGTTTGAGCAGGTAGCGAGACAGACAATGAAGGAGGAAAAAAAATCCAATCACAATTCTGCTTCCGAATTTTGACGAAGTAGGAGGAAGTGGCTCTAACAAATCAAGAGGACTAGAAGATCAAGGGGAATTTACAGGACCCTTGGAATATTCTTGGATGGATGAACTTCACATTATTCCTGCAAAACTTGGTCCACCCAACCACAGTTGCAAATCCAGGGCAACGCTGAAGTAGATGAAGCGGGATCTGCTAGATGACCACTGGATAACTTTCTATTCACTATATTCTAAAAGCAACTATATTCTGAAAGCAGGATATGCATCCGGTTAGAAAATGTACAAGCTCAGCTTAAAATCCTTTGATACTCTAAGAGTTACCCCCTAACTTGTCAGAAGAAAAGGAGCATCCTAATGAAATATAGTTAAAGGTGATTAGATCAAAAATAACCACCTGGGCGGGAAGTTATTTATCACAGAATAATTGATTGGCAAGGATGATGTAAAACTTCAGTAATAAGGAAATGTCAATTAAATGCAACGGATGTATGTTAACCATATAAGGAAAGTTGCTGTGTTAGCAGACTCCTTTGTTTGAAACAGTATAAAACTGTGGTCTCAGAATTATCAAATTGTTTGGATACGTAGGTACATAAACCGCTCTGAACCTACTCTCTCTCTGGCTGACCTAGGGATGTTGTTTGGTCACTTCATTCCATAACAACACACCAACACACTTTCGGTGCAGTTTATAGGAAAAAGAAATCTCACGTGAAGCGGAGTTGTGTGACACGCCACAGGGAGAACGTCAAATGACAAGGTGACCGCCCATCGGTAGGCTGAAACGGAGAAGCAAAATGACCAACGTGGGATTAATTTACACCCCGCCAACCATGATTTCAGCTAACTGGCTTCAAATGCTAGTGATCTGTCCCCCTCTACATACACCCACAAAAACACAGCCAGTCGAGGGTTAAAGAAGCACTTGGCACACACCACAGTTCTTATCTCCAACTTGGCAGCGATATGCACACCGTCTGCCAAGTGTTTTAATTGTTCACAGAAAGAAAATCACATACGTAGCTTTGCCAAAATCCGTTCTTTTAGCTCCAATGACTACCAGATTGAGTTATTGTTCGTCACAGGGATCATTGACCACCACCCTCTCTTATATAGTCTCTGGGGTGTGGTCCAGTGACTCATTGGTCCTGTGACTCAAGTCCAGTGACTCAGGTCTATTCCCTCGCACGTCTCCTCAGCTGCTGCAAGCGCTTATCTCGCCTTCGTTGACGTGCGTCCAGGAATGACGTCTCTCCCTCACTCTCATCTGAGACATCTGTTTCTCCACTACTTTGCTCTCTTTTCAGCTGGCACCTGAGACGGTGCCAGAGGGGGGGGGGGCTGGGAGATCTGGCTGGCTCCTCTTCCTCATGCTCAGAGCTTCCTTCCTCCAATGGGATAGGCTCAGAGGACGGGGCCACAACAGCTAGATTGCAAGCCTCTAAAACTCAGATTATACTTCGAATATTGCATCCGGATTTGGCTGCGACGATGTAAAAAAGATTTTGAGATTCTAGAAAGATTGCAGAGAAGAGCAACAAAGAGGATTAGGGGACTGGAGGCTAAAACCTACGAAAAATGGTTGTAGGAAGTGGCTATTGTCTAGTCAAGTAAAAAGAAGGACTAAGGATGACATGATAGCAATATTCCAGTATTCCACATAGAGGAAGAGGTCAATTTATTCTCCAAAGCACCTGAAGGCAGGACAAGAAACAATGGATGGAAACTCATCAAGGAGAGAAGCAACCTGGAATTAAGAAGAAATATATTGACTATGAGAACAATTAATCCATGGAACAACTTGCCTCCAGAATGGTAGAGGGTCTCCTCTACCATTTCAGTCAAATGAGCAGGGGGATGGACTAGAAGACCTCCAAGGTCCCTTCTGTTTTTCTGGAAATGGGGTCCTTTGCCACCTGTTCTCCCAGCACAGGTTTACTCAGAAGTGTGCAAGAGAGCTAGCTGGGTTTTCCAGCTTTCTCTTGTCTTCTTCTTAACATCTGGAATTCAGTTAGCGGCGGGAGGATTGCAGGGTCCTGGTGGAGTTGTTTGAAATCAATCAAATCAAATTATTGGAACAGTGGGGAGGCTGCAACGGTCGTCACTGTGAAAAACGGTCGTCTCTTTTTTTCTGTGCCGTCGCAACTTCCAACGGTCACTAAACGGACGGTTGTAAATCGAGGACTACCTGTACAAGGCCACATTCCTTAAGCCTTAATGGGTCTAATAAATAAATAAATAAAGCCCCATTCATCTGAAAAGTAATTTTCCCCACCCTGTTAATCCTGAACTACCAGCCCTTCATGGCCAGACTCTGTTGACTATCCCACGTGGCTATTGTTTCCTGGAACACAATAAAAAGAAATATTTTCTGGTCTTCATCCTTGTCTGAATATGGGGCACACTGGGTGTGTGTGCATGGGGGGGGGGTGTTGTGTTGCACAGAGCTAAACTGGTTGGTTTGCTGGTGATCATGTTTCAGGCAATACTTTTTCTATTTCCCCGTCTCATAAATTCAATTTTTAATTTTAGGGATGTCTTGCAATGCTGATTAGCCGTTTAGGGAAATAGCCTCTTCTTTTGGGGAAAGAGAGGGAGGGAGGGATGGAAAGAGGGGGGGGGGAGAAGGAAAGGGAGGGAGGAGGGTGGGAGGGAGGAAGAAAGGGAGGGAAGGAAGGGAAGAGAAAGGGAGGGGGGAGGGAGAGAAGGAAAGGAAGGAAGGAAAGGAAAGGAGAAGGAGAAGGAAAGGGAGAGAGAGGGGAGGGGAGGGAGGGGAGGAAGAAGAAAAGGAGGGAAGGACAGAGAAAGGGAGGGAAGAGGGAAGGAGAGGAAAGGAAAGGAGAAGGAACAGGAGGGCGGGTAGAGGGTGGAAAGGAAGGAAGGAAAGGAAAGGAGAAGGAAAGGGAGGGAGAGGGGAGGGAGAAAAGGAGGAAGAAAAGGAGGGAAAAAGGGAAGGAGAGAGAAAGGGAGGGAGGAGGGAAGGAAGGAGGGAAAGGAAGGAAGGAAAGGAGAAGGAAAGGGAGGGAAGGGGAGGGAGGGGGAAGAAAGGGAGGGAGGAGAAAGGAAAGGAGGAAGGAAGGAAGGAAAGGGAGGGCAGGTAGAGGGTGGAGGGAGGGAGGGAGGAAGAAAGAGGGAGGGAGGAGGGAAGGAAGGAGAGAAGGAAAGGAAGGGAGGAAGGAAGGAAGAAAGGAGAAGGAAAGGGAGGGAGGAAGAAAGGGAGGGAAGGAGAGAAGGAAGGAAAGTGGAAGGAGAGATGGAGGGAGGGAAAGGGTGGGAGGAAGGAAGGAGAAAAAGAAGGAAGGATGGTAGGGGTAGGGAGGAAAAGAAAGGGAGAGGAAGGAAGAAAGGAAAGAAAGAGGAAGAGAGAAGAATAAGAGGAAGGAAAGAGGGAAGCGGGGCAGAAGAAGGAGAAAAGGAAAGAAAAAAGAAAATTAAGAAAGGGAGGAGAGGAGGAAGAAGAAGGAAATGGAAAAAGAGGAGGAAAGGAAACAGAGAAAAGGAAGGAAATGGTAAAAGAAGGAAGAGGGACAGGGTTTTTTCCCCTTCAGTTGCCATGGCAACATTGACAGGACCACATGTCCAAAGGGGCAGAGTGCGCAGTGAACTCTACATTAATAATTTTCATTGACCACCCTGAATTTTTAATCAACCGTGAACTCGGATATAAGGCTTTCTAAACTAGGAGAGCCACAATATAGTCCACTGTCTTGGACCGCTCAATCTCTGAGACAAAATCAATATTTTTCACTCAGGGCATCCAAAAGAATCAATGAAAACCGAACAAGCAAAGTTGCTTTATTATTTTGGCATTCACCGCCCACTCTCCATTATAAATCTATTAGCTCCAGTGATAAAAAAAACAGTGATGAAGTTATCAGGCTAGAAAGCAGGAGACTGTGAGTTCTAGTCCTGCCTTAGACATGAAATCCAGCTGGATGATTCTGCACCAATCACCAAGAGACGGTGAATTCTAGTCCTGCTTTAGGCATAAAAGATGGCTGGGTGACTTTGGGCCAACCCACGCCGTTGGGAGGCGGAACCGACTCGTTGGTTCCGCCCCAAGCGCCTGATGGACCCTGACAGGTCCCTGAAGGAGCTTGGGACATTTCCCACTGACCTTTTCCGTGATTCACCAGAGACCTTGGTGGATGCCTGGGAACGGGCTGCCACCGGGGCCCTGGATCGAATCGCCCCTTTGCGGCCTGTCCGCCGACACGGACCCCGGTTTGCTCGGTGGTTTTCCATGGAGCTACGGGAGATGAAACGTTGGAAGAGATGCCTAAAGGGCTGTTGGAGATCTTCCCATTCCGAATCTGATCGAACATAGTTAAGAACCTGTTAGTTCGGCGCAGGAAAGAAGACGTGACCAGTGGAGTCCATGTACAAGTTTATTCAACAGGAACAAGACTGGCGCTGCGCTGCCGGAGCTCTCCTTATATGCTCCGGCAGTCGCACCGCCCACTGACAGGGATTCAAATTTCCCGCCGGAGGATTTTCTAACCAATCCCCGGCGGATGTCCTTATAAGGACATAACAGAACCCATATTAGGTCTTATCTTGTGGCGATGGAAGCAGCAAAACGGGATTATTTCACTGCTCTCATTGCGTCTGTAGAAAATCACCCAGCAGCCTTGTTCCGAGTGACCCACTCTCTCCTCAATCAGAGAGCCAGGGAGGACCCTTTGCAAGGCAGTGCTGTTGTGGCTCCGTTGCCTGAGTCTGTGTCATCATCAGGAGAGGACTCCAAGAGTGAAAGGGAGGAATTAGCAAGACCTCCCTCTCCAGGACCCTCCCCTCTGGCAATGCCCCTGGAGGACACCGAAGGGCAAGAGATAGGCCCAGAGCCAAGCACATCCCCGCAGCCACAGGTGGACAGCGACGAGGGAGATAAGTGCTGGCTGGATCCTCGCCAGCGACGCAGGGAGAAAAGTGCCCAATAGAAGGCACGGCATGCTCGTGATTAGCTGACTCACTGGACCACACCCCACAGCCTATAAGAGAGAGTGAGTCAGCCTCCATTTTTGTGACGAACAAAAACAAATCTTCCTGCATCTCAGCTTTGGCTATTCTGGACACTTGTGGTGTGTATTTGTCTGTTCTGTTAATAAAGGCTGTGGCACGCAGCTGCTGGGATTGCTGCCAAGCTCCTTATCAGACTACTTGGTTGCCTGCCAGCTTATTTTAACCTCCGACTGTCTGAATTGGGTTTATTCCTGGGGGCGGAGACAGAACAAGTGCTGAGGATTTTGGACAATTTCTACAAGACAATTCTTCGCTCAGATCGTGATGGGGTTAGACTCTGACTGGGCAGAGTCCAACGAGGAAATGGGAGCAAAACTTGAAGTGACATCTGGGTTGAGTTTGACCCTGTTTCCATAGATGAAGTGGACAGGATTGTGGGTAGATTGTTGGACCCATGTCCCTCCTGGCTGGTTGTGGCAACCAGAGAGGGGATTGGAGATTGGATCCGGGTGATTACCAAGGCTTCTTTGAGGGATGGGGTCTTCCCCGCTGTACTTAAGGAGGCGGTGATGTGTCCCATCCTCAAGAAGCCAACACTGGATCCTGCCTCCTTGAACAATTTTTGCCCGTCTCCAACCTTCGCCTGGTAGCGAAGGCTGTTGAGGCCGTAGTGGTTTACCAACTTCCACAATTCCTGGAGGAAACTGATTACCTAGATCCATACTAATCGGGTTTCAGGCGCGGCCACAGCACAGAAACGGCATTGGTCGCCCTGATGAATGATCTCTGGCAGGCCCAGGATGGGGGTTGTTCCTCCATTCTCGTGCTACTTGACCTCTCAGCAGCTTTTGATACCATCGACCATGGTATCTTCCTGCGACAGCTCCTGGGGTTGGGAGTGGGGGGGTCACTGTTTTACAGTGGTTCTCCTCCTACCTCTCGGGCTGTATGCAGTTTGTTTGGGCGGGGGGGGGGGGTCAGAGATCCTCCCTGAGGCCCCTCACTTGTGGGGTGCTGCAGGGGTCGGTTCTCTCCCCCCCTGCTTTTTAACATCTACATGAAGCTGCTGGGTGAGATTATTCGTAGTTTCGGGGTGGGGTATCATCAATACGCTGATGATACCCAACTGTACATTTCCACCCCGAATCAACCCAGGGATGCCCTTTCCATGTTGAGGTGCCTGGAGGCGGTACGGGTCTGGACGGGCAGAAACAGGCTCCGACTCAAGACTGAGTGGCTGTGGATTCCAGCATCCCCTGATCTAGCCACCCCCTCACTTATGATGGGAGGGGAGTTGTTGACTCCCTCAGAAAAGGCTCATAATCTTGGCATCCTCCGTCATTCACGGCTGTCTTTGGCGGATCATCTAACGGCGGTGACAAGGGGGGCTTTGGCACAGATTCGCCTAGTGCGCCAATTGCGACCCTTCCTAGACAGAGATGCCCTTCGCACAGTCACTCAAGCTCTCATTGTCTCTCGGTTGGACTACTGCAATGCCCTCTACATGGGGCTGCCCTTGGGGGTACATCCAGAGGCTCCGGCTGGTCCAGAATGCAGCCGTGCGGGTCGTTATGGGAGCTTCCCGTTACTCCCGAGCAACACCTCTCCTGCATGAGCTGCACTGGCTGCCGATGGCCTTCCGGATCCGCTTCAAGGTGCTGGTACTTACCTATAAAGCCCTTCATGGCATGGGCCCGAGGTACTTGCAGGACCACCTTCTACCGGCCCCCCACTTGTGAAGTGAGTCTCCCCCAATTTTACAACGAATCACTAAAGTCAGTAAGTGATCCATATGGTCGTTAAACAAATTTGGCTTGCCTCATTGCTTTTGCCAGGAGGTTGGGAGGGAAAAGGGAGGGAAGGAAGGAGGGAGGGAAAGAAAGAAGGAGGGAGGGAGGGAAGACAGGAGCAAGGGAAGAGGGACGGAAGGAAGGAAGGAAGGAAAGAAAGGAGGGAACGAGAGAGAGGGAAGGAAGGTTTTTTAAGGGGAATTTTAATAGTTTTAATACTCAAATATTGATTTATTGCTCGTTTTATTCCTGTGAGTCACCCTGAGTCCTTGTCGGAGAGAGGGTGGCATACAAGCTTAATAAATAAATAAATAAATAATAAAATAAGGTGGGAGAGAGGGAGGGAAGGGAAGGAGGGAGGGAGAGGGAGGGAGGGAAGGAAGGAAGGAGCGAGGGAAGAGGGAAGGGGGAGGGAAGGAAGGGAACAGCAAGAGAAGAAAGGAAAGAGGGAGAGGGAAGAGGGAGGGAAGGAAGGAAAGAAAGAAGGAGGGAGCGAGAGAGAGAGGGGGGAAGGAAGGGAGGGAGAGGGAGGGAGGGAAGGAAGGAAGGAAAGGAAGGAGAGAGGGAAGGAAGGAAAGGAAGGAGAGAGGGAAGGAAGGAAGGAAGGAGCGAGGGAAGAGGGAGGGAAGGAAGGGAGGGAGAGGGAGGGAGGGAAGGAAGGAAGGAAAGGAAGGAGAGAGGGAAGGAAGGAAAGGAAGGAGAGAGGGAAGGAAGGAAGGAAGGAGCGAGGGAAGAGGGAGGGAAGGAAGGGAGGGAGAGGGAGGGAGGGAGGGTAGGGAACAGGAAGGGAAGAAAGGAAAGAGGGAGAGAGGAAAGAGGGAGGGAAGGAAGGAAAGAAAGAAGGAGGGAGCGAGAGAGAGAGGGGGAGGAAGGAAGGAAGGGGGAAAGAAGGAAGGAAGGAAGGAAGGAAGGAGAGGGAGGAGGAAGGTGGGAAGATCACAAAGGGTGAACAGTTCTATCCAGTAAACCCAGGTACAAGTGTTGTAAATTCATGCTGGTTGCCAAGTGCCCAAAATTTGGTCACATGACCATGTGGTTGCTGCGACGGACGTAACTACGAGGACCTGGCCTCAGTCACGTTTTCCAGTGCCATTGTAACTTCAAAGTATCATGAGTTTCCCAGAAACACAGGTATGAGTATGGTGAGGTGTTTTTTTTTTCCTGTTAGATCTCTACTTATTCCCAGGCCGGCAGCCGTTTGCTGCTTATGGAGAAATCTGAATTTTATGACTAAGGCCAGAAGCCGGTTGAAGGACGAGACATTAAAAGGAGCAGCAATACCAACAAATCTCATTTTGCCATGCGAATTAACCTCCCTTGATCTGGCCAAATCTATCACCTTCGTTGCATTTCTGAATTATTTCATTCATTTGGCTAACATGCTGCTTTGGCAATTCCACCTTTAAACAAGTTTGCGCAGATTCCCCAGAAAAGCGCTGATCGAATCAACATCGCAGCTCTCCTAAAATAAAAGGTAAGTTTCTCTCCCTCATGGAGGAGAAAAAGACGCTTGAGGAAGAGCAACACACTTTTGGGATATCTAAGGTTTGAGGTAACGACCCTGGAAGAAGAAAAGAAAGAAAGAAAGAAAGAAAGAAAGAAAGAAAGAAGGAAGGAAGGAAGGAAGGAAGGAAGGAAGGAAGGAAGGAAGGAAGAAGGAAGGAAGGAAGGAAGGAAGGAAGGAAGGAAGGAAGGAAGGAAGGAAGGAGAGAGGGAGGAGGAAGGTGGGAAGATCACAAAGGGTGAACACAAAGGGTGTCGTCGAAGTCCTGGACTTACGACAACAATTGAGCCCAAAAATTTCTGTTGCTAAGGGAGACAGTTGTTTTGCCCCATTTTACAATAATTTCACATGGTCATTAAGTGACTCTGGCTTCCTCACTGACTTAGCTTGTCAGAAGTTCACAAAAGGGGATCATGTGACCCCGAGGGGACACTGTAACCGTCATAAATGTGAGGCAATGTCCAAGTGGCTGAATTTGGTGAAGTGAGCTTTGCCTCATTTTACGACCTTTCTTGCCACAGTTTGTTAAGCGAATCCCCGCCGTTGTTCGTAGTACACGGTTGTTAAGCTTTGATTTTGCTTGCCAGAAGGTCGCAAAAGGGAATCCCACGATCCTGAGACCATCATAAAGGTAATCACAGGTAATCCTCAACTTACGACGGTTCATTTAGTGACCGTTTGAAGTTACAAGAGCCCTGAAAAAAGTGACACGACCATTTTTCCCACTTACAACTCTTACATTATACCCATCACGTGATCAAAATTCAAATGCTTTTGGCAACTGACTCGCATTTATGACGGTCACAGTGTCCCAGGGTCAAATGATCCCTTTTTGTGACCGTCTGACAAGCAAAGTCAATGGGGAATCCAGATTCACTTAACAACCGTCTCACTGATTTAACAATTGCAACTGTGGCAAGAAATGACATAAAATGGGCTAAAATTCACTTAAGTGTCTCACTTAGTGGCAGAAAGTTTTGGGCTCAATTGTGGTAGTAAGTTGAGGACTAAATGTATGGACCAGTTGCCAAGAATCTTAATTTTGATCACCTGACCGTGGGGAGGCTGCAACAGTTGTTAAGTGTGAAAAATGGTCGTAAATCCTTTTTTTCAGTGCCCTTTCGGTCACTAAACGAGCAATTGTAAGTTAAGGACTCTCTGTAGTTGTGACTTTTTCCGCCTCTAATATTTTTATTACTGTCGCTTAGTATTTCACTGCTTTATTGTTTTGTTATTGTGTATTCGTTATGTATGTTATAATTGTGATTAACAATGAAGTTATTTGCTTACTTACAGTATCGAACTGGACAATGCTATCAGATCTTGGAAGCTAAGCAACATTTGGCTGGGTTAGTCATTGGATGGGAGACATCAAGGAATGGCAGGCTTCCAAAATCCCACTGTTAAAAGTCGGAAAAACTTCATGGAACAAAATTACAAGCCCTTTGGATGGAGTTACCAAGGATGTTATCACCAAAAGCAGGGTCTCCCAACCTCGGTCACTTTATGACACGTGGACTCAAACTCCCAGAATTCCCCCACTAATGGTTGCTAAATGGAATAGCGGTACAGTGAAGTCTTATCGGTTGCCTTGTTCAAAATGACGGAGAGTCTCAAATATCTGCAAACTGATTATACGACAGCTTCTGATTTCCTTTCTCAGCAGCCTTTTATTCAGAAACATGAGGACTAGAATCTTAGTTTATTCGCGACTAGAATCTTTAGTTTTTTTAATTCTTGAGGACTAGAAACTCTATTTATTTTTTTTTGAGGATTAGAAGCTTAGGTTTCTTCTTGAGGACTAGCATCTTAGTTTATTCTTCCGAATAAAATCATGACTCGAATAACAGCGACGGAAAAAAAAGGTTTTCTCCCCTCGAGACCGTTCGGAAGAAATCACCTAGCTTTCGCAAGCCGACAGCCGAAATTCAGACAAATCCATTGTTTATCAATTGAAGCAACGTTCCCCTTTTCCAAAATCCAGCCAAAAAGAAAAAAAAGAGATTTTTGGATTGGGGTGAGTTAATTCATTCAGGCCAGATTAAAGAGTTTTGCAGACTCATTTTTGCGGAATTTTGCTCTCTGGAACGGGAGTGGCTTGCCTCTGGAAATTTTGGGGTGTGAGGGGTCAGAAAACCAGAGAATGCACAGTGCTTCTAATGTCCTTTTTTTTTTTTTCAACCAAATTTTTGTGCTACACGAGAGGCGCCATCTCTTCACCCCACTGAAGGCACCGGATAACCGAGGGGGAACCCCGGGATTAAAATCCATCAAGGGCACCATTTTTTTTTTTTTTTGCAATCCCATCTAAATCATCTAATATCTTCCAGCTAACATCTTTTAAGTCTCCATGACGAGTGCTTAATGCAAAGGTCTCCAAACTGGGGCCATTTTAAGCCTCATGGACTTCAACTCCCAGAATTCCTCAGCCGGCCATGTTTGGTTTGAAAGATACCAAGATGGCTTCCTTGACTTGGTGCCAAGGAGTTGGACTTCCAAAGATTCCCTCTCTATGGTTTCCATCCTGTAGGATGAATTATGCATCCAGGCACCTTAGAAATCTCTGGTCCCATAGTTGGAAGATGGATCTTCGTATCCCAGGACTATAGAGGCGGGTGCCACTTATGGACCACGCTCTCCATCCTGCCTGGGGAATTCTGGGAATTGAAGTCCATGAGGCTTAAAAGTTCCCAAGTTTGGAGACCCCTGAGTCCAAAACCTGGAAGAAAAAAAAAAGAAGATATATTGGTGTTTTGTTTTGTTTTTTTAAATACAGTGGGGTCTGTGACCGTGAATGGACTGTCTCTCCGTCTTGGAAAGGAGGAACGTGACGGGCGTCACTAAGTGAGACTGGTAGTGGAACTGCTAGTCGCGCTGTTGCGCTTCTGAAGGCATTTGACGGCGCTGGGAACTTGCAAACCGGAGTAGACGTGGAAGCTGCCACACCACACCTGGCCAGGAAGAAAAGAAAAACCGAAAATAAGCTCGGGGGAAAAAATTTGCAAAAGGTCCAAAGAATGATAGAAACACAAGAGATCACAAGCAGAACAAAGAGGCTGCTGTAAAACTTTAAAAAGTAAGGTGTTTGTCTGTCTGTCTTATCTATGTATCTATATCCATCCATCCATCCATCCATCCATCCATCCATCCATCCATCCATCCATCCATCCATCCATCCATCCATCCATCTATCATCTATCTATCTATCTATCTATCTATCTATCTATCTATCTATCTATCTATCTATCTATCTATCTATCTATCTATCTATCATCTATCTATCTATCTATCATCTATCATCCATCCATCCATCCATCCATCCATCCATCCATCCATCCATCCATCCATCCATCTATCTATCTATCTATCTATCTATCTATCTATCTATCTATCTATCTATCATCATTTAACGACCCCATAATCCCTTGTGGGGTGGAATCTGGGCAACTGAATGGAGCTGAGTATTTACAGGCCGGATGCCTTTCCTGTCACCAATGCGGAGTTTTGTTCAGCAGATATATTCTCATTGTGCCTAGAGAGAGAAATATTTGCCTCTACCCAGGATCGAACTCACAGCTTCCTGATTGTCAGGTGAGAGCTCCACCTCTAGAATACCGCAACACACAGACACACATATATATGTGTGTATGTATATGTGCATACAGGTCAAAAGTCTTGGTGGCCACAAGTGCACTAAGACCCGCCCCTTTGGAATCTTTGCAGGACATAGGTCTGCCATTTTGACTTTTTTGACCTCCCTGTCATGGATGCTCTTCCTAAGTGATGCACTTATCTTCAGAGCTAAACCACTCTTGCTACACGTTTGTTTTCGGAGGGGAAAAATGTGAATTTTGTATCAGTCCACAAGAGAGGGGAGAAAAGGGAAGATTTTGGACAATGCTGAAAAGATTCCTGCTGTTTTCCACGGTTTTTTAGCGCTCCGTTGAAAAGTGCAGTATTTTGAGGGGGCTGATTTTTGTTTTTATTTTTTGGATGGCTGCTATGTAGGATTGATATATCCTTCCTTCCTTCCTTCTTTCCTTCCTTCTCATCTTCCTTTCTTCCTTTCTCTCATCTTCCTTCTTTCCTTCCTTCTTTCCTTTCCTTCCTTCCTTCTCATTTTCCTTCCTTCTCTCATCTTCCTTCCTTCCTTCCTTCTCATCTTCCTTCCTTCTCTCACCTTCCTTCCTTCCTTTCCTTCTTTCCTTCTCATCTTCCTTTTTTCCTTTCTCTTATCTTCCTTCTTTCCTTCCTTCTTTCCTTTCCTTCCTTCCTTCTCATTTTCCTTCCTTCTCTCATCTTCCTTCCTTTCTTCCTTCTCATCTTCCTTCCTTTTCTCATCTTCCTTCCTTCTTTCCTTTCCTTCCTTCCTTCTCATTTTCCTTCCTTCTCTCATCTTTCTTCCTTCCTTCCTTCTCATCTTCCTTCCTTGTCTCACCTTCCTTCCTTTCCTTCTTTCCTTTCCTTCCTTCCTTCTCATCTTCCTTCCTTTTCTCATCTTCCTTCTTTCATTCCTTCCTTCCTTTCCTTCCTTCTCATTTTCCTTCCTTCTCTCATCTTTCTTCCTTTCTCATCTTCCTTCCTTCCTTCCTTCTTTCCTTTCCTTCCTTCCTTCTTTTTCCTTCCTTCTCATCTTCCTTCCTTCTCTCACCTTCCTTCCTTTCCTTCTTTCCTTCTCATCTTCCTTCCTCCTTTCCTCCCTCCCTCCCCTCCTTCTGTAAGAAGTAATTACGCATCCCGCCCCAGAGAATGAAATATTTTGGGGAATATCAAAAGAGGCAGAATATTGTATTTCCCCAAAAGAGAAATGGACTAACATGCTCTTAAAGACAGAACAAAGTCCCAGCTTCCTGCATAGTAAAACAGTCCCCAGCAGATGCCTGAAGTCTTTAGAGATGGATATTTAGAGATGGATATTTTGTGGGTTTTTTTCCTTTCCTTCCTTCCTTCCTTCCTTCCTTCCTTCCTTCCTTCCTTCCTTCCTTCCTTCCTTCCCTTTCTCTCTCTTTTCTCTCTCTTTTTCTTTCTTTCCCTTTCTGTCTCTTTCTCTTTCTCTTTCTCCTTCCTTCCTTCCTTCCTTCCTTCCTTCCTTCCTTCCTTCCTTCCTTCCTTCCTTCCTTCCTTCCTTCCTTCCCTCCCTCCCTCCCTCCCTCCCTCCCTCCTGTCTTGCCACAAGGTGATTCTTCTGCATTCTTCTGTTTTTAATTACCTCATACTGTGGGATGCCCAAAGTCAGGAACGGAATTGGCCCGTTTATAAATTATTAATTTAATGAATTAAAGTAAACCAATTAAAGCAATTTCAATTATTGAATTATATTAAACTGCATTAAGTGTAAATTCAATTAAACTGCCTTATAACTAAATCACACTAAATTAAATTATCAAAATGAAACGCATTAAATTAATTAAATTTAATCAATGGAATTATTCAATTTAATCCATTAAATGACATTGAATTAGTCAATTAAATTAGGTAGACATTTGTCCTGAAGGGCTGGAGAGAAGACAGAGATTTAAGAATCCTCTTCAAATCCCTACAAGGAAGTCACATCGGAAGACAGACTCTAATCCTTATGGGTTCCAGACCCCAAACACATTTAAGATTTAAATTTAGTAGATATTGTGTTTGAATGAAAGAAAAACTTCTTAACGAGAAGAGCAGTTTGCATGCCTGGTGGAAAATCGATGGAATGTATTTAAATACAGGCTGGGCCACCATCCAACGGGGAGATATTTTAATTTGGACCCGTGCACAACAGAGGGGGGTGGACTGGATGCCCTCAAGGGTCCCTCCCACTTCCAAGGTTCTATAATTCTACACTTCTAATTTCTCACCTAGCTGAATTTTATTGTGCTAGTGTAGCATACTCTAGATTTAGATATGGAGAAAGAAAAAAAGGAATGATTTCTAATCCTTTAGAGCCTAAATGTACATAATCAATAAATATAAATCAGAGATCCAGAGATTCTTTGCAGAGTGAGACTGGCGGCATATTAATTTAATTAATTAATAAATATAAATCAGCCAGCTGAGAATTGCTTTGCAAGGTGAGACAGGCGGCATATTAATTTAATAATTGAATAAATTTATGGTGGGGTATGTGGTTCTGTCACTTCATCCGGCATAATTCAGCTCCTTGATCCAATCTATTAATTGATCTCCTTTAAGTAGTTCAATAGATCTCAGCTTTTCCCATCCTCCAGCAAAATCCCACCACAAGGACTAGAATCTTGTATTTTCACAGTATTTCAAATATCTTCATTGCATGTTCTAAACCTCACAAGTTTTCTTCTCCGCTACCACTTACGAATCTCTTACCATAAAGGCCGGGAGAACCGGTTGGGTAAATTTGGCCCGAAACGTGTGAAGCAGCTGTTTGGTTTTGGCGTTGTAGAACGAGAGGAATCCTGCAAAAGAAGGAAAAGGGAAAAAAAGGGGGGCTCTTGAGGGATGAGGGAAAGGAGAGAATGTGGACAAGAAGAAGTAGAAGGGGGAACCACAAAATTTATCTATCCCAATCTGACAGGGAAAATTTGGGGAAGTCCCTGCCCAAAAAAACCCTGTTATTACGCCTTCCTGGCGTTTCTAGAGGCACTCCTCCACTTATGACCAGCATCAGAACCAGAATTTCCTTCGCTAAGCAAAGTGGTTGTTACTGAGTGAGTCATGCCCAGTTTGGCAAGCCAGTAACATGGTTGTTAGGTGAATCGGCGACGTTGATGGTCGCAAGCGTGAAAAACGGTCCTAAGTCAACTTTTTTTTGCGCCATTGTAACGTTGAACGGTCGCTAAACGAAACGGTTTGTACGTTCAAGATGACCGGCTTCCTCCCCGAGAGGCAAAGAAATGGCAGTAGCGTTCTAAGGTAGACTGCTCCTCCACAGGGAAGCTCCGTTTGGCTAGCCAAAGCTCTACCAAATAGCCACACCCATAGTCCTGACTGGCCACGCCCACCACGGGAACCCGTTAGGGAAGAGGCAAGCCCCTCCCTTCCCCACCATGACCTCATATTGCCTATCAAAGGGGCGGAGTCAAAACCATCAAGATGCTAAATACGTGCTCCCTCTCCAAGCCCCTCCCCTTTATACCTATGGTCTGTTTAAATACAGGTAACCCTTATTATTATTTCAATTTATTTCCCACCCATCTAGTCATAAGAAATTACCTTCGTGAAAATTGCAATAGACGCCGAGAATATCCGGAACTGGGATGTCCAAAATTTTGGCCTTGTTGTTGTGTTTGGCTGTGAAGCTGACCTGCAGCCAATTATTCAGATGAAGGCACCAGGAAGAAGATGTTTTCCCCAGCTGGTCAAACTTGCCCAAAGTCCGATAAGCCACGCCCACCGCAAAGGCCTTGCTGTCCCGGTCATAGCGTACCTCCCAGTAGTGGTCACCGCTGTCAATCAAGGTGTCCCCTGCGATGGGAAGAGTTATCGAGCCCTTGGATTGGTTGATAAATCCGTTTGCTTGGTTTTCATTGGCTAAAATCAATGCGTTTCTCAAGCTCAGGGACTTTAGGAAGCGTGGACTTCAACTCCCAGAATTCCCCAGCCAGCCATGGCTGGGGAATTCTGGGAGTTGAAGTCCACGCTTCCTAAAGTCCCTGAGCTTGAGAAACTGGCTAAAATAAATCTAAATCTGTGTTTAATGCCGTCTTTCTCAACTTTTAAGATGTCTAGACTTCAACTCCCAGAATTCCCCAGCCACGTGCTTCAAAGTATGGGGAATTGTGGGAATAACCACAAAAAACTGAATTAATTTAATTGAATTTTAAATTTAGGAACTTTATTGTTTCAATGTTTTATACTATATTTCATTTAATATCCGTAAACCGGCTGGAGTCGGCTTGGACCAGGAGAGTGGCGTACAAGTTTGATAATAAAATAAAATAATAATCTAATAATAATCTAAAATATAAAACAAACTCAAGTCCCAGCACAGTAACTTTTTTCCTCCCTAAACAAAAATCAAGGCACGAGGAGAAAAAATACCAGTGCAATCCTAACAAAGTAACAAGAGATTGTGGGCCAGGATGCAGCTAAAATGATCTCCCTGAACCTTTAAAAATAATTATTAAGCCAGGAATCTCCAGTCAATTCCCATCAGCTGCCAATTTAGTTCCTGGCCCCACCCACTTTTCTGAGCTCTGTAGCTCCGCCTCCTGCAGAAGCTCCGCCCTCACCTACCCATCGCGGTCTTTATCTCTACTGGAATTCTGGGAGTTGAAGTCCACGCTTCTTAAAGTCACTGAGCTTGAGAAACTGGCTAAAATAAATCCACAGGTGGGATTCAGCCGGTTCGGGCGAATCGGATGCTAATTTTACTTCTGGTTCGTCGAACTGATAGTTGAAAGGACTGGCTGGCCCCACCCACTCTGCCCCGCCCGTCCCAGGAGTCTCCATGTGGCCCATTTTGGATGCCACGTAAGTGTAGGGCTCGCGCGGAGGCTCTGGGACAGCGAAAAATGGGTCTCCCGGAAGTTCTGGAAGTCTGGAAACGGGCCCGTTTCTGACCTACGGAGGGCCTCTGGAGCCCAGGGGAGGCCGTTTTCGCCCTCCCGGAGGCTCAAGAAAAGCCTCTGGAGCCTGGGGAGGGCGAAACACACACTCACCGCCGTGGTGCAGGAGGCCAAGTTGGCCACGCCCACCATGGCCATGCCCACCCAGCAACCAGGTAGAGAACTGGTTCTCTACTAAATTTTTTGAATCCCGCCCCTGAATAAACCTATGATAAACCTGGATTCCTGAGTTGAATTCAGTGTTCCTTAGCCTCGGCAACTTTGCGATGTGTGGACTTCAACCCCCAGAATGCTCAGCCAGTGTTTGTGGACTTCCCGAATGTTTATTAAGCATCCCCTCCCTCCCCCAGAGAATGAAATATTTTGGGGGATATTAAAAGAGCAGAATATTATATTTCCCCTAAAGGAGAAACGGAGGAACATGTTCTTAAAGGCAGAAAGCAGGCCCAACCTTCCTGGAAAACAGCTCAAGCAGAATCCTGAAGTCTTTAGAGACGGATATTTTGTACCCATTAAGAAAGCCAGGCCACCCTATTCATAAACAAAAGACCATCAGCCACAGCTCCCACAGAAGGCTGGAGCTGATGGGATTAAAATATAGAAAAAGAAAGACGCCTAAAATCTACATTCCCCCATCCAGCTCCAAGGACAGAGCATGACCTCCCAGCCACAATGGGAGTCAGACAACAATTATTAGAATACGAAAAGCAGTAGTGAAATCCAAATTTTTTTTACTTTCTGTTCTGTGTGTGTGGCTTGGTGGGCGTGGCAGGAGAAGGATACTGCAAAATCTCCATTCCCTCCCCACTCCTGGGGGGAGGGATATTGCAAAATCTCCATTCCCACCCCACTCTGGGGCCAGCCAGAGGTGGTATTTGCTGGTTCTCCGAACTACTCAAAATGTCCGCTACCGGTTCTCCAGAACCTGTCAGAACCTGCTGGATTTCACCCCTGACTAAAAAGGCACACACAAGCACAAGTCAAAGTGCTGTGTGGAGCCTGAGTGGCGTAGGAGGCTAATGCCTCCTACTAAGGCAGCATTTAACATCCAGCTGCCTGCAATTACTGCGAATTCAATCCTAGCCAGGCTCAAGGTCGACTCAGCCTTCCATCCTTTCTAAGGTGGGTAAATTGAGGACCCAGTTTGTGGGGGCCATAAGCTGACTTTGTATAAATATACAAAAGTAGGAAGGCTATTGCTTAACGCACTGTAAGCCACCCTGAGTCTCCGGAGAAGGGCGGCATATAAATCAAATTAAAAAAAAAAAGTACATTTCACAACAAACAGGCATCTCCATCGCAAAGCCCCAAAGAGTTTATAAAAGCTCACCTATCTCAACCCTCATTTTGTCAGCCACTCCAGAAACATGCTGCTGTCACTCAAGTTTCCGGCTTCTCACTAAACAGAGACCTCCTTACCCGCAGCTTGCCTCCATTTTATTTCCTGTGTCTTCCTCCCTGGACCAGATTTTTCTACTAACACTCCCAAGATGACCCAGGATACTGACAAGATCCTTACCTAACACCGTATAGGATTCGGCGGTGAATCGGTCTCTCCCTCCGCGGCCTGTCGGCATCCTTTTCGGAGACTGGACACACCTGTGGATGAGAAAACCCAGAGGGGCACTTATTATAAATATATGCAGTAGTCCTCGACTTACGACCACAATCGAGCCAAAATTTTCTGTTGCTAAGTGAGACATTTGTGGAATGAGTTTTGTCCCATTTTAGGACTTTTCTTCCTGCATTTGTTAAGAGAATCACTGCAGTTGTTAAATTAGTCAGGCGGTTGTTAAGTGAATCTGGCTTCCCCGCTGACTTTGCTTGTCAGAAGTTCGCAAAAGGGGATCCCGTGACTCGGGGACACAGCAACCGTCATAAATACGAGTCACTTCACAAGCATCTGGATGTAAATCACGTGACCATGGGGATGCTTCACCGCATCGTCACTGTAAAAAATGTCATAAGTCACTTTTTTCGGTGCTATTGTAACTTTGAACGGTCACTAAATGGACTGTCGTAAGTCGAGGACTACTTGCATTCATTTAATGGCAGTATTTATTAGCCTAGCTTGACAATGTCATAAAACAATCCAGCCGAAGTTCAATTCTTTATCTGCTCCCACCATAGAGACAGACTCTTGCCAGAGTTAAGCTACACTACACAGATAGTCCTCGACTTACAACCGTTCGTTTAGTGATCATTCAGAGTTACAAAGGCACTGAAAAAAGTGACTTAGGACCGTTTTTCATACTTATGACCGTGCAGCATCCCCACGGTCACGTGATCAAATTTGAGGCTGACTAAATGAAGAATCGAGCAAAGATCTTACCTGGCTGGAGAATTAACCGGGGAGGCGGTTCGGCCCTTCCCGTCCTTTTCTCGCGCTTTCATGTCTTGTACCTTCCCACCCATGGCGTCCCATTCCACACTCAGGTCTTCCACCTTGAGGTTCAGGTGGCTGCTGCTGCCATCCAGGCGGTACATGAAGGCTGGGAAGAGAAGAAAGAAGGAAGATGTTTCCATGTTCACGACTAAAGTCCCTCCCTCCCTTCTTCTCTCCCTCCTCTTTCCTTTCTTTTCCTTCCCTTCATCTTTTCCTCCTCTCCTCTCCCGCTCTTAATTTCTCCTCTCGTTTCCTTCTTTCCTTCCTTCCCTCTCTCCCCATCCCTTCCTTCCTTCCTCTTTCCTTTCCTTCATCTTTTCTTCCTCTCCCCTCCAGCTCTTAATTTCTCCTCTTGTTTCCTTCTTTCCTTCCTTCCCTCTCTCCCCATCCCTCCCTCCCTCCCTCCCTCCCTCCCTCCCTCCCTCCCTTCCTTCCTCTTTCCTTTCCTTCATCTTTCCCTCCCCTCCCGCTCTTAATTTTTCCTCTCATTTCCTTCTTTCCTTCCTTCCCTCTCTCCCCATCCCTCTTCCTTCCTTTTTCCTTTACTTCCCTGTTCTCTTCCTCTTCCCCCCTCTCCCCTCCCGCTCTTAATTTCTCCTCTAATTTCCTTCTTTCCTTCCTTCCCTCTTTCCCCATCCCTCCCTTCCTCCCTCCCTCCCTCCCTTCCTTCCTTCCTCTCTCTTTCCTTTCCTTCATCTTTCCCTCCCCTCCCGCTCTTAATTTCTCCTCTCATTTCCTTCTTTCCTTCCTTTCCTCTCTCCCCATCCCGTCCTTCCTTCCTTTTTCCTTTACTTCCCTGTTCTCTTCCTCTTTCCCTCCTCTCCCCTCCAGCTCTTAATTTCTCCTCTAATTTCCTTCTTTCCTTCCTTCCCTCTCTCCCCATCCCTCCCTCCCTCCCTCCCTCCCTCCCTTCCTTCCTCTTTCCTTTCCTTCCTCTTTCCCTCCCCTCCCGCTCTTAATTTCTCCTCTCATTTCCTTCTTTCCTTCCTTCCCTCTCTCCCCATCCCTTCCTTCCTTTTTCCTTTACTTCCCTGTTCTCTTCCTCTTTCCCTCCTCTCCCCTCCAGCTCTTAATTTCTCCTCTTATTTCCTTCTTTCCTTCCTTCCCTCTCTCCCCATCCCTCCCTCCCTCCCTCTCTTCCTTCCTCTTTCCTTTCCTTCCTCTTTCCCTCCCCTCCCGCTCTTAATTTCTCCTCTCATTTCCTTCTTTCCTTTCTTCCCTCTCTCCCCATCCCTTCCTTCCTTCCTTTTTCCTTTACTTCCCTGTTCTCTTCCTCTTTCCCTCCTCTCCCCTCCAGCTCTTAATTTCTCCTCTTATTTCCTTCTTTCCTTCCTTCCCTCTCTCCCCATCCCTCCCTCCCTCCCTCCCTCCCTCCCTCCCTTCCTTCCTCTCTCTTTCCTTTCCTTCCTCTTTCCCTCCCCTCCCGCTCTTAATTTCTCCTCTCATTTCCTTTTTTCCTTCCTTCCCTCTCTCCCCATCCCTTCCTTCTTTCCTTCCTTCCTCTTTCCTGTCCTTCTCTTCATCTTTCCTTCCTCTCCCCTCCAACTCTTAATTTCTCCTCTCCCTTCCTTCCTTCCTTCCTTCCTTCCTTCCTTCCTTCCTTCCTTCCTTCCTTCCTTCCTTCCTTCCTCCTCTTCCCTCCCACTCCTAATTTCTCCCTCCTTTCCCATTCCTCCCTCCCTCCCTTCCCAATCTTAATCCAAGCCCCCCAGATTGTTTCTGCTTTAATGACCACACAGGTCACCAAACAACCTGAACCACGGGCATATACTGAGGACTAGCTGTATAGCCAATATTTATAAAATAGTTTTAGCCTTTTCTGCGGATTTCCTAGTCTGCTCTACTTACCGGGAGGGACAATTTCCTGCAATGCACAACTTCACTGATCAACGAAGCAAGTTAACGGGGGGGGGGGGGGGGGGGGGGCCTTTAAGACTATCTAGCTCAACCCTCATTCTCCTTCCCTCTTGCCGTTGTTCACGTTCAACCCAGGCCTTTAGCTGAGGCTTTGATCACCCAGATGCAGCCGCCATTTTGACTTTTTCGACCTTTGCTCCCAATGCTCCTGAGTTTAACATTATTGGGATCACAAACCTGGATTCCCCATAAATCCAAACTAGGAAATCACAAACACCGGAACTGAAACTTTCCAATCCTGGTTAATCTTTAATCTGGGCTGTAAATCCACATTGCCACCCCCCACCTATGCATAAACCACCTCTTGGGGTTGCTCACCTCTTGTTTCCAAAGTGACCGGCTCTGAAAACTCTCCTGCCACAGCTTTGTTGCAGGCTTTGACCCGGAAATTCATGTACTTCATGTCAAATTTCAACCCTGGAGAGATGGAACAGCAAAGAGGAAGTGAAGGGAACCTAATATTTATCTACCGTGTTTCCCCGAAAATAAGACCCTGTCTTATATTTTTTTTGAAACCCAAAATAAGCGCTTGGCCTTATTGTCACGAGGTCTTATTATTTTGGGGCGCATGGAGCAAGACGGGGCTCCTTTTGCCGTTTTACCTGATTTCCAGCTGTCTCCCTAGCCCTAATCAGAGGAAATGATGGGGACCAGCTGTGCATAAATTTAAATATTTTCTGGGGGGCGTACTTTGTCTCACCAAGCGACCGTCCCCAAGGACATGTAGGAAGATGGGATGGCTGGCCGAGACGATGGGAAGTCAAGGGGACGCTGGGGCATGGGCAGAGTGCCCTTCCCCTTGTCTACTTTGAGGAATCTCTCTAAGGGCCAGCTTCAATTTGGACTACAAATCAGCATTTCTCAAATTCGTGATTCTAAGGTGTCTGGACTTCAACTCCCAGAATTCCCCATTCTCTGCTGGCTGGGGAATTCTGGGAATTGAAGTCCAGACGTTTTAGAGCCATTTTAAATTGGGCTTATTATCAAGGGATGTCTTATTTTCAGGGAAACGGAGTATTTCAACCACCATATAGGGTCTCCTCCTGGAGCAGGAGGTTGGACTAGAAGACCTCCAAGGTCCCTTCTAGGTCTATCCGGATTGGTTGATATTATTGTGGTTTGCGCAAAATGTCATCGGAATCAGCGGTGGGATTCAAGTAATTTAACAACCGGTTCTCTGCCCTAATGACCGGCTGGGTGGGCGTGGCCATGGTGGGCGTGGCCAGGAGTGTGTGACAGGCAGCACTCAGCCTCCTGAACCCCCCTGGGAGCAAAAATGGGTTGCGGGGGGGGGGGGGAATGTGCCGCATTCCCCCCGCACCCCGTTTTGGGCCTAGAAGGGCCTGCAGCCTTATGGGAGCAAATATGCAAATCGTAGGAGTCGTGAGGACTCCTGGAAAGGGCAGGGAGGGGAGGGGCCAGTCAGCAATTTAACAACCGGTTTTCCCGAATCGTCCCGAACCGGCTGAATCCCACCATTGATCGTAATGAGCATGATATCATCATAGTTTGTTCCAGCCCTTTTTAGCATCCTCGGACAAGGTGCAAATTCCAAATTTCTCTGTCGGGATAGCGGGCAAGATAGTCACCCACTCCTCTAAGAGGTAGCCTGTTTGACCTAGGAAAATTTGAACCCAGCTCTTGTGTCCCAACTTGCATGGCCTTACCGGACAGTGTATACTCGGTTTGTCTAATCCCTTCAATAACCATCCAGGGATGGTCTTCCTTGACCCGTGGAGGCCCTTCAAAGTTGGTCTTGCGATATTCCATCACGTAATGGTCGATCTTGCTATCTTCTTCCGGCATTTTCCAAACAAGCGTTACGCAGTTGTCAGCCACCAACGATTCAGCCACATCTATCTCAGGCGCGCTGGGAACTACGTTTCAAATCGGGGAGATAAAAGAAAGGATTCGCAATCGGAATTCTCGCTTCGGCCTCACCAGGGACTAGCCCCTTTTCCCTAGGAGATTCAATTGCCTCTTCAAGTTCCACATCAGTCACTCAAGGTAGAGGCAATGAGGATTTTTGAAAATTACTAACTCTCCCTGTGGCTTTAATAAACATGTGCTAATTAGTTTAAAAATTGTTAAAGACCATAATGGAAATTTGTATTACGAGTTTTTGGAGGAATTCAATCCAATTTTAATTCCATTTTTATTTCCCCCAGTTTTTGAAAATGTTGATTAATACCTGGATACCTTTAAAGCAGTGTTTTTCAAATTTGGCTACCTTAAGATGTGTGGACTTCAATTCCCAGAATTCCCTTTCCAGCCAGCATGCTAGCTGGGGAATTCTGGGAGTTGAAGTCCACAGATGCTGGTTAGGGCAGTTGAAGTTCAACCATCTTAAAGTTGCCAAGTTTTAAAAAAACATTGCTTGAAATCCTTACCAACACTAACTTTAAGTATATATTACAGAATAAATGAGTTGTCTGTTTTCTAATAAATTAATAACTGAGTTTTAGCTTTTTACCTCAGCTAATGTTTTTACTTTCCTGGGTAAGGAACTATGATTCCTGCACATCAACTATGGTCCGTTCTCCCTTCTAATGACAGCTCCAATATCATTGCCAATCAGATGCAATTACATGATGCTTCACTTAATGACTGTGCTGCTTAACAACAAAATGTTTGGTTCCAATTGTGGCTGTAAATTGAGAACTACCTACAAACCAATTTGGTGTAGTGGTTAAGGCACTAGGCTAGTAACCAGGAGGCAGTGAGTTGTAAACCTGCCTTAGGCCTGAAAACTGACTGGGTGACTTTGGGCCAATCACCAGGAGATGGTGAGTTCTAGTTCCAATTTAGGCATGAAAACTGGCTGGGTGATTTTGAACCAATCAGCAGGGGACTGTGAATTCTAGTTCCAATTTAGGCATGAAAGCTGGTGGGTGACATTGAACCAGTCACCAGGAGATGGAGAGTTCTAGTCCCGCCTTAGGTGTGAAAGCCGGCTGGGTGACTTTGGGCCAATGACCAGGAGACTGGGAGTTCTAGTTCCACCTTAGGCATGAAAGCCGGCTGGGTGACTTTGGACCAACCACCAGGAAATTGTGAGTTCTAGTTCCAATTTAGGCATGAAAACTGGCTGGGTGACTTCAGATCAATCACCAGGGGACTGTGAGTTTTAGTTCCAATTTAGGCATGAAAGTTGGCTGGTGACTTTGGGCCAGGAGACGATGATTTCTAGTTCTGCCTTTGGTATGAAAGCTGGCTGGGTGACTTTGAACCAATCACCAAGAGACGGTGAGTTCTAGTCCCGCCTTAGGCATGAAAGCCAGCTCGGTAATTGGGCCAGTCTTTCTCTCTCAGCTTGATCTGTCCCCCTCTACAGACACCCACAAAAACACAGCCAGTCGAGGGTTAAAGAAGCACTTGGCACACACCACAGTTCTTATCTCTAACTTGGCAGCGATATGCACACCGTCTGCCAAGTGCTTTAATAGTTCACAGAAAGAAAATCACATACGTAGCTTTGCCAAAATCCGTTCTTTTAGCTCCAATGACTACCAGATTGAGTTATTGTTCATCACAGGGATCATTAACCACCACCCTGTCTTATATAGTCTCTGGGTGTGGTCCAGTGACTCATTGGTCCTGTGACTCAAGTCCAGTGACTCAGGTCTATTCTCCTCAGCTGCTGCAAGCGCTTATCTCGCCTTCATTGACGTGCGTCCAGGAATGACGTCTCTCCCTCACTCTCATCTGAGACACCTGTTTCCCCACTACTTTGCTCTCTTTCAGCTGGCACCTGAGACGGTGCCGGGGGGTGGGGCTGGGAGATCTGGCTGGCTCCTCTTCCTCATGCTCAGAGCTTCCTTCCTCCAATGGGATAGGCTCAGAGGACGGGGCCACAACACAGCTCAACCCACCTCACAGGATTGTCGTTAGGGGAAAAACAAGAGGGGGAAGGAATATTATACATAGTCAACCCTGTGGGTTACTGATAAAGTAAGAAAGGCGGGATTTTTTAAAAAAAATCTAGTAAAAATACGCTTGGAGAACGCACCCTGGCTGTGAACCATGGACTTGGTAGTCTTCGGCTGGAAAAAAATATATACCCTAGCTTGCAGAAGTAAAATAACATTTTCCAATTCACCTGGCAGGAATTTGAGAGTCTGTAGCATTTGGCGCTCCTGGGCAAAATCCACCATCAAGTGGCTCATGTTATCGGTTACTTTAGCCTTGAGCGAGAGGCGGAAGGCTGGGGCCATCGTCACGCTACGGAGGGGAAGGAGAGGCGAGTTAGAAAGGCGCGCCATCAACCCCCCCCAACCCCCCCCCTGCCAACACGTCTTCTGCAGCCTAGCGAGAGGGAAGGCGACATGCAAAGAACCCAGCGCCCCGGATCCAGCCTGGCAAAACCTTATCAGCCAAAGTGTCTACAAAGCATGTGCAGAGTTCTGAGGGTAAATCTTCTGCAGAGTCTGCCTCCGGGGCAAAAGCCAAGGACTTTCTGAGCATGCGAAGAGTGACTTTCCTCACCAAGCGACCGCTCCCCCCCCCAAGGACATGTAGGAAGATGGCTGGCCTAGACGATGGGAAGTCAAGGGGACGCTGGGGCATGGGCAGAGTGCAGAGTGCACTTCCCCTTGTCTACTTTGAGGAGGGCAGAGGATTCTCTCTAAGGGCCAGCTTCAATTTGGACTACAAATCAGCGTTTCTCAAATTCGTGATTCTAAGATGTCTGGACTTCAACTCCCAGAATTCCCCATTCTCTGCTGGCTGGGGAATTCTGGGAATTGAAGTTCAGACATTTTAGAGCCATTTTAAAGACATGATATGCCCTCCTTTCCCCACCCCAGAGGAAATAACAATGCCAAAAGCTGACTTTTAGCGGCCAGGTGTGTTCCAGGGGTAGCCTACCTGTCCTTGATCTGTTTAGCAGCCTTCGAAGCAGCGCAAGGAAGATGGAGAAAGAAGGGAAGGAGGAGAAGAAAGAGAAAAGGAAGAAGAAAAGCAAGGAAGGTATCACAAAGACGAATTAAAGAAGCATCGCTTATGTTGAACTCAAGGGCATTCTAGACAGAAAGCCGGCCCCCCAGGAAGCGTGCTAAGCTGCCGTCCACTGCATGCATGCAGAAAATCATTCTCACCACCCTCTGGCTTCCCCTATGCTTTTTAATCCTCCCAAGAACCCTGCGAGGTAGGCCAAAGGTGAATTAAAAATGTAATAAAACATCCAACTATTGTCCAAGATCCATCCGAATCCAGGCCTTTTTTTTTTATCCTCCCCCAAAACCCTATGAGGCAGGCGAGGGCGAATTAAAAATATAACACAGATAGTCCTCGATTTACAACTGTTCATTTAGTGACTGTCCAACGCCGCGGAAAAAAAAGGGACCGCCGAGCGTTTTTCACAGTTACGACCATTGCAGAATCCTGATGGTTAAGCGATCAGAGTTTGGACAACTGACTCACATTTATGACCGTTGCAGTGTCCTGATCATTTTTATGACCGTCTGACAGGCAACGTCACAGGGGAAGCCAGATTCACTTAACCACTATGTGGCTCACTTAACAATCACTTAATGACGGCAGTAAGGTAGGACATAAAATGGGGCAAACTCTCTTAACAACGGTCTCACTTACTGACAGAAACTTTTCTCTCTATTGCGGTCGTAGGTCAAGGGCTACCTGCACAAGGCCCCCCCCCTCCCAATATAGGCCAATGAAAGTTATAGTTTGGGATCCATCCAAATCGGGGGTGTTTTTTATCCTCCTAAGAACCCTGCGAGGTAGGCAAGGCCAGATCAAAAATAAATAAATGAGCCACTCTCCAAATGTCGTCAAACCCACATGATAGGCTGGGATCCATCCAAATCTGAGGTCATCATGGCGTTTGGGTCCATGTTCTCCAAAAGGGGTTGGATGAGAGTACCCATCATCCACAGCCTCCGATTTGTGAGGGATCATGGGAGTTGTAGCTGCCCATCGGCATGCCAGTTTAGAAGGATGCACCATTAAAGCATCATGGAATCTCTCAGCATGTATTTATTTAACCAACGGCTTTGAATCCCTTGCAGAGTTTGTTCTGTAATTACGTGTGCACGAACACACGTGTGCACATACAAAAACACACACCCCCTCACACACACAGAACTAAGTATCATTCTTACCTGGTAGAAGTCGTGATTCTCAGCCCCTTGGAGGGTGTGGTTGGCGGTCTCTAACAGCTCCTCTGAGCTTTCCAAAGCTTTTGTGCACGCTGCCAGCTGGTTCTGGGTGCGAAAGACGAACAGAAAGAGCATTTTCCCCCCCACACACAAAAAAGAGGATGTTAGCAAAAAGAAAAAAAAATTGAAAGAGTGAGCGAAGAGAAGTTTGGCTTGCCTCCTTTTCGTTTTCTGGCTCTGAATTCCCATTAATGTTATTTATTGTTATTTAAAGATAAAAAAAAATCTGGATTTTGATTCAGGGAGGAGGTCAAAGGAAGGGATTGGCTGAGAGACCCGGGTTCAAGTCAACACTCTACTGCATTTTTGTCTTGAGAAACTCGCTGGCGCGAGATGGAGAGGGACTGCAAACTCAGGTACAGTTTGAAAGGGAAACAGATGACTAATTAGGAAGATGTTTAATTAATAATAATTAATAAGGAAGAAGGCCACTAGCAATAACACTAGTGCTGCCTCTTGGTTGCAAATAGACAGGTGACCCCTAGGGGGCAGCAGCACCAAAGATTCTAGAACAGGGGTCTCCAACCTTGGCAACGTGAAGACTTGTGGACTTCAACTCCCAGAATTCCTCAGCCAGCTTTGCTGAGGAATTCTGGGAGTTGAAGTCCACAAGTCTTAAAGTTGCCAAGGTTGGTGTTCTGGCCCCGTTCCCAGGAATAACCCCCCTCAGACAGTCAGAGTCTAATGAACTGGCAGGCAACCAAGTAAGCTGATAACAAAGTTTGGCAGCAATCCCCGCAGCTGCTTGCCAACGTCTTTATTAATAGTTCAGTCAAATACACACCACCAAAATGTTCAGAGCTGAGACGCAGGGCCGATTCAAAACCGGGATCCATGAATCTTTGTTTTGTTCGTCACAAAGATACAGGCTGCAATCCCTCTCTTTTATAGCCTGTGAGGCGTGGTCCACCAGCTAATCACGACCACACCTTTTCCTCTGCTGGGCTCTCCTGTCTCTCCGACGCTGGCGAGGATCCAACCAAAACTCACTCCCCTCATCAGTGTCCTCCTGTGGCTGCGGGGACGAGCTTGGCTCTGGGCCTATCTCCTGCTCTTCGGTGTCCTCCGGAGGCATTGCCAGAGAGGAGAGTCCTGGAGAAGGAGGCCTTGCCAACTCCTCTCCCTCACTCTCAGAGTCCTCCCCTGCTGATGACGCAGGCTCAGGCAACGGAGCCACAACAGTTGGAGACCCCTGTTCTAGAATGCTCAAACTTTCGGGAAAGCCCTAAGTTGAGCCTCCCTGTTCAAGTGCAGTCTACCTTAAGTAGCCGTCCTTGGAGGCTCAAACCTATCGAACAGTGTTTTTCAATCTTGGTAACTTTAAGAAGGGTGGAGTTCAATTCCCAGAATTCCCCCAACCAATGTGGATCTCTTTATCGTCTTCTCAGCCGAGTGGATCCTAAAACCCATAACGCACAGCCTCTCTTTCGCGGAGCAGCCTTACCTGCAGCTCGTAAGTCCGGCTGGCTCGATCTTGTTTGATTTTCATCAACATCCCTTCCTTGAGCTCATCCAGCAGGATGTAGAGAGATTGGAACTCGGCTTCCAGGTCTTCTTGAACCCGATTCGAATTGCTCTGGTTGGGAGAAGACAGAAGAGGAAGGTGGAGGTAGGTTTGCCCTGATGGGATTGGAGAGTGGTAGGCTGCCTCCTTTGTGATTTGGGGTGTCGAACAGTGTGTGTTTCTGGGGGGGCTTAGGAGAAACTCAACCTGGTGTCCAGTGGTGGGATTCAAATAATTTTAACAACCACCCTAATGATTGGCTCGGGTGGACACAGCCATGGTGGGCGTGGCCAGGGGTGTGTGACAGGCAGCATTCAGCCTCCTGCACCCCCTTGGGAGCAAAAACAGCAAGTGTTGGGGCGGGGAGGGGCTCAGCCAGCCAGCAATTTAACGATCAGTTCGCCCGAACCGGTCTGGATCAGCCCAAACCGGCTGAATCACACTGAATCACTGTCTCCCAAATACCCAAATCCCACCTCTTTGCTAAATTTCCAAATTGAATAAGTCCTCAAATCTTGGAGAACTCAAAATGGGCAGTACTGTGACCCTCTAAAAGAAATTCAGGTATAATCGACTCAGCCTTCCATCCTTTCTAAGGTGGGTAAATTGAGGACCCAGTTTGTGGGGACAATAAGCTGACTTTGTATAAATATACAAAAGTATGAAGGCTATTGCTTAATGCATTGTAAGCTGCCCTGAGTCTCCGGAGAAGGGCGGCATATAAATCAAATTTTTTTTAAAAAAATGATGACTTTCCGTAAACAAAAATAAAAATAACCAGGAGGCAGTGAGTTTAATCCCGTCTTAAGTAGCAAATCCAGGTGGGTGACTTTGAGCCAATTACCAACCAGAAGACCGAGAGTTCTAGTCCCGCCTTAGGGATAAAAGCTGACTGGATGAATTTAGGCCAATCACCAGGAGATGATGAGTTCTAGTCCTTCCTTACACGTGCAAGTCCAGGTGGGTGACTTCGGGCCAATCACTAGGAGATAGTGAGTTCTAGTCCTGCTTTAGGCATGAAAGATGGCTGGGTGAATTTAGGCCAATCACCAGGGGATGGGAAGTTCTAGTCCTCCCTTAGGCATGCAATCCAGCTAGGTGACTTTGGTTCAATCACTTGGGCCAATCACTAGGAGATGGAGAGTTCTAGTCCTGCTTTAGACATGAAAGATGGCTGGATGAATTTAGGCCAATCACTAGGAGATGGGGAGTTCTAGTCCTCCCTTAGGCATGCAATCCAGCTAGGTGACTTTGGGCCAATCACTTGGGCCAATCACTAGGAGACGGAGAGTTCTAGTCCTGCCTTAGGGATGAAAGCTGACTGGGTGAATTTAGGCCAATCACTAGGAGACGGTGAGTTCTAGTTCTGTTTTAGACATGAAAGATGGCTGGATGAATTTAGGCCAATCACTAGGAGATGGGGAGTTCTAGTCCTCCCTTAGGCGTGCAATCCAGCTAGGTGACTTTGGGCCAATCACTTGGGCCAATCACTAGGAGACGGAGAGTTCTAGTCCTGCCTTAGACATGAAAGCTGACTGGATGAATTTAGGCCAATCACTAGGAGACGGTGAGTTCTAGTCCTGCTTTAGACATGCAAGTCCAGCTGGGTGACTTAGGGCCAATCACTTGGGCCAATCACTAGGAGACGGAGAGTTCTAGTCCTGCCTTAGACATGAAAGATGGCTGGATGAATTTAGGCCAATCACCAGGAGATGGGGAGTTCTAGTCCTCCCTTAGGCGTGCAATCCAGTAGGTGACTTTGGGCCAATCACTTGGGCCAATCACTAGGAGACGGTGAGTTCTAGTCCCGCCTTTGGCATGAAAGCTGGGTAAGGAATTTAGTGCATTCCTTTTCTCTCAGCCCAACCCACCTCACAGGGTTGTTGCTGAAGGTAAAATAGGAGGAAGAGGATTATTCCGTATGCTTCCCAGCTTGAGTTACTTATCAAATAATAAAGACTTGATAAAAATGTAATAAATCAATTAATCAAGAACACTGAGTTTGCCAGCGGTGGTGCTTTCAGGTATGCTCATGGTTCAATAAAACACCAGGTAAGCCCTGTTGCATCCGGAACACCTGGATAAACCATTTTAAGATTATATTTCCCGTCTTCCCCACAGCTCCAACCCCCATTACCTCCACATTTTGAAGCATCTGCTTGAGCAAATAGATGAAATTTTGGATCTCTTCGTTCTTCACCGCGAGGGTCGTGACGATCTTCCTCAGGTCATCCTGTCCCCACCCAAAAAGGAAATACACATATATATATACATACAGAATATCTGGTGTTAATCTTGGATTCTCACTTTCTATCCTTTCCCAGGCTCAAACAGATCGATATATGGCTTAAATTGATTTTAAGCTTCTCGATTCTTCAGTGTTTCTCAACCTTGGCAACTTGAAGATAGGTGGACTGCAACTCCCAGAATTCCCTATGTTATGATGGCTGGGGAATTCTGGGAGTTGAAGTCCACCTACCTTCAAGTTGCCAAAGTTGAGAATCACCGAGTTAAACCATTCGCCTACAATAAACAGATTGAATCTCCCTTTTTCACTTCAGAGAGCTTTCTTTATTATTTCTATTTATCAGAGTTTGAGGACGATGATATCCATTCAGTCATGTCTGACTCTTGGCGATTCTATGGGCCTGGTGGTCTCTTCCCATCTTGCACTACTTCTTTGAGTTGTCAAACTATTTTCAAACAATGTTCAAAGAAGAAGGGGGTCATAAGCAGGGGTGAAATCCAACAGGTTCTGACAGGTTCTGGAGAACCGCTGCGGAAATTTTGAGCAGTTCGGAGAACCAGCAAATACCACATCTGGCTGGCCCCAGGAGTGGGGAGGGAATGGGTATTTTGCAGTATCCTTCCCCTGGAGTGGGGAGAGAATGGAGATTTTGCAGTATATTTCCCTCAGGAGTGGGATGGGAATGGAGATTTTGCAGTATCCTTCCCTCAGGAGTGGGGTGGGAATGGAGATTTTACAGTATCCTTCCCCTGGAGTGGGGTGGGAATGGAGATTTTGCAGTATCCTTCCCCTGGAGTGGGGAGAGAATGGAGATTTTGCAGTATCCTTCCCCTGGAGTGGGGAGAGAATGGAGATTTTGCAGTATCCTTCCCCCGGAGTGGGGAGAGAATGGAGATTTTGCAGTATTCTTCCCATGAAGTGGGGAGAGAATGGAGATTTTGCACTATCTTTCCCTCAGGAGTGGGGTGGGAATGGAGATTTTACAGTATCCTTCCCCTGGAGTGGGGCGAGAATGGAGATTTTGCAGTATTCTTCCCCTGGAGTGGGGAGAGAATGGAGATTCTGCAATATCTTTCCCTCAGGAGTGGGGGGGAATGGAGATCTTGCAGTATCCTTCCCCTGCCACACCCACAAGCCACACCACGCCCACCAAGCCACGCCCACAGAACCAGTAGTTAAAAAAAAAATTGGATTTCACCACTGGGTCAAACTATTTTCCAAAGGCAGGACAACAATGGATGGAAACTAACCAAGGACAGAAGCGACCTGGAACTACGGAGAAAATTCCTACCTTGTTTCCCCCCAAAATAAATCATCCCCTGATAATAAGCCCAGTGGGGCTTTTGAGCGCATGGCAATAAGGCCAAGCGCTTATTTCAGGGTTCAAAAAAAAAAAGTCAGGGTCTTATTTTCGGGGAAACACGGTAACCATGAGAACAATTAACCAGTGGAACAACTCGCCACCAGAAGTTGTGAGTACTCCATCACTGGAGTCTTTCAAAAAGAGACCAGACAACCATTTGTATGAAATGGTATAGAGTGTGCTGCGTTCTTTGGGGTCCGTAGCTGGGGTAGAACACTCCTGCTCCAGCAAGGGGTTGGACTAGAAGACCTCCGAAGTCCCTTCCATCTCTATTGTTCTATGTTCTATGCTCTGGCTGAGGTCAGCTTTGATGGGGTCCAACCAGCGTGTTCTTTGACGGCCTGGTTTCCTTTTGCTCCTAACTCTTCCCGACATAATTGCTTTCTCCGGGGAATTTTCCCACATGACATGTCCAAAATAAGTGAGATGCATTTTTGTGATTTTTGCCTTCCAGTGACATGCCTGGTGTTATGCGCTCCAGTGCTTTGCTGTCCAAGCAACATGGAAGAAACTTCTCCGGCACCACAGCTCAAACGGCTCTAATTTCTTCCTGTCTTGCTTTCTTTTTTTTTTAAGGTCCAACTTTCATAACCAGAGGTAGCTACGGGGAAGGCATTACAGCGGACTAAGTGCATTTGATTGCCAGGCTGATGTCCTTGTTTTTCTGTATTCAGTTCATGTTCAACATTGTGGGGTGACCCAGTGCGATCCTATGTTTTATTACTGGGTTGCATTTACTGCTTTGATCTGCCAGCCTAGAAAAGCATTGCTCATCTCACCTGAGTGGCTCTGGCCAGTTTAAGAATAGAAGTAGACGTAGACGTAGACGTAGACGTAGACGTAGACGTAGACGTAGACGTAGACGTAGACGTAGACGTAGAGAAGAGAAGAGAAGAGAAGAGAAGAGAAGAGAAGAGAAGAGAAGAGAAGAGAAGAGAAGAGAAGAGAAGAGAATATAGAAGAGAAGAGAATATAAATACAAAATACAAAATAGAAAAAGGAAGGGAAGGGAAAGGAAGGGAAGGGAAGGGAAGAGAAGAGAATATAGAACAGAAGAGAAGAGAAAAAAGAAAAAAGAAAAAAGGAAGGGAAGGGAAGGGAAGGGAAGGGAAGGGAAGGGAAGGGAAGGGACGAGAAGAGAAGAGAAGAGAAGAGAAGAGAAGAGAAGAGAAGAGAAGAGAAGAGAAGAGAAGAGAAGAGAAAACAGAAAACAGAAAACAGAAAATAGAAAAGGGAAGAGAACGGAAGAGAAGAGAAGAGGAATAGAAAATAGAAAGGGAAGGGAAGGGAATATAGACCAGAAGAGAAATAGAAAATAGAAAATAGGGAATAGAATAGAATAGAATAGAATAGAATAGAATAGAATAGAATAGAATAGAATAGAATAGAATAGAATAGAATAGAATAGAATAGAATAGAATAGAATAGAATAGAATAGAATAGAAAATATGGAATGGAACGGAATGGAATGGAATGGAATGGAATGGAATGGAATGGAATGGAATGGAATAGAATAGATGAAATGGACTGGACTGGACTGGACTGGACTGGACTAGAATAGAATAGAATAGAATAGAATAGAATAGAATAGAATAGAATAGAATAGAATAGAATAGAATAGAATAGAATTCTTTATTGGCCAAGTGTGATTGGACACACAAGGAATTTGTCTCTGGTGCATAAACTCTCCATGAACATACACACAACAAAGCAATATGATCATAAACTACCAAGAAGAGAAGGTAATAGGAAAGATGAGAAAGATAAAAATAATAATAATACAGCCCTATTCCATGGGTAAATATAATCTGCTGTCTAACCTTCAGAATCTCATCCATTGTCTATTTAATTTGCACTGGGAGTCACTTTCAAAAATATAACAATAAAGCACAGGATTAAATTTCCACGAATGATTTAAAGCTGTCGCTGTTCTTGTTTGTCCAGCACTGGCCTGCCAGATTTTTTTAAACTATATTTAAATTTTTATTTAAAATATATTCAAATACTTTATATTTATGCCGGGGGTGGGGTTGAGGGGTGAGGTGGCATCCAAAGGGAGAGGTCAAAAGAGACAAAATGGCAGTTACAACTCTACCTGGTTTTATAGGCCCTATTCCCCCAAAATAACAGAAGAACAGAGTCGGAAGGGAACCTTGAGGTCTTCTAGTCCAACCCCTCTGGTCAGGCAGGAATCCCTACTCCATTTCAGACATATGGCAACTCTAATCACACAACCATGGGCATTTTGAGTTTTTTTATTATATTCTAAAGTCCATCCTTTAGTTACTGCCTTTTGACAGAGAAATGACAAGGCAGAGAATTTGGGAAATATAGCTTTTTAAAAAAATAATTTCTGGAACTCATTATATTCATTTATTTGTACAATTTTTTATGAATTATGCTACCTTTGCCACAGAACAGGCTAAACTAGATAATTTTGGCAATGTTGTCTCGGATACTTTCTTATTTCATATATATATATATTGTAATTTTCCTTTAACATCCACACATATTTTGAAGCGTGTCAATATATTTTTTACACAATGCTAGCAATAATAATACAATTAGGAATACTTAATCCTAGTCTTCCAATGTTTGACCTTAACCTCACCAGGCTCAAGGTTGACTCAGCCTTCCATCCTTCCGAGGTAGGTAAAATGAGGACCCGGATTGTGGGGGCAAAAGCTGACTTTGTATAAAAAAAGAACACCACTTGGGAGGGGGCTGAAAGCCCTACTAAACAGGTATATACAAAAGTATGAAGGCTATTGCTTAACGCATTGTAAGCCACCCTGAGTCTCCGGAGAAGGGCGGCATATAAACTGAACCAATAAATAAATAAATATAAATAAACCTGCACATTGTACTTATAAGCTTCAATAAAATTTCTTCATGCAGTTGCAGTATGTTTGTTATCCCCGTTAAATCATAGTATTTTAATATTGTAGAAATTATTCAATATTCCACCAGAAATCCAATATTCCCATTGTTTAAAAACACCAATAAGTCCTATCATTAACCAAATTTAATCAATCACGGGATTATATTCCCAATCCCCTAAAATTATATATTTCAATATATTTTTATATATTGTAATAATAATAATAATAATAATAATAATAATAATAATAATAATAATAATAATAATAATAATAATAATAATAATAAATTTGGAACAGCTTACATCCTCCGATGATACCTTAACAGTTCCTAGGTCCTAGGTTAAGACTCGAGCTGTTGAGCTATTAACCAGCCTCAAAGACTGTGAATCTCACTACAGATTAAATAATAATAATCATAATCATAATCATAATCATAATAATACAGTTAGGTGACCACATCATAGACTTCTACCTTCTAAGCTTAATTTGCTTGTGATAACAGTAAATTCTATTAACTATCTACCAATATATATATTCTACTGTTTCCAGAGCTCATATTCATTTATTGGTACAATTTCTATGAATGTCTGTTCAATATTATGTTGCCTTTGCCACAGACAGGCTAAACTAGATAATTTTGGCAACATTGTCTCGGATGCTTTCTTATTTCTTGATATGGTCAGATTGTCATAAAGTTTGTTTAAATTCTTGGCTTTCCAAACCTTTCAAGATTCAACAACTGAGCCTGATTTGCAAGTTTTGTCAGGTTTTTAAAAAATCTTTAAATGTTTTAATACTTGTAAACTGCACCGATTCACTGGGAGTTGGGCTAAATCCATTACAAATTATTATTATTATTATTATTATTATTATTATTTAATCTATAGTGAGATTCACAGCCTTTGAGGCTGGTTAATAGCTCAGAAGCTCGAGTCCTAATCAAGGACCTAGGAACTATTAAGGTATCATCGGAGGATGTAAGCTGTTCCGAGTAAGGTGGTTTTTTGTAGTTAAAATGTTCAAGTCTGGTAAATTTAGAATTTCTAAATAGCGGGGTAGCCCTTTGGGTATTGCTCCAAGGGCTCCAATTACAATCGGGACAACACACGATTTTTTTTCCACAGCCGCTCAACTATTATTATTATTATTATTATTATTATTATTGGTTAATCTATAGTGAGATTCACAGCCTTTGGGGCTGGTTTATAGCTCAGCAGCTCGAGTCCTAACCAAGGACCTAGGAACTACTAAGGTATCGTCGGAGGATGTAAGCTGTTCCGAGTAAGGTGGTTTTTTGTAGAGTCAAAATGTCCAAGTTCGGTAAATTTAGAATTTCTAAATAGCGGGTAGCCCTTTGGGTATTGCTCCAAGGGCTCCAATTACAATCGGGACAACACAAGATTTCTTTTTCCACAGCCGCTCAACTATTACTACTACTACTACTACTACTATTATTATTATTATTAGTAGTAGTAGTAATAGTAGTATTTATTCATTAAAGATGAAACTCAATTTAACTGAACATTCAAAAATGCATCACAAATACGGGTTGCTGCCAGCATCCTAGGTATCCACTAGACAGTGGTGAAATCCAAATTTGTTTACTACCAGTTCTGTGGGCGTGGATTGGTGGGCATGGTGTGACTTGGTGGGCGTGGCAGGGGAAGGATACTGCAAAATCTCCATTCCCACCCCACTCTGGGGCCATCCAGATGTGGTATTTGCTGGTTGTCCGAACTGCTCAAAATTTCCGCTACCGGTTCTCCAGAACCTGCTGGATTTCACCCCTGCAACCAGAGGTGGGTCTCACTTACTTTTGCTACCGCTTCGCTCACACATGCATGTTTACTTCACTCGAACAAGCACCATGTCTGCGCATGCGCAGATCATATTTGATAATGTCCGGGTGTATGGGCGGAGCTTCCCTCTGCCACTGTTACTGTTTTGCCCAAACTGGGGCGAACTGGTAACAACCCACCACTGGTATCAACCAAGTACCTTCTTAAGATACACGATGTTCCGAGTAGCATTATTATCATTATTATTATTATTTTATGACAGTATACACAGCAAACGAGATAACCATGCTGGATTTTGTATCCCAAATCACTAGTCAAACACTTCCCAAGTGTTTAGGACTGAGTGATGTATCGGCAGATTATGCGAGCAGATCCCAGTAAGGCAGTAAGAGTTCTGCAGCTGACCAATGGTGATCTTCTCAGCGTGAATTGTTTTTAAGTGCTTGCCTGGGTCTTTAGGCACAGCACCCAGCATGCCGAGTACACATTATTATTACTACACATTATTATAATTATTAATTAATTAATTAATTAAATCTTCGATTCATAGCCTGGGACTGGTAAAAACTGAACAGTTCAAGCCCTAACCAAGGACTTAAGAGCTATTCAGGTAGCATCTGAGTATATAGGCAGTTCTGGGTAGGGTGGGTTTTTGGTTTTGCTTTTTTTGGTTGTGGTGGTTGTTTTGCAAAGTCAGAATATTCAGGTCTATAAGTCTGTGAAGATTCTGAGTCCTCCAGGTCATGGCTGTCCCAAAGGTGCTTTTTTTTCAGGAGGCAACTGGACTTTCTGGTTTTTCTCTGAAGATGTTTCGCTTCCCATCCAAGAAGCTTCTTCAGCTCTGACTGAATGGTGTGGAAAGGAAGGGATAGGATAGAGTAAGCTAGGGTGGGTAGGGTAGGATAGGATAGGGTAGGGTAGGGTAGGGTAGGGTAGGATAGGGTAAGGTAGGGTAGGGTAGGGTAAGGTAAGGTAGGGTAGGGTAGGGTAAGGTAAGGTAAGGTAGGGTAGGGTAGGGTAGGGTAGGGTAGGGTAAGGTAAGGTAGGGTAGGGTAGGGTAGGGTAGGGTAAGGTAGGGTAGGGTAGGGTAGGGTAAGGTAGGGTAGGGTAGGGTAGGGTAGGGTAGGGTAAGGTAAGGTAAGGTAGGGTAGGGTAGGGTAGGGTAGGGTAGGGTAAGGTAGGGTAGGGTAGGGTAGGGTAGGGTAGGGTAGGGTAGGGTAAGGTAAGGTAGGGTAGGGTAGGGTAGGGTAAGGTAAGGTAAGGTAAGGTAGGGTAGGGTAGGGTAGGGTAGGGTAGGGTAAGGTAAGGTAGGGTAGGGTAGGGTAGGGTAGGGTAAGGTAGGGTAGGGTAGGGTAGGGTAAGGTAGGGTAGGGTAGGGTAGGGTAGGGTAAGGTAAGGTAAGGTAGGGTAGGGTAGGGTAGGGTAGGGTAAGGTAGGGTAGGGTAGGGTAGGGTAGGGTAGGGTAGGGTAGGGTAGGGTAAGGTAAGGTAGGGTAAGGTAAGGTAGGGTAGGGTAGGGTAGGGTAGGGTAAGGTAGGGTAGGGTAGGGTAGGGTAGGGTAAGGTAAGGTAGGGTAGGGTAGGGTAGGGTAAGGTAAGGTAAGGTAGGGTAGGGTAGGGTAGGGTAGGGTAAGGTAGGGTAGGGTAGGGTAAGGTAGGGTAGGGTAGGGTAGGGTAAGGTAAGGTAGGGTAGGGTAGGGTAGGGTAAGGTAGGGTAGGGTAGGGTAGGGTAAGGTAGGGTAGGGTAAGGTAAGGTAGGGTAGGGTAAGGTAAGGTAAGGTAGGGTAGGGTAGGGTAGGGTAGGGTAAGGTAAGGTAGGGTAGGGTAGGGTAAGGTAAGGTAGGGTAGGGTAGGGTAGGGTAGGGTAGGGTAGGGTAGGGTAGGGTAGGGTAGGATAGGATAGGATAGGGTAGGGTAGGGTAGGGTAGGGTAAGGTAGGGTAGGGTAGGGTAGGATAGGATAGGATAGGATAGGATAGGGTAGGGTAGGGTAGGGTAGGGTAGGGTAGGGTAGGGTAGGGTAGGGTAGGATAGGGTAAGGTAGGGTAGGGTAGGGTAGGGTAGGGTAGGGTAGGGTAGGATAGGATAGGATAGGATATGGGGGATCGGGGATCGGGGATCGGGAATAGAGTAGAGTAGAGTAGAGTAAAATAGAAATAGAATAACAGAGTTGGAAGGGACCTTGGAGGTCTTCTAGTCCAACCCCCTGCTCAGGCAGGAGACCCTTCACCCACTTCAGACAAATGGTTATCCAACCTCTTCTTAAAAACTTCCAGTGTTGGAGCACCCACAACTTCTGGTGGCAAGCGGTTCCACTGGTTAATTGTTCTCACTGTCAGGAAATTTCTCCTTAGTTCTAGGTTGCTTCCCTCCAGCAGTTCCAACACCCTGTGTGATCTTGATTCGATCCCTCTGACAATGCACTCTAGGACTGCATTGGCTTTTTCGGTGGGGAGCCATTCTATTTCTATTAGCGGATCTTGTATTTTGTGATTTTCCTTCTCTTCTGCTGTCTCCTTGTACTGCCCCACCTGCTATTGCTATCCAGACTTTTTTTTTGGTCATCCTTATCAACAATTGTTAAGTCTGGGGAAGGATGTCTCTGACAGCGTGCAGAGTGCTTTTTCTTCTCCTCTGTGCATAATTTGCATCTGCAACACTGGGTCTCATTTTATATTTTTTTAAAAATTTCCTGCCACTTTGCACTTCAGGAATTGAGAACAGCCAATCCTTCTCATCTCGAGAATTTATCTCTAATTTTTAAGACTATCAAATGCCATATTTCCTCTGAGAGCTTAGTAGCCTCACACGGGGTTTTTTGGCTTTTTACCCTTAACACAACATCCCTCTGAGGTAGGACAGGCTGAAAGATAATGATTATCCCAGGTCACTTAGTCCACTCAATTTGGATTTCCTCTTTCTTGCTTTGTTGTTTTCCAAGATTCAGAGTCGATATCAGTTTTGGCTAAGGTAAGGTAAGGAAAGGAAAGAGGAAAGGAAAGGAAAGGAAAGGAAAGGAAAGGAAAGAAAAAGGAGGGGAGGGGAGGGGAGGGGAGGGGAGGGAAGGGAAGGGAAGGGAAGGGAAAGGAAAGGAAAGGGAAGGAAGAAAGGAAAGGGAAGGGGAAGGGAAGGAAAAGAAAGAGTGAAGGAAAGGGAAGGGAAGGGAAGGGAAAGGGGTGGGGAGGGGAAGGGAAGGGAAGGGAAAGAGGGAGGGGAGGAGAGGGGAAGTGAGGGAAGGGAAAGAAAAGGGGGAGGGGAAGTGAAGAAAAGGGAAAGAAAAGGGGGAGGGGAAGTGAAGAAAAGGGAAGGAAAGGAAAGGGAAGGGGGAGGAGAGGGAGGGAAGGGAAAGGAAAGAGAAAGGGGAAGGGGAAGTGAAGGAAAGTGAAGGAAAGGAAAGGGAAGAGAAAGGGGGAGGGGGAGGGAAGGGAAGGAAAAGGGGTGGGGAGGGGAAGGGAAGGGAAAGAGGGAGGGGAAGTGAGGGAAGGGAAAGAAAAGAGGGAGGGGAAGTGAAGAAAAGGGAAGGAAAGGAAAGGGAAGGGGGAGGAGAGGGGAGGAGAGGGAGGGAAGGGAAGGGAAAGGAAAGAGAAAGGGGAAGGGGAAGTGAAGGAAAGTGAAGGAAAGGAAAGGGAAGAGAAAGGGGGAAGGGAAGGAAAGGGAAGGGAAGGAAAAGAAAGAGTGAAGGAAAGGGAAGGGAAGGGAAAGGGGTGGGGAGGGGAAGGGAAGGGAAAGAGGGAGGGGAAGTGAGGGAAGAGAAAGAAAAGGGGAAGGGGAAGTGAAGGAAAGGAAAGGGAAGGGGGAGGGGGAGGAGAGGGAGGAGAGGGAGGGAAGGGAAGGGAAAGGAAAGAGAAAGGGGAAGGGGAAGTGAAGGAAAGGGAAGGAAAGGAAAGGGAAGAGGAAGGGGGGATGGGACGGAAGGGAAGAGAAGGAAAGAAAAGGAAAGAGAAAGAGAAAGGGGGAGGGGAAGTGAAGGAAAGGGAAGGGAAAGGAAAGGGGGGAGGGGAGGGAAGGGAAGGAAATAAAAGGAAAGAGAAAGGGGAAAGAGAAGGGAAGGGAAAGGAAAGGGGGGAGGGGAGGGAAGGGAAGGAAGGGGGAGGAAAGGAAAGAGAAAGGGGAAGGGGAAGGGGAAGGGAAGGGAAAGGGGGAGACGGAAGGGAAGGATTTTTTTCTTATGCTCCTGTAGTGTTTTCCCTCATGAAAACACCTTCGAAGAAAAGAATTGGTACCTCCCAGCTCCAAAGGACTACAGTTCCCAGCATTCCCAGACCATGGCAATGATGGCCATTGTGGGTTGACTTGACAGAAGACTACCCATACCAACCAATTGTGCAGAAATTGAGAAAAGCATCTCCCTATGTATCACATTAGGGAGATGCTTTTCTTGTGCATCCTGCCCCCCCAAAAAACAACATTAAGATTCTAGTCCTCATGGCTTTGATCATAGCACAGATAGAAAGAAGAATAGGCTGTGCTGAAACAGGGCTAGCCAAAGCTTTTTTTCCCAGCGTTTCAAGCTAGGCTGAAAAATAGGGAATATAAACCAGTTATTTCACTAAAGGTTTCTCTTTCTGACTCTTTCCAGACCTGCTTGGTTCTTACCTGGACTAGGTCGAACTATTGGATGAGGTTTAAGAGCAGAAGCCTGCAAGCCTTTTAAAATTCCATGCTTGCATTTTGAAATGTAGCAGCTCAAGCCGTTCCCTTGGAACTCAAGGCTCCAAGAGAGGGATCTTGGCGTCTTAGTGGACAACCAGTTAAAAACGAGACAGCTGTGTGCAGCGGCAGCCCCAAAAGCCAATGAAATCCTAAACTGCATTAACGGAGGGATCAAGTGAGGTGCTAATACCACCCTATAAAGCCTTAGTAAGGCCACACCTAGAGTACTGCATCCAGTTTTGGTCACCACACTATAAAAAAGATGTTGAGACTTTAGAAAAAGTGCAGAGGAGAGCAACCGGGATGATGAGGGGACTGGAGGCTAAAACATACGATGAACGGTTGCAGGAAACGGGCATGGGTAGCCTAGTGAAGAGAAGGACCAGGGGAGACAGAATAGCCGTCTTCCGATACTTGAGGGGCTGCCACAGAGAGGAGGAAGGGGCTCAAGCTCTTTTCCAAAGTACCCGAAGGCCAGACGAGGAATAATGGATGGAAACTGACCAAGGAGAGATTCAACCTAGAAATAAGGAGAAATGTTCTGTCCGTGAGAACAATCAACCCATGGAACAGAAGTTGCCTTTGGAAGTTGTAGGAGCTTCATCACTGGAGGCTTTTGAGAAGAGACTGGACTGCCATCTGTCAGAAATGGTGTAGGGTCTTCCTGCTTAGGCGGGGCCGGGGAGGTTGGACTAGATGACCTCCAAGGCCCCTTCCAACTCTGTTAATCTGTATCCCTGTTCAACAGGATTTCTGCACGAAAGGAGTTTCCTTTTAAATTTGTGGGGAGAGGTCATCACCGCTGCAATCCGACCGAAGAGCTAGATTAACCTTCCAAGGTGTGGTGGTTGCAAGTGGGGTGGAGGACTTAAGATCCCGACCCCACTTTTCCTTCCAGAACCTCAGCAATCCCATCCACCCAGGGAAAAACACAACCATCCCCCCCACCCTCAGGTTGGCTTATTCTGCTTTCAACCAAAACGTTCTTCAAAAACCACGAGGACTAGGATCTTAATTTAATTTGCGGGAGGGTGCAGGAGTCTAACCCTAACTGTCTGAATGCACCCCTCCCTCCCAAAATAGGCATCTTCTCGCAAAGAGAGGAGGGAAACCCATTCTCCTTGGTCTTTCTCCTCCCTCAACCCTCCCCCTCCCTTGCCGGATGGACGGTGGTTCTAAAAACACAAGTCCAGCAATGACAAAGCAGAGATGGAGAGTCCAGGGTGGAGATGGGTGGAGAACCAGCTACAGAGCAGCCCTGCCTGCAGGAAGCTCAGTGACCAACCCAGGCAGACAGACAGACAAGCCCAGACAGACCCCTCCCTATGGGGACAGCTTGGATCCATTAGCCCTGCCATCCGATACCCTTCTGGTCCAGCAACTGCTGCATCCCTGCCTTAAAGCATCCTTACCTTTTGGTCTTCCATCTTCAGAGCTGGCCTGGAAAGAGAGCGAGCTTCCGGGTGGTGGTGGGGGGGAGGATTCCCAAAGCTTCTGGCCCCCTCCAGGAGCTCCTGGGCGGGCGTTTGGGAAGGAAGAAAGGGCCTGCCTACTAATTCCTCACCCCCACCCCCTCCCCTCCCTTCTCTGGAATTAACAAAGCTGTTGGGAGCTGTTGAACTCACAAGCTTTCCTGTCTGCGCAGCTGCAGAGGGATGTTGGGAAATGTAGTCCAGCAGAGAGAGAGAGAGAGAGAGAGAAGAGAGAGAGAGAGAGAGAGAGAAAAGGGGGAAAAAGGGGAGGGGGGAAGAGAGAGAAAGAGTAAGGGGAGGGGAAAACCCCCGCCAGAGTGAACAAAGGATTTGGCATGTTGAGCCCAAACCATTATTGTTCTTAAAATTGAAACTTTAACAATATAACTGGGTTTGTCTCCTTTCTGGCTAACACATACCCAATGTCAGGATCCCAAACTTGGTTTGAATCAGAATTGGGATAGAGCTGCTGGAAGGGACCTCGGAGGTCATCTAGTCCAGCCTCCTGCTCAAACAGGAGATCTATATAGACAAGGAACTGTCCAGCCTCTTCGTAAAAACCTCCAGTGATCAAGCAGTCACACAACCTCTGGAACCAAGTTATCCCAATGGTTCTCATTGTCAGGAAATTTCTCTTTAATTCCAGGTTGCTTCTCTCTTTGATTAGTTTCCATCCTTTGCTTCTTGTCCTCCCCACAGGTGCTTTGGAGAATAGCTGGACTCCCTCTTCTTTGGGGCAGCCTCTTGAATACCAGAACACTGATATCATTTCCCCCCCCCCCCCAAGTCCTTCCTTTCTCTAGACTAGCCAAATCCAATTCCTGCAACTGTCCTTGATATATTTTAGTCTCCAGGCCTTTAATCGTCTTAGTTCCTCTTTCTCTGCTCTTTCTGTTTGTTTAATCTATGTTAGATTAAACAAATTGACCTTTGCGCCTTTTCCGGGCCCTGAAGACCCTATAATTTCAGTAAGCGGGTGTGACGGTCTGATGAATTTTAATGGGTTTTTTAGTTTTGGGGTTTTTAATATTTGGCCAAAACATTGAATAACAACAACAACAACAACAACAATATAATAATAATAATAATTTTATTTCTATACCGCCCTTCTCCCGAAGGACTCAGGGCAGTGCACAGCCTATTAAAAGCACAAAGACACATCAGTTAAAAGTAATTAAAATTAATAAATAATTTAGGCTCAGATTTAAAGCCCAACATTTAAAACAATCAATTTAAAATCATCCCATTGATAGCCCAGCCTGGCGGAACAATAGAGTCTTGAGGGCACAGCGAAATACACGGAGGTCGGAGATCTTACGGATTTCCGGGGGCAGTTCATTCCAAAGGGCAGGGGCTCCCACAGCAAGTGCCCTCCCCCTGGGTGTCGCCAGCCGACATAACTTGGCTGATGGCACCCGGAGGAGACCCTCTCTGTGGGAGCGGACTGGCCGGTGGGAGGCTACTGGTGGCAGAAGTCGGTCTCGAAGATACCCAGGTCCAATGCCTTGGAGCGCTTTAAAGATAGTAACCAACACCTTATTAAATTAATTTGGTATTAAATTAGCAAATTAAAATTAAAACACCTCTTTGCCTCTGGAATGAAAAGCTTCCTGTGCCTTTATATAAATCTTGCTGGTGGAGGTGTTGTGGAGATGGCAGTGGAGTCGGACAGTGAGGAGGCTGGGAAGGAACATGGGCCAGTCCTGGAGTCTGGGGAAGGCCCGGACGTGGGCTTTGCGTCAGAGGCAGAGATGGGACCAGGGCCATGTGGGAGCAATGCGCAGTCTCCGGAGCCTCCAGAGTCGGATATCAGAGAGGCAGAGGAACAGCAGGAGCCTGTTCCTAATGCGCGCTTGCACAGAGCTGCCAGAAGGCACAAACAGTTAAAACAAAAGGGGCAACTCGGGAGTAAGGCGTGGAGATGATTGGCCCCTCCCATAAGGCTTAAAAGAGGAGCAAAGGCGCGTGGGCCCTTTGCAGGAAAGCAATTCTGTTCCCAGTCGGCATCTCTGTTTGATTCTGGACTCCGTGTGGCTTTGCCAAGTAGGTCTTTGCCAAAGTGTCAAGGGAGATAAAGGTGGGTGATTATCCCGAAGGACTTCTCCCAAAGGACGTTTTGCAATTAATTGGGACTCAGCTGTGAATGAACGTAATTCACAGCTATTGCAATAAAAGAGGTTTTTGGGGCTACTCGTGTGTTTTAATGACTCAGGAAGCCTAGGTCAGTAGTATTTGAGGTAGTAGTATTTGAGGGGCTGCCACAAAGAGGAGGGGGTCAATTTATTCTCCAAAGCACCAGAGGGCAGGATAAGAAGCAATGGATGGAAACTAATCAAGGAGAGAAGCAACTTGGAATTAAAGAGAAACTTCCTAACAGTGAGGACAATTAACCAGCGGAACAGCTATTCGTCATCTTCAGGCTGGTGTTCTCGGCTTCGTGCTTCCAGGAGCAATGAGACTTCGTCGAAACGTCGCCAAGATACTTCCAATTCTACGTGGGAGAAGACCCGAATAACCAAAGACCTACATATATATATATATGTGTGTGTGTGTGTGTGTGTGTCTTCGGTTATTCGGGTCTTCTCCCGCGTAGAATTGGAAGTATCTTGACATTTCGATGAAGTCTCATTCGTCATCTTCAGGCTGGTGTTTCTCTTGTTCAATTGCTCCTGGAAGCACGAAGCCGAGAACACCAGCCTGAAGATGATGAATGAGACTTCGTTGAAAAGTCGCCAAGATACTTCCAATTCTACGTGGGAGAAGACCCGAATAACCAAAGACCTACATATAAACACCCGCGAAAACCAAGCACCAAGATTTGTGGCCATGAGGATGTCGTAATGGTCATAAGTGCGAGGACCAGTCGTAAGTCATTTTTTTCCCCCCATGTCCGTGTAACTTTGAACAAACAATGTTGAGACTTTGGAAAAAGTGCAAAGAAGAGCAACTAAGATTAAAGGCCTGGAGACTAAAATATGAAGAACGGCTGCAGGATTTGGGTTTGGCCCAGAGGTGGTAGTCAGCTGGTTCGCACTAGTTTGTGCAAACCATTGGTGGAAATTTGGCCAAGGTCGCCGAACCGGTAGCGGTAGCCACGCCCCTGAACCAATCCCCCGGTTGCCGCTCATTTGCCCAGCCCGCTATGTTTGTCGCCGCCATGTTCTTTGTGCCTGCACATCCCATTGCCTTGCAAGTCCAATGGGATTAGCAGGCATCAAGAACATGGCGGCAAATGGCAGCAGCTTTTTCCGCGACCTCGCATACTTTTCGGCAGCCTGCAGCCAGCTGCCTCAGCCGCAAAGCGGCTCTCAAAGAAGTTTCTTTGTCAGCCACTTTCTAGCAGCGGCGGCTGGCTGTGGGCTGCCGAAGACTCCAGTCAGCTTGCCTTCCGGGACTCTGGACCAGCCGCCATGGAAGGTAAGCAGCTCGAACAAAGAGGCGGAGGAGGGGAGGAAGCCGTGCTAGGGCCAGAGCCGCTAAAGAAGGGGAAACGGTAGCGACTGGTGAAAGGAGGGCATCAGAGGTGGCTTTCAGCAGGTTCTGGCCAGTTCTGGAGAACCGGTAGCGGAAATTTTGAGTAATTCGGAGAACCGGTAGTAAAAATTCTGACTGGCCCCGCCCCCATCTATTCTCTGCCTCCCAAGTCCCAGCTGATCGGGAGGGAATGGGGATTTTGCAGTAACCTTCCCCTGGATTGGGGAGGGAATGGAGATTTTACAGTATCCTTCCCCTGCCACGCCCACCAAGCCTTGCCACGCCCACCAAGCCACGCCCACAGAACCGGTAGCAAAAATTTTTGAACCCCACCACTGGTTTGGCCACTCTAGAGAAAAGAAGGACTGGGGGCGGGGGGCATGAGAGGAGTCTTCCAGTATTTGAGGGGCGTCCACAAAGAAGAGGGAGTCGAGCTATTCTCCAAAGCACCTGAAGGCAGGACAAGAAGCAATGGATGGAAACTAATCAAGGAGAGAAGCAACTGAGAACTAAGGAGAAATTTCCTGACTGTGAGGACAATTAACCAGTGGAATAACTTGCCTCCAGAAGTTGTAAATGCTCTAACGGGGGACGTTTTTAAGAAGAGATTGGACAGCCACTTGTCTGAAGTGGTTTAGGGTTTCCTGCCTAAGCAGGGGGTTGGACTAGAAGACCTCCAAGGTCCCTTCCAGCTCAATGTGTAGTGTAGGGGACTAATGCCTCCTACTAAAGGCAGCAATTAACACCAGCTGCCTGTAATTTCTGTGAGTTCAATCCCAGGCAGGCTCAAGGTCGACTCAGCCTTCCATCCTTTCTAAGGTGGGTAAATTGAGGACCCAGTTTGTGGGGGCAATAAGCTGACTTTGTATAAATATACAAAAGTATGAAGGCTATTGCTTAACGCATTGTAAGCCGCCCTGAGTCTCCGGAGAAGGGCGGCATATAAATAAATAAAAAAAAAAATTCTGATCTTGTAAGTCAGGCACTGTGTTTGCAAGAGCTGCAGCTAAGCCAATCCATCTCATGGCCACTAGGAGGCGCTTAAAGCTAACAAATTGAGAAACCATCTACCCAATCTGCTCACCTTTTCTGTTACTTCCTATATATAAATCATATATGATTTAGGCAATAAGATCTGATTCATCAATTGTGGTCGTAAGCCAAGAGCAACCTGCAGTCGCTCAATTTATAACCTTAGCAACCGTGTTAAGTTAGGAATGGGTCTCCCGAAAGGTGGACACGATCCCCTTCCGAAATTAGACCTTGACTTAGAATTAACTTTATTGTCACTTTAAATCAGTGGTGCAATCTAAAATTTGTTACTACCGGGTCTGTGGGTGTGGATTGGGGGGGGGGTATTAATGTGACTGGGTGGGCATGGCCAATTTTTTTTTTTTTTGCCTTTTAAAAGCACTTTTTTACAATCTCTTCGGCCGAATAGGTAGTAAAAAAATGCCTTTAAAAGTAAAAAAAAAAAAAAGGCTGTGACGATCGAGAGCCTCAGAGCCTTTTTTTTATACCTTCTAAAAAGCATTTTTTAAAAGAAGCGGGCAAGCAGGCGATTGGGTGGCCATGGGTGGTGGGGGCCAGGAATTTTTGCCATCGCTACCGGATCGACCGAACCGTGCCGAACCGGGTGCATTTCACCCCTGCATAGGGCAGACCAGGCCAAAGCCACATTCGCCTGATCTTTCCTCTTTGCAAGACAGCCCCGTGGGCTGGATCCAACCACATTGCAGGCTGGATCCAGCCTGTGGGCCTTGAGTTTGACACCCCTGGTCTAGTTTGGATGTATACCGGGGCGGATTTCAAAATCCGCTGCTACCAATTGGTTTGTGGGCGTGCGGGCGCTCGCGTGATGCTTTTACACATGCACAGAAGCGTCCAGGTGGGTAGGCGGAGCCTCTCGCTGCCGCCGTTACCGGTAGCAACCCACCACTGATGTATACATGTAAATTCTGATGGCCATTCCTTCCCCAGATGTTGTAACCGCATTTCGGGGGCTCTGCAAATCTTTTGCAATGTCTCCTAGCCACAATCGCCACAATTTCCAAGACTTTCGCCAAAAGCTGGTATTTGCTTATGGTTTTCTGCAAAATAAACAAAACAAAACAGATCCATTGCAAACAAGGAATTCGTTCAACAACCGTCACCGGGGAAAAAAAAGGATGTAAAATCTGGTCCTGTGATATATAAACCGCGTTTTATGACGGTCACAACTTCCAACCCGGTTGGGAAGGTTCCATTATGGTCATAAGTCAAGGACTACCTAGAGGGTGGTTTTTACGTGAATATCTCTCTCTCTCTCTCTCTCTCTCTCTCTCTCTCTCTTTATATCTATCTATCTATCTATCTATCTATCTATCTATCTATCTATCTATCTATCTATCTATCTATCTATCTATCTATCTATCTATCTATCTCCAGGTAAGCTTCCATCTTGACTTTTTTGACGTACTTGGCAGACACCCTCACCTCTGAGGTAGGACATCGTCCACAATCATGGATCTGGGGAAATTTTATTTATTTATTTATTTATTTATTTATTGGTTCAATTTATATGCCCCCCTTCTCCAGAGACTCAGGGAGGCTTACCATGCGTTAAGCAATAGCCTTCATACTTTTGTATATACCTGCTCAGTAGGGCTTTCGCCCCCCCCCCCCAAAGCGGTGTTCTTTTTTATACAAAGTTTATGGCCCCCACAATCCGGATCCTCATTTTACCTACCTCGGAAGGATGGAAGGCTGAGTCAACCTTGAGCCTGGTGAGATTGGAACTTGCAGTAATTGAAGGCAGCTGGTGTCACTTAACACCACTTTAATCTGCTGCGCCACCAAGGCTCTTATAAATTAGTGAAAAGATGGCTTCTCTAAAAGACTCTTGAGTGCAGGAGAACATTGAGTTTGTTCAGGTTTGTGTGTGTTTTATGTGGCCATAGAGATAGTCCTCGACTTACGACAACAACAGAGCCCAAAATTTCCTTTGCTAAGGAAGATAGTTGTTAAGTGAGTTTTGCTCCATTTACGACCTTTCTTGCCACAGTTGTTAAGTGGATCACTGCCATTGTTAAGTGAGTAACCTGGTTGTTAAGTGAATCCGGCTTCCCCGTTGACTTTGCTTGTCTGAAAGTTGCAAAAGGAGATCACCTGACCCCAGGACATTGCGACCGTCATAAATACGAGTCAGGGGCCAAGCATCCGAATTTTGATCACGTGACTGCAAGGATGCTGCAGCGGTCGTAAAGTATGAAAACCTGGTCCTCAGTCACTTTTTTCAGTGCCGTCGAATGCATTGATGGGTTTCAGTTTTTTTTACTTTCTGTGGGTGTGGCTTGGTGGGCGTGGCATGGCTTGGTGGGCGTGGCTTGGTGGGCGTGGCAGGGGAAGGATACTGCAAAATCTCCATTTCCTCCCAACCAGCTGGGCCTTGGGAGGCAGAGAATAGAATGGGGGAGAGGCCAGTCAGAATTTTTACTACCGGTTCTCCAAACTACTCAAAATTTCCACTCCCTGTTCTCCAGAATTGGTCAGAACCTGCTGAAACCCACCTCTGCTGTCACTAAATGAATCGTCGTGAGTCGAGGAGGATAGCGGCATTCATTTGATCATTTGGTGTCGCTTGCAATATGTTTCCTCTATCCGTGCCTTCTCACTCTTTTAATATCTGTAAACCACTCAGAGTCAGCGGGGACCGAGGTGGTGATAAGAGACACGGATCGAATAAAAATGAAAAACAGCTCAGCAAGCAATACATTAAAAAAAAACAGGGATTTATCTCGAAATAATAACTTGTGGCTGTTGGCAGGAGATTCTCAAAGGGGCAACTGACTCATTCCTATCTATCTCTCCTTGCTCACAAGTTCAAGAACACTTACAAATGGGACATAAATGTTTCTTCCGATTCACAGAGTGGAGGGACCCTGATTATGTACACCAGATAAACCCAGAGGTGCTTTTCCAAAAGGCGACTGGACTTTTTTCTTTGAGGACATATTTATTTTGTTTTTTTCTTTGAAGAGGTTTTGCTTCTCATCCAGGAAGCTTCTTCTTCTTCTGACTGGATGGTGGGAAACAGAAGAATTTATGCTTCTTGCAGACAGCTGGTCATTTGCATTCTTTTAAAGCAGCGGTGGGAAAGCAATTATAAGATGACAAAATCGGTAGCCTATAAAGAAAATCATTATAAAATGTGGTATCGGTGGTATCTGGCTCCTGTAAGACTAGCCAAAATGTTTCCAAATGTAAATCCAACTTGTTGGAAATGTAAAAAAACACAGGGGACTTTCTATCATGTTTGGTGGCTCTGCCCAGTAGTTAAGAAATTTTGGAGCAAAATAAAAACATGGATAACAGAAATAACAAAATTGAATTAGAACCTGAGGTTTTCCTATTAGGCATGATTAAAGGAAATATTAGAAAAGATATTAAGTATTTAATTTTACATATAATCACGGCGGCTAGGTTATCGTTAGCGCAATTGTGGAAAAGTGATCGCTTGCCAACAGAACAGGAAGTAATACAGAAAATATTTTCATGCGCAGAAATGGACAAATTAACTTTACAACTAAAAGATAAGGAGGACTCAGATTATTATATTATATGGAATAAATGGTACCAGTGGACAAATCAAAGGAAGAGGAAAAATGAGTAAAGATGGAATCTAGAAGAAATTAACGCAATTAAAAACAGCACTGTCAGATGGATATAGTTGGAATAAATCATTGGGTGTGTGTATATATGTATATGTATATAAAAAAGTATAGAAATTAGTCAATATGTGAAGTTGAGTATAGTATATATTTGTCTTTTGTTTTTTTTCTTTCGTTTGACTAAGAAATTTGTGTATTTTAAATGTTTGTTTTTAAAGTCTTAATAAAGGTTTGTTTTTAAAATTAAAAAAAAAATAAAGCAGGGTGTCAAACTCAATTTCATTGAGGGCCTCATCAGAGCTGTGGTTGACCTTGAGGGTGTGGGTGTGGCCGACTGGGTGGGCATGGCCAGCTTACCACTCACTGGGTGTGGCTGACTGGGTGGGCGTAGCCAGATTGACGTCACTCCCCAAACTGCTGGCATGTTTCCTTTTTGCATTGGGTAGGCCAGGCTGAAGCGACGAAACAGGCCAGCCAGTGGTGGTATTCAGCTGGTTCAGGCCGATTTGGGCGAATCGGTAGTGGCTCGTGCCCCGCGCGCAAGCAAAGTGCATAAGCGGAAGACGCACTCTCACATTTTCGGTACGTGGCGAACCGGTGGTAAAATTATGTGAAACCCACTTCTGGGGCCGGCCCCTTACATTTTCCAGGATGGCCCCACTGTCTGGATCCGACCACATCACAGGCCGCATCCGGCCTGCAGGCCTTGAGTTTGAGACCCCTGTTTTAGAGGGTCGTTGAGGCCGTTTGGAGGTTTAATCTGTCTCCTCAGAGTCACCTGAGTGGTGCAAATGGATGAGGAGCCTTCTTGGTTGTAGGCAGTGGTGGTTTTCAACCGGCTTTACTACTGATTCTCTTCATGCACGCTTCGCTCGCATGCTCACAAGCGCGTTAAGTATCTGCCCAGCTGAGGTGCGGCAGTCCACTTTAGCTGCACCTATCAGATGGGCTAAAAAAGAAGAAATAAAAGGTAGGGCCCAGCTCCCGGACAAAGAGAACCAGTTCGGTGACATCATATCGTTACCGCTACCGGCTCGGCCGAACCAGGCCGAACCAGGCCGAACCAGGAGGAACCCACCACTGGCTTCAGGATGTTTTTCTTGCCCTGTGTCCCTTCACCACTGGAGACCGACGCAGGCTGTTTGGGGATGAGTTTGTGCTGCCTGCATCTCAAATCGAAGCACAAATGTGTTCTGTCCCCGATCCCACGCACACACACCCACAAGCGTTCAGGAGATAAGGAGCAACCCAGCCGGCAAAAACCTAGTGGCTGCCTGCCCAGAGTTTATTAGTTACAAAGAGGAGAGATAACTTCTCTCCACTTCTGGCACATCAAAGGTAAGCAGCTCAATAATTACAATTCAGTCCAGAGATAATCCAGTCTTAAAGCAAGAGTCCGGCAGTGCAGAATGGCATGGAAGCTTTCAGCTTTGTTCGTGACAAGGTTTGACTGGCCACCACGCTCCCTTTTATACCCTCCGGGGTGTGGTCCAGTGACTCAGCTAATCTCTGGCACGCCTTCCCCTCTGCTGCGCATGCTTCTCCCTGCGCCGCTGCCGAGGATCCAGCCAGCACTTATCTCCTTCATCGCTGTCCTCCAGGGGCATTGCCAGAGAGGAGAGTCCTGGAGAGGGAGGCCTTGCCAACTCCTCCCTTTCACTCTCGGAGTCCTCTCCTGACGATGACGCAGGCTCAGGCAACGGAGCCACAACAAAATGGTACCACAGCTCCACAGCCATTTTGCACCACTCGGGTGACCCTGAGGACTCAGATGAATCTCCGAGTGGCCTCAATGGCTCCCTTAGAAAAGATGCAAATGACCAGCTGTCCGCAAGGAGTATAAATCCTTCCACAGAACTCTGTCCGTGTGTTGCTCAATTAAGGAGTTGCCAACATGTCTTCTGAGTGCTAGTTGGTGTTTCATGCAGTGGTGGGTTGCCCCCGGTTCGCACCGGTTCTATAGAACCGGTCTTAAAACTGGCAGGAGGCTCCGCCCACCGACCCTGACGTCATCAGAACGCTTCTGCACATGCGCAGGCCCCGTTACAAACTGGTAGTAAAGGTAAGTAGAACCTACCCCTGGTTTCATGGATGTGCTCCGCTAGTCTTCCACTCATTTATCCTACATTTCTAGATTCCTTGCCGGCTTTTCTGGAAATTCCTGGAAGGATACATAATCAATCAACCAGAGCCAAGACTAAAAACATGGCACTTTTTTTACATACAGATGGCCACGTTTTTTTATTCCTTGATGCCAGGGGTGAAATCCAGCAGGTTCTGACAGTTTCTGGAGAACCGGTAGCAAAAATTTGGAGTAGTTTGGACAACTGGCAAATGCCACCTCTGGCTGACCCCAGAGTCGGGTGAGAATGGAGATTTTGCAATATCCTTCCCCCAGAAGTGGGGAGGGAATGGGGATTTTGTAGTATCCTTCCCCTGCCATGCACACCAAGCCACGCCCACAGAACCAGGAGTAAAAAAATTTGAATTCCACCACTGCTTGATGTTGTTTTTTTTTCAGGACGAATCTTCCTTCTTCCGTCCACGCCTGCATTTTTCAGTGGCCACCAAATCTTCCTCCTTGTTTTTTCTTTACTGTAACTACAAGCGAAGGTTCCATTTATCTTGATTAGCGGAGCGGTTAGGCCTAATTTTTCAAACGGCGCTAATCAATTAGAAACTGGTCAGAGTGAAAGAGAGAGAGAGAGGGGGGGAGAGAGAAGGAGAAGAAGAAAATGGTTTAGGTCTGAGCTGTAAAAATTATTGGCTGAGTTGCGGGTGGAAGAACGCGTCTGAAAAAATCTAAAAGAGCCATCGGTAGCAGAAGTGGCAAACTGGTCCTGAAAAGTCGAAGTTGCACTTGATGGATGGGAGACCACAAGGAGATGACGTGGATGGAGGCTAGGCTAATTTTATGATACGTGGGCTTCAGCTCCCAGAATTCCTCATGCTAGCTAGGGAATTCTGGGAGTTGGAAGTTCACAAGTCTTAAAGAATGCTGGTGGGGAAACTCTGGGAGTTGAAGTCCATGCATCTTAAAGCATATTGGCTGGGGAATTCTGGGAGTTGAAGTCCACCCATCTTAAAACATGCCAGCTAGGGAATTCTGGGAGTTGAAGTCAACTCATCCTAAAACATGCTGGCTGGGGAATTCTGGGAGTTGAAGTCCAGCCATCTTAAAGCATGGTGGCTGGGGAATTCTGAGAGTTAGAAGTTTACAAGTCTTAAAGCATGCTGGCTGGGGAATTCTGGGAGTTGAAGTCCAGCCATCTTAAATATGCCAGCTAGGGAATTCTGGGAGTTGAAGTCCAGCCATCTTAAAGCATGGTGGCTGGGGAATTCTGGGAGTTAGAAGTTTACAAGTCTTAAAGCATGCTGGCTGGGGAATTCTGGGAGTTGAAGTCCAGCCATCTTAAAATATGCCAGCTAAGGAATTCTGGGAGTTGAAGTCCAGCCATCTTAAAGCATATTGGCTGGGGAATTCTGGGAGTTGAAGTCCAACCATCTTAAAATATGCCACCTAGGGAATTCTGGGAGTTGAAGTCCATTCATCTTAAAGCATATTGGCTGGGGAATTCTGGGAGTTGAAATCCACCGATCTTCCAAGTTGGCCAGTTTGAAAAACAAGTGATTTGGAACATTTGGTCAATTTCACCCGGATCTTGCTTTTTAAATGAATTTCCAATTTCGTTTCAGCTGCTGCTTGCAAAGCAGCTCTTTTGAAAATATTTTTTTCAGCACAGCAACATCTGTCTAATGCCTTTTGAAGCAGGGTGGAAGAATGAATATTTTTCTGGCTCTTGTCATGGCAGTCCTCCCAGCAGGAAAGCTGTCTGTGCCAAAAATTCCCTCTTCTCAGACAGATTTGCTCCAACACTGGAAGTTTTTAAGAAGAGATTGACAACCGTTTATCTGAAATGGTATAGAGTTTCTTGTCCGAACAGGGATAGAAGACCTCCAATGCATTCATTCATTTTCAGGTTAATTTTAAGGTTTTACGACTGTCAGAAAAATGTAATCAAATAGGGCCTTGAAGTCAAATGCATTCCCCCGAAATAGTCCGGAATATATGTAGTCCTCTACTTATGACCACAATTTAGTCCAAAATTTCCACTGCTAAGCAAGGCAGTTGTTAAGTAAGTTTTGCCTCAATTTATGACCTGCCTTTCGACGGTTGCTAAGTGAATCACTGCAGTTGTTAAGTAAATCACACGGTCATTAAATGAAACCGGCTTCCCCATTGACTTTGCTTGTCAGAAGGTCGCAAAAGGAAATCGCAAGACCCCGGGGACACTGCGACCGTCATAAATACGAGCCAGTTGCCAAGCGGTTGAATTTTAATCATGTGATTACGGGGGGGGGGGGGATGCTGTAAACGGCCGTAAGTGTGAAAAACGGCCGTAAGTCAATTTATTTTTTGAATTTTTAAAAAATTTATATTTCTCATAAACAGGTCTTAAATGTACAGTCTCTTATCCATTGTTAATCATACATATTCTCTTTTAACTTTCAGATTAGTTCATTCTTCATCCTGAAAAAAATTAAAATATACTCGAGGTTGCTCTCCCTTATTTTACAACAATCCTTCTCCTCTCTTTCCCTTCCCTCCCTTCTTCTACCCTCTTCTACTTTCTTCTTTCCTCCTCTCCTTCCCCTTCCTTTCCCCCACTCCTCCCCTCTTCCTCCCGTTCTGACCTTCTCTCCTCCTCTTATTTCCCCTCCCTTTCTTTCTCTCCTTTACCCTTTCTTCTGTTCCTCTCTCTCCTCCCTCTCTTCTCCCCTCCTATCTATCCCTCTACTCCTTTTTCCACTCTCTCTCTAAAAAAGTAAATTACGTTTTTTCCAGTGCCGTTGCAACTTTGGTCACTAAATGAACCGTTGTAAGTCGAGGACTCCCTGCACTTCAAAGCAACAACAACAACAAAAACAGAATTAAATAACACGCATGCCCATTTCCCTACCCTTAGAATTCTTTATTATTGTTATTATTATTTGCATTGTTCTAAGGACAAATGGATATATCTAAGAAGGAGCCTAGATAGCTCAGCAGACTAATGCATTGTAATTAACTCCAGCTGTCTGCAATTACTGTAAGTTCGAATCTCATCAGGCTCAAGGTTGACTCAGCCTTCCATCCTTTCTAAGGTAGGTAAAATTAGGACCCAGTTTGTGGGGGCAATAAGCTGACTTTGTATAAATATACAAAAGTATGAAGGCTATTGCTTAACGCCTTGTAAGCCACCCTGAGTCTCCGGAGAAGGGCGGCATATAAATCAGATTTTTTTTAAAAAAGAGAGAAGTTGATCTATTCCTCTCCAATTCCTGAGATCAAATCCTAAGATTTGGAAGAGAGTTTTTTTTCTCCCTCCCATGTAATCCAGAGGGCATTATGGGATGGGGAGAGGCACACACTAGCTAGAACAATACTTTGGCCACCTAATGAGGAGGAAGGACTCCCTGGAGAAGAGCCTAATGCTGGGAACGATGGAGGGCAAAAGAAGAAGGGGACGATAGAGAACGAGGTGGCTGGATGGAGTCACTGAAGCAGTCGGCGTGAGCTTAAATGGTCTCCAGAGGATGGTAGAGGACAGGAAGGCCTGGAGGAACATTATCCATGGGGTCGTGATGGGTCAGACACAACTTCGCAACTAACAACAACAACAACAATTTTAATGAAAAGACGGTCTACACATTACACAATAGCAGTCTTCCAATATTTGAGGGGCTGCCACAAAGAAGAGGCAGAGGTCAATTTATTTTTCAAAGCACTTGACATCCTCCAAGCTCCACTGAAGACGTTACCTAGCGTGGTAACGAAACATTCGGAAACCAACCCACGAGCTCCGAGAACGAAGCTTCACCCTCAAAAGCTCATAACGTCGGGCATGGTTCTTAACGACCACCAGGACTTACAGCCGAAATTCCAGACTCAATTAACGGTCGTAACTCGAGGGCTGCATTTCCCTGCACGAGTCACCAATCGAGCGAGCAATTGCTTCCCGGAAATGACTCCTAGCTTAAAAAAATAAAATACGTTTTATATGATTTAGTGTGGCTTTTAAAAAAAAAATTAATGGTGCAATGAAGAAGAGGTGATTTTCTACCTTTTGCGCTTTAAAAATAAATGTAATTTACAGGAACTGGGTGTGTCTAGTTTGATGAAAAGAAGGACTAGGGGAGACTGGATAGCAGTCTTCCAATATCTCAGGGGCTGCCCCCAAAAAGAGGGAGTCAAGCTATTCTCCAAAGCCCCTGAAGGCAGGACAAGAAGCAATGGGTGAAAACTAATCAAGGAGAGAAGCAACCTGGATTTAAGGAGAAATTTACTGACAATGAGAACAATTAATCAGTGGTCCAGCTTGCCTCCAGAAGCTGTGAATGCTCCAACACTGGAAGTTTTAAAGACAATGTTGGATAACCCTTTGTCTGAAGTGGTGTAGGGTTTCCTGCCTAAGCAGGGGGCTGGACTAGAAGACCTCCAAGGTCCCTTCCAACTCTGTGATTCTATTCTATTCTAAACCTGGCTTGTAACAAGGCACGGGATGAAAAAATCTGCTTTCGGCCAAGGCTCCCGTCTCCTGCCTTCTCCCATCCCCTGCCTGCCTGCCAGCACTTCTAATAGACTAATTGGATTTTTAATGGTGGTAATTAATGGGGAAACTTCATTATGAGCATGTGTGACATCTAGCTGCAGGCTGCTTTACGACTCGGGAGGGAAGAGGGAGACGGGAAGATCCAGGGAGGGAGATGGACCGGGAAAGAAATTGAAAGGCAGATGGAAGGCAAGCCCGGAGTGGCTTCGCGCTGTTACAAGCCAGTTATCTCTGGCAGGAGAGATGGAGATCCTGGCTTCACATCAGCACCGGGGTTTATTTTGACCCTGAAGGCTGGCTGGATGTATTCTCTGGCAGTCAGACCCATCGTCACAGCTTCTCTGTTTGAGCCAAAAAGTTCACACTTCTGGGGGGCAGGACAGCCTGCTGGCAGCCTGGGTCTTGTTTACTAGGCAAAAGGGGGGATTAGAGGAGGAGTGAGGAGGAAGAAAGGAAGGAAGGAAGAGGAGGAGATGGAGAAGGATGGGAGATGAGAATGCGATTAGGAAAATATTAGAATGTGCAGAAATGAACAGATTAATGCTTGCAATTAAGGAGAAAGAACCAACTGAATATTATAAGATACGGGAATTATTTTATCCATGGTTAGAAGAATAAAAATGGAAGCTGGAAATAAAAGAAGGAGATTAAAGAAGAGTAGAAAATATGTTAAGATAGAGATGTAAAAGATATGATAATTGTTATTACTATGATATTAGGATTATTATGCCTGATATTATTATTATATTCTTATTAGGAGATATGTTACGAGGGAGAAATGAATAAATTTGTCTCTAGAGGATCTTTAGAGGATCATATGTCTTTAGAGGATCATATGACGGCTGTGGCCAGGGGGGCTTTTTATCAGGTCCGCCTGATTCGCCAGCTGCGACCCTTTCTAGATCGGGACTCCCTACGCACGGTCACTCATGCTCTTGTCACTTCCCGTCTGGACTACTGTAATGCTCTCTACATGGGGCTCCCCTTGGGGTGCACCCGGAGGCTCCAACTGGTGCAGAATGCGGCCACGTGGGGGATTATGGGAGCGACGGGACGCTCCCACGTGACACCTCTCCTGCGCGAGCTGCATTGGCTGCTGGTGAACTTTCGGGTGCGTTTCAAGGTGTTGGTAATCACCTTTAAAGCGCTCCATGGCTTAGGGCCAGGGTACTTACGGGACCGCCTTCTGCCGCCAATTGCCTCCCACCGGCCGGTTCGCTCCCACAGAGAGGGCCTCCTCAGGGTGCCGGCAGCCAGACAATGCCGGCTGGCGACCCCCAGGGGGAGAGCCTTCTCTGTGGCAGCCCCTACCCTTTGGAATGATCTGCCTCCAGAGTTAAGAATAATCTCTGACCTCCCAACCTTTCGGCGGGCTTTAAAAACCCATCTCTTTCAGCTCGCCGGCCTAGCCTGATCCCTATAACATTTTAGTATTTTTAGAGTTGTATTTTAAATGTTAATTTTTAAATTTTATGGCCATTTATATTATTATTTTAAGAAATTTTAACTTGTGTCTGTTTATATGTTGTTCTTAATTGGCTGTACACCGCCCTGAGTCCGCAAGGAGAAGGGCGGTATATAAATCCAAATAAACTCAAACTCAAACTCAAAAATTTACTAAGCTCAATTGTTCAATTGTAAGATCAGAGAATTAATACCAATGTAATGAATGATGTAAATTTTGATGGCTATTGCACAGAGATATTTGTACCCAGATGACACACTGTTTAAGGGAAGATGGAATGTTTATATTTAAAAAAAAATTTAAAAAGGAGAAGGATGGGAGGAGGAGGAGGAGGAGGCAAGGAGAAAGATGAGGAGACTGAGGACATGGAGAAGGATGGGAGGAGGAGGAGAAAGAAGAAAGAAGGAGAAGGAGAAAGCAGAAGGAGAGGAGGAAGGGAGGAGGACAAGAAGGAGGAGGAGAAGGTGAAAAGTAGAAGGCGGAGAACAAGGATGGGAGGAGGAGGAGAAAGAAGGAAGGAGAAAGGAGAAGGAGAGGAGGACAATAATGAGGAGAAGGCTAAAAGGAGAACAAAGAAGGAGGAGGACAAGGAGGAAAAAGAAGAATGAGAGGAGGAGGAAAAAAGGAGAAGAAAAAAGGAGGAGGAGAAAAAGGAGAAGGACTAGAAGGAGGAGGACAAGGAAAAGGAGAATGATGGAAGGAGGAGAAAGAAAGAAGAAAGAAGGAGAAGAAGAAAGGAGGAGGAGAGGAGGAGAGGACAAGAAAGAGGAGGAGAAGGCTAGAAGGAGGAGAACAAGGAGAAGGACGACATGGAGGAGGACGAGGAGGTCGTAAAATGGGCCAAAACTCACTTAACGACTGTCTTGCTTAGCAATTGGAAATCTTGGCCTCAACTGTGGTCATAAGTTGAGGACTACTGTCCTTACAAAACTGTCGCCTACTTTTATTCTGGCAGTCACCATCCCCATAATATTGGGCTAAAAATGGCAGAGGCCTTGTCCGGACTTATGCTCCCCCTCAGTTTTCTCTTCTTCTGCATTCTCATTTTTTGCCCTATCTTCTTTTTCTTCCTCAGCTTTTGATGGAGGGCAGTCAGACCTCATTCTCACTTTAAAAAAGTGATTCATTTAAGAACTGCAGTCATTTCTTTAACCATCATAGTAAAAAAAGGGGCATAGAATCAGGCAAGATTCACTTAACAGACGCCTCACCTAGCAACAGAAACCCTGGTCTCAATTTGGGTCATAAATTGAGGCAATCTTTATTTATAATAATTGAAAATCCAGACTGGAAGCAGTTTAGCAGTTTCTCTAAATCTTGTGGCGCTGAGTTCCTCAGGTTATGCCAGCCAGCATTTGATTGACAGTCGGTCATACTCAGTGAATATGGCATAAAATCTGACCTTTTTATGGGGGTGGAGAATCAGTTCTGGTGGATCGTATCTTTCCCATTTGATTTCTCATTTCTGAAATAAAGTAGATTTTTTTTGCTCAATTCCCCCCCCCCCTGTACTTCTGGGCCTTCCTCGGCCCTGATGGGGGGACAGTTGAAGCCCCCTCCCCACTCCGGATTCTAGTTTCTCAAATTGCTTTGAGATCTGATTAGGAACAAATTCCCACCACCAACGTGACAGATGCTGCTTCTCAGACTCTTCTCAAAAGGCTGACATTCACGGATAGATCCGCTTCAATCAAAGCTTTCCTGAGAATTTTGATTAGACCAGCTGCTCGACAACAGACAAAAACCCCTAAAGAGATAGAGTGATGGGTTTTTTTCCTTTCCTTTCCTTTCCTCTTTCTGTTTTTCCTTCCTCATTTTCTTCCTCCTTCCCTCTGTCCTTCCCTCTATTTTCTTCCTTCCTTCCTTCCTTCCCCTTCCCTTTCTCATCTATTTATTTTTCCTCCCTCCCTCCTTCCCTTCCCCACTCCCCTTCTGTTTCTATTTATGTTCTTTCCTTTCCTTTCCTTTCCTTTCCTTTCCTTTCCTTTCCTTTCCTTTCCTTTCCTTTCCTTTCCTTTCCTTTCCTTTCCTTTCCTTTCCTTCTTCCCTCTCTCCCCTTCTCCCTTCCCTCTCCTTCCCTCTTTCCCCTTCCCTTCCCTTCACTCTTCCCTTCCCTTCCCCCTTCCCTTTCCTTTCGTTTCCTTCTTCCCTCTCTCCCCTTCTCCCTTCCCTCTTCCCTTTCTTTCCCTCTTCCCCTTCCCTTCCCTTCCCTCTTCCCTTCCCTTCCCTTCACCCTTCCCTTCTTTCCTTTCCTTTCCTTTCCTTTCCTTTCCTTTCCTTTCCTTTCCTTTCCTTTCCTTTCCTTTCCTTTCCTTTCCTTTCCTTGAATTCTCTTCCCTCTTTCACCCTCCCCTTCCTTTTCTTCTTCTTCTTTCCCTTCCCTTCTTTTTTTCTCCTCCTCTGCAATTTCTGACCACTTCAATCCCTCTTCGTGCCCCTACATTCCCCCCCCTCCCATAGCCACAACTCCATCCTTTTATCCATTTCCCACCATCAAGAAGTTATGGATCTTTTCTCCTCCTCCCTACCCCCATCACAAGTTCTCCTGATTTCAATTGTCTAAAGAGATCCGGAGGGACCTTGGGGGTGGTGGGAGGGGGGGCTGTGCAATCTCTCCACCCCCTGCCGAAAACCTGAATGGTGGGAGGGGTCGTTCCCCCCACCCACGAACCCCCTCCTCATCCATTTAACGATTTGCTGGAAATTACTTCCAATGTCACCCGCTGAGTGGCTTCCTCAGAGCTGCTGGCACTCCAAGGGGCACCGAGCAGATGTCTTGACGTTCGGATGATTAATTCCACCATTGCCTCCCTGCTCTTCCCCCCCAAGCCCCCCCTCACCTCCCTCGCCCTCCCCTCATGCCCCCTCCTTTCTCCTTTCAAGGCCTTCTACCACACTGACATCATCGCCTCCTGGTTTAAAGGGACTTTTGAAACATGCAGACCCCTCCCCACCCAGGGAATGGCGCCATGTGGGCACAGGCTGCCAGCAACTTGGCTGGGAGAGGGTGGCAAAGAAGGCAGGGCTCCTTCTCACCCACACACACAATCACACACCCAACAATCTCAAAGAAATTGTGGCAAGCGAGGGAAAGAGCCATTGCATTAAACCAGGGTCTCTGCAACCTTAAATACTCAAAGAGCCATTTGGATCTGTTTCCCACTGAAAAGAAAACACCGGGAGCCACAAAACCTGGGTGGGCGTGGCCAACGCGATGTCATTCACTTCCACCAGTCACATGACCATCCCCTAGCCATACCTACCTAGCTGGTCATTAGGGCAGAGAAAGAGTTGTTAAAAAACAACTGGGAACCACAAAATCCTTTTGACATCTCTCTCTCTCTCCCCCTCCCTCCCCACCCTCTCTCCTTCTCTCTCTGTATCTCTCTACGTTAGAGAGATAACATTACCAGTGGCCCTTCGGATCCGCTTCTGTTGTGGCCCCGTCCTCTGAGCCTATCCCATTGGAGGAAGGAAGCTCTGAGCATGAGGAAGAGGAGCCAGCCAGATCTCCCAGCCCCAGGTGCCAGCTGAAAGAGAGCAAAGTAGTGGGGAAACAGGTGTCTCAGATGAGAATGAGGGAGAGACGTCATTCCTGGACGCACGTCAACGAAGGCGAGATAAGCGCTTGCAGCAGCTGAGGAGGCGTGCGAGGGAATAGACCTGAGTCACTGGATCACAACCCAGAGACTATATAAGAGAGGGTGGTGGTCAGTGATCCCTGTGACGAACAAAACTCAATCTGGTAGTCATTGTAGCCTGAAGCTGCTAAAAGAACGAATTTTGGCAAAGCTACGTATGTGATTTTCTTTCTGTGAACAATTAAAGCACTTGGCAGACGGTGTGAATATCGCTGCCAAGTTGGAGATAAGGACTGTGGTGTGTGCCAAGTGCTTCTTTAACCCTCGACTGGCTGTGTTTTTGTGGGTGTGTGTAGAGGGGGACAGATCAGCTTCAAGGTGCTGGTCTTCACCGATAAAGCCCTACATGGCGTGGGCCCGGAGTACTCGCAGGACCACCTCCTACCGGCGTCCCACCGCCCAGTGCGGTCACATGGGACTGCCCTCCTCCGGGTGCCATCGGCCAGACAATGTTGGCTGGTGAATCCCAGGATGAGAGCGTTCTCGGTGGCGGCATCGATCCTCTGGAATGAATTACCCACCGGGCTTCGGACGGCCCCCCCCCGACCTCTGCGCTTTCCGCGCCGAACTGAAGACACGGCTTTGTTTCAGCAAATTCCCTGATTTGTTATGAGATTTTAGTTGTTGGGGTTTTTATATTTGGATATGTTTTAGTTTGATGTTATTGTTATATGTTTTTATTCTGTGAGCCGCCCCGAGTCCTACGGGAGAAGGGCAGCATAGAAATCTAAGTAAGTAAGTAAGTAAGTGAGTGAGTGAGTGAGTGAGTGAGTGAGTGAGTGAGTGAATGAATGAATAAATAAATAAATAAATAAATATGTGTGTCTCTCTCCCGCTCTCTCTGCATCTTGCTGTCTCTGCCTTGGCCGCTTCTCTATCCTCTCCCGTCACCCTTACCTTCTCAAGCCAGGAGAGGAGTGACTGGGAGGGAGTGACCAGTGGTGGGATCACCTGATAGGGAGCCACAGCAGAGGGCCCAAAGAGCCGCATGCAGCTCCAGAGTCGCAGGTTGCTGACCCCTGCGTTAAACCGAGGATCTCCAAACTTGGTAACTTAAAAGACTTGTGGACTTCAACTTCCAGAATTCCCCAGTCATCCTCACCTCACGCTTACGACCTTCACTGCATCCTGGAGTCACGTGCTTCCCATTTGCGACCGCCCCAGCCAGATTCCGATAATTACAGTTCGCAGTCCTGACACGTCTCACTGAACGATTGTGAGGAAAAGATTTTTAAAAAACACAGGTTTTTAAGGGAGCTGTCCTGTAAAAGCACCATTTAAGGACAAATTTCCCAGTTTTCCATTGCGGTCGTAAGCTGAGGATAACCTCTTTTCGACGACACTGCTTGTGCCCTTTCCTCCCCATCGCGCCTCTCGCACGAGACATTTCACCCAGGCGGAAAGAGAGCGTGTTAACCTATTTAACAGCCTCAAATCCTCTCTGTCCAACTTGTAAGGCTCGAGTTTCAAGCTTGAAGTCACGTTAGTGTTTTTTTCCTCTGCTGAAGATTCGGGGAGACAAGATTAAAACGGTTTGTTTAGTTGCTCAAGTTACAGTGGCCCTGAAAACAGGAAGAATTTATGACCCTGTTTTTCACACTTAACAACCGTTGCAACCTGGAGCTAAGGAGAAATTTCTTGACAGTTAGAACAATTAACCAGTGGAACTACTTGCCTCTAGAAATTGTGAATGCTCCAACACTGGAAGTTTTTAAGAAGAGGTTGTCTGAAGTGGTGTAGGGTTTCCTGCCTAAGCAGGGGGTTGGACTAGAAGACCTCCAAGGCCCCTTCCAACTCTCTATTCTATTCTATTCTATTCTATTCTATTCTACTCTACTCTACTCTACTCTACTCTACTCTACTCTACTCTACTCTACTCTACTCTACTCTACTCTACTCTACTCTACTCTACTCTACTCTACTCAGGGTGCCAGGAAAGGAGGCTGCGTCTTCTTTGCGGAAGGGCGTTTTGAGTGGAGGGACGCTAATTGTTACCGACAGGCGAGGTCCCCATCCCATCCATAATTCATCCCTAAGAAGTCTTCAAGCATGTCGGATTAATAATGTATCAGACAGCTGGTACCCAACAAAGCCCAAATCCTTGGTTAAAAATATACCCTTTAGCTGCCTCCCCGCTGCATTCCCCTTTCGGTTCCAATTAGCCAACCCAAATACAGGTAGTCCTCGACTTACAGCAGTTCGTTTAGTGACCGCTCCAATTTACGACGGCACTGGGAAAAAAGTCACAAGTGTTTTTCACGGTTATCACCTTTACAGCATCTGCCGGATCAGCTGAAAATTCAGACGCTTAGCAATGGGTACATATTTATGACGGTTGTAGCATCCTGGGGGTCCTGCGATCCCCTTTTGCATCCCATGGAGAAACCAGATTCACTTAACAACCGGATTGCTAATGTATCGACTTTACGGATTCACTTAAAGAACAGTGGGGTCGTAAAAACGGGGCAAAACAAATTGCTCGTTGAACGATGAAAAATTTGGGCTCCGTTGTGGTCCTAAGTTGAGGACGGTTTCGTTTGCTAAGGGAAACATTCGATCAGTGAGTCTACCTCATTTAACGACCTTTCTTGCTCCCGTGGCTAAGTGAGTCACTTCATGGTTATAAGAGGAATTTGGCTTCCCCGTTGATTTCGCTTGTCCGATAGTCGTAAAAGAGGATCACGTGACACCCCCCCCTCCCCGGCCAGGACATTGCAACCGTCATAAGTAGGAATCAATTGCCAAGGGTCCGAATTCTGATCATGTGACCATGGGGGATACTGCAACAGTCGTAAGTGTGAATGTAATTTCAGTCACTAAATGAACGGTTGTAAATCGAGGATCACCTGTATTCCTATTTGGGCAGCAGTGCAAATTCATGCATTCTGCGAAGCATCATAACTTGGTCATTCAATACAGGTAGTCCTCGACTTACAACCGTTCATTTAGTGACCGTTCAAAGTTACAACGGCACTGGAAAAAGGGACTTATGACCGTTTACCACACTTACGACGGTTGCAGTATCCCCGTGGTAATGTGATTTACATTCCAATGCTTGACAACTGGTTCACATTTATGACAGTCGCAGTGTCCTGGGGTTACGTGATCAGAGATGGTATTTATCCGGTTCGTACCGGTTCGGGCGAATTGGTAGCAGCGACTGTAGGTGGGCCAGTCCCGGCATAATACCGTCCTATTTAGCTACATTTTCAAGGCCGGGCACATATGCAGAAGGCGCGAAGTGTGCGTGCACGTTCAGAGCGAATAGGTGATAAGAATATTTATTTATTTATTTATTTATTTATTTATTTATTATATTTCTATACCACCTTTCTCCCGCAGGACTCAAGGCGGCGTACAGTCAAGAAAAAATAAAAGATACATAAACATCATAAAATTGATAATTAAAATTATAGCAAAGTTTAGCCCAAATTAAATAAAACCCAGAATTAGATAATATTTTAATCATTCCCAGTTAACATGCTTAGCCCCGCCTGATTGAACATCAGGGTCTTGAGGGCTCAGCGGAAAGCACGGAGATTAGGGATGTTTCGTACCTCAGGGGGGCAGTTCATTCCAAAGGGTTGGAGCCCTCACAGAGAAGGCCCTCCCCCTGGGAGTCGCCAGTCGGCACAGTCTGACTGACGGTACGCTGAGGAGTCCCTCCCTCTGAGAACGAACTGGTCGGTGGGAGGCTATTGGTGACAAAAAACGGTCTCGTAAGTACCCAGGCCCTAAGCCATGGAGCGCTTTAAAGGTGGTAACTAACACCTTGAATCGCACCCGGAAGACCACCGGGAGCCAGTGCAGTTCGCGTAGGAGAGGTGTTACATGGGTGCAACAAGATGCGCCCATAATCACCCGCGCGGCTACATTCTGGACCAGTTGGAGCCCCCGGGTGCTTTTCAAGGGGAGCCCCATGTAGAGAGCATTGCAGTAGTCCATACGGGAGGTGACTAGGGCATGAGTGACTGTGCGCAAGGCATCCCGATCCAGAAAGGGACGCAACTGGCGGATCAGGCGAACCTGATAAAAGGGCCCCCTGGCCACGGCCATCAAATGGTCTTCTAAAGATAGCCGTGAGTCCAGGAGGACACCCAAATTGTGGGCCCTCTCTGTGGGGAGCAAGGTCTCATCCCCAATTGTCAGTGATGGTACCAGCTGACTATACCAGGGACGCTGGAAGCCACAGCCACTCAGTCTTGGAGGGGTTGAGTCTGAGTTTGTTTCTCCCCATCCAGATCCGTACGGCCTCCAGGCAACGGGACATCACAGTAAGGGCATCGTTTGGGTGGTCTGGGGTGGAGATGTATAGCTGAGTGTCATCAGCATATTGATGAACATTCACCCCGAAACCACGGATGATCTCACCTAGCGGTTTTACATAAATGTGGAACAGAAGGGGTGAGAGGACCGACCCTTGCGGCACCCCACAGATAAGGTATGTGAAACCCACCGCTGTACATGATGCCGTTTTGCGACCTTCTGACCAGGAAAAGTCCATGGGGAAGCCAGATTCACTTAACGACCGTATTACAACTTTAACACCTTGCTGATCTGTCCCCCCCCTTCAGAGACCCACAAAAACACAGCCAGCCGAGGGTTAAGAATCACTTGGCACACTCCGCAGTTCTTATCTCAACCTTGGCAGCGATATGCACACCGTCTGCCAAGGACTTTATTGGTTTACACAAACAAGAAAATCACCTACGTAGCTTTGCCGTTCATCTAGCTTCCAAGACTACGAGGTTGCTCCGTTTGTTTAGCTTTGTTCATCACGAACTTCGTGACTCACTGGCCTGTCTTATATAGACAGGCTTCTGGGTGTGGTCCAGTGACTCACTGATCCCATGACTCCAATCAGTGACTCAGGACTATTTCCTCATACGCCGCAGCTGCAATACTCTTTTGTCTCGCCTTCTTTGGCGTGCATCCAGGAATGACGTCTCTCCCTCACTCTCATCTGAGACACCTGTTTCCCCACTACTTGGCTCTCTTTCAGCTGGCACCTGAGCCGGTGCCAGAGGGGGGGGGGGGGCTGGGAGATCTGGCTGGCTCCTCTTCCTCCTGCTCAGAGCTTCCTTCCTCCAAAGGGATAGGCTCAGAGGACGGGGCCACAACACTTGCAGTGATTCACCTAACACAGAGGTCGACAACTTTAAACATTCCAAGAGCCATTTGGACCCGTTTCCCACAGAAAAAAAAAACACCGGGAGCCACAAAACCCTTCCCGTGCCTGACTATTTCCTGAGAGGGCACAAAACCAGCATATGTAGTTGAATTAAATGTTCTGTTTTCTTCTGAAACTTTTCTTTTCTTGGCTTTATCCATGGTTGGCCTAATGGGGTCAAAAAGTTTAATAATTTGCATGCCGGTGGGTATCACACATTGGCTGTTGTAACACATATTTTGAGCAACAGGGAGCCGCGACAGAGGGATGAAAGAGCCACATGCCGCTCCAGAGCCCCGGGTTGCTGACCCCTGACCTAACGAATGTAGGAAGAAAAGTCATAAAATGGAGAACTTAAGAAAGTTCTCACTTAGCAGTATAAATTTTAGGCTCAATTGTGGTCCTACGTTGAGGATTACACGTAAAAACATTTATCCTTTTTTTTTTTAAAGTGGCAAAGTCAATTAATGAGTCCTTTCAGTGGAAATTTGGTAAAGAAATTAAGAAAACAGCCAGACGGTATTTCCCAGGGAAGTCTGTGTCGTTTTGAGTTTCCATTTTTTTTTTTTTTTGGCTTGCCAATGCACGTAAATGGTTTGACATAACAAATGGATCGGGTTATTGTTATGAAGTGCCAGGTTCGTTAATTGCACAACTCTGGAAAAAGGGAAACTGCATTTTTCATTGGATTAGTGGCATATTAAAGTGTGGGAAATTGCTGGGTTGAAGCATGAGCATGTATCAAAGAGCTCGGGGAAAGAAAAAAAAAAACTCCTTTTCCAACGCAGGGTGAATTCGCTCAAATTTAATTACCATTTATTGGCTCGCTTTGCAATGTTTATCCTCCAATATTTGTCTGTTTAAGTGTGTTTCTGGACAGAAATGTTGGGTATCGATCTTTGAAGTGTCTGTTTGCAAAAGAGCATATGATTATTTGTAAATTTGGGGGATCCAGAGAATGCGGGAAGGCAGGACACGGCGGCTCAGTGGCTAAGACTCTGAGCTTGTCGATCGAAAGGGCAGTTCAGCGGTTCGAATCCCTGGTGCTGCGTTATGAGGTGAGCTCCCGTGACTTGTCCCAGCTTCTGCCAACCTAGCAGTTCGAAAGCAGGTAAAAAATGCAAGTAGAAAAAGAGGGACCACCTTTGGTGGGAAGGGAACAGCGTTCCGTGCGCCGTTGGCGTTGAGTCATTCTGGACACATGACCACAGAGACGTCTTCAGACAGCGCTGGCTCTTCGGCTTTGAAACGGAGATGAGCACCGCCCCCTAGAGTCAGGAACAACTAGCTCATATGTGCGAGGGGAACCTTTACCTTTACCTAAAGAACAAAATGGCGAATTTCTTCTCTCTTTATGCTATGAAAGAGTGAAAAAAATTGCTGAAGGATGCTTTTAAATCTTTTACAGGTAGTCCTCGACTCACGACCACAATGGAGGCCAAATTTTCCATTGTGAAGCGAGACATTTGTTCAGCGAGATTTGCCACAACATTTCTTGCCGCCGTTGCTAAGTGAATCGCTGCCGTCCTTAAATTAGGAACAAGGTTGCTAAGTGAATCTGGCTTCCTTGTTGACTTTGCTTGTCAGAAGGTCGCAAAAAGGGGATCACGTGACACCCGGGGACACGGCAGCCATCATAAATATGAGGCAGTTGCCGCTGAATTTGGATCACGTGACTATGGGGATGTAGTGGAACGGTCGTAAGTGTGAAAAACAGTCTTAAGTCACTTTTTTCCATGCAGTTATAACTTTAAACAGTCGCTTAACAATTTTAAATAAAAAAACAACCTGTATTTTGATCCTCAGGTATAATTACCCCCATATTACAGATGGGATAATAGAGGCTGTCAGAAAAGACATTCATTTTCCCATCATCGTAACAGCTACAAGTAGTCCTTGACTTATAACAGTTCCTTTAACGGCTGTTCGAAGTTATGACGACACTCAAAAAAGTGACTTATGACTGTTTTTCACACTTACGACCATTGCAGCTTCCTCATGGGCAGGTGATCCAAATTCAGACGATTGGCAACTGGTTCAGATTTATGACGGTTGCAGGGGCCCCAGGGGTCGCATAATCCCCTTAGGGGACCATCTGACGAGCCAATGAGGAAGGCAGATTCACTTAACAACCATGTTATTAACTTGATAGTGATTCACTTGATAGTGATTCACTTAACAACTGAGACAAGAAAATGGGGGACAAAAACCCACGTAATAACTGTCTCGCTTAGCAACGGAAATTTTGGGGCTCAAAATTTACCTGGGCTGTTTTCCTTCACAGTTCAGCCCTGTGAAGTCAGAGTACCTGCAATCCTCTAATTCCCGCTCTCCCCCCCAAAAAAAAGAAGCCAAAAAGAATTGTGTAATTTTGCACTACGGTGCTGTGGTTGTGGCCTCTGTTTGCAATGTCCCGCGAGGAACTGTTATTCAGCTGGCCGTAACGTGGTTCCTGCCTCTTCACCTTGAAGCAACAAAGGACACAGCTGGCAGGTAGGCCCGTTTCTATGGAGACCGGTGTCCTCCAGGAGACACGGCTGGGATGGACTCAGGACAAAAAAAAGGGAAGTGTGTACCAGCACTGAATTGTGCATCGCGCACTGCCTGGCGCGCACAATGCCGATCAAAGCCCGGGAAAGTGGTTTGTCTCAGGAGGTTTGAACCAACTTTAGCCATCCTGATTCCATATTCCTAGCTCACAAAGCTGCTCTAAGAGAAGAGATGCCCCATGCAATGCATGATGGGAATATCTCAAATTGCAGCCTGCTGGGATCAAGGTGAGGCTCTTGGAAATGCATTGCTGGCAGGATCAAGCAGCTTTTGATTATTGGTTTGGTTTGAAAGTGTATTTGCTTTCCATCTTATTTTTCTTTCGGGATATAAAGTGGCACTTTGTGTTATGCCCTCTGTCCATAACAAAAAAGGAAGGAAGGAAGGAAGGAAGGAAGGAAGGAAGGAAGGAAGGAGATGGGAAGAAGGAGGGAAGCAGAGGTGGCTTTCAGCAGGTTCTGGCCAATTCTGGAGAATCGGTAGCGGAAATTTTGAGTAGTTCGGAGAACTGGTAAATACCACCTCTGAGTGGCCCCGCCCCAATCTATTCTCTGCTTCCCGAGTCCCAGCTGATTGGGAGGAAATGGGGATTTTGCAGTATCCTTCCCCTGGAGTGGGGAGGGAATGGGGATTTTACAGTATCATTCCCCTGCCACACCCACCAAGCCACTCCCGCCAAGCCATGCCACGCCCACCAAGCCACACCCACAGAATCCATAGTAAAAAAAATTGAAACCCACCACCGGAGGGAGGGAAGGAGGAGATGGGGAGGAAGGGAGGAAGAAAGGAAGGGGAGAAGAGAAAGGGAGATAGGAAGAAGGAGAGGAAGAAGAGGAAGGAAGGAAGGAGATGGAAAGAAGGAAAGGAAGGAAGGGGAGAAGAGAAAGGGAGAGAGATAGGAGGAGCGGAAGAAGAGGGAGGAAGGAAGGAGATGGAAGGAAGGAGAGGAAGGAAGGGGAGAAGAGAAAGGGAGAGAGATAGGAGGAGAGGAAGAAGAGGGAGGAAGGAAGGAGATGGAAGGAAGGAGAGGAAGGAAGGGGAGAAGGGAAAGGGAGAGAGATAGGAGGAGAGGAAGAAGAGGAAGGAAGGAAGGAGATGGAAAGAAGGAAAGGAAGGAAGGGGAGAAGAGAAAGGGAGAGAGATAGGAGGAGAGGAAGAAGAGGAAGGAAGGAAGGAGATGGAAAGAAGGAAAGGAAGGAAGGGGAGAAGAGAAAGGGAGAGAGATAGGAGGAGAGGAAGAAGAGGGAAGTAGGAAGGAGATGGAAGGAAGGAGAGGAAGGAAGGGGAGAAGAGAAAGGAAGAGAGATAGGAAAGGAGGAGTGGAAGAAGAGGAAGGAAGGAAGGAAGGAAGAAGATGGGAAGAAGGGGAGGAAGAAAGGAAGAGGAGAAGAGAAAGGAAGAGAGATTCTATTCCATATTCTATCCTACTTCCTATGCCATGCCAGGCCATGCCATGCCACGCCATCCGCACAATTATTATTATGATTGGTTGCAGAGTTCAGACTGTATTTGGAATATTTGTCCACTTCTTGAGTCCTTCCGATGGGATAGGCTGGCAGATATGGATGTTTAATAATATCGTTGTAGGATGTCAGCTGTTCCGAGTCAAGCTGCCTTTTGCAATTGACATAGGGAGATTTTGTCAATGCCGATAGCGCTCAAGCAGTGACCCCAGATGTTCTGGGATTTCACCAAGGCGCCTATCGCTCTTGGGACGGCCCTTTGCTTTCTTTTGCCAGAGTCGTTCCACTTCTCTTGGCAAGTCTTCGTATTTTGTGATCTTCCCCAATTATTTTTCTTTTCTTCTTTTTTGCTATCACCAGTGGATTTTTTTTATTTTTTTTGCTTTCTTCTCCATAGTTATTAAGTCTGGCATATTATGTGGGGCCTGTCTGTTTGAATTATGCAGCCCCAGAGTATTACTTGGTCTGTTATGTGGTCCCAACAGTTTTGGCTTGCAGGCCAACGCAAGCAAATTTTGCTTACTCTGGCTGAAAGCAGCTCAAAACTGGCTGGCCGAAGGCTCTTTGGCTCTATCCTCATGACTCATCTGCTTTTTCGGTCTACGGCTCTTTCTAGCTTGCGAAACAGACCGGCCCCACCTGTACTCCTTACAAAAAAAGGAAAATGAAGATCTGTTGTGGTCCGCCAGCAGCCTACGAAGCTGGCAGTGGAGTTGGACAGTGAGGAGGCTGAGGAGGAACATGGGCCAGTCCTGGAGTCTGGGGAAGGCCCGGACGAGGGCTCTGTGTCGGAGGCAGAGATGGGGCCAGGGCCATCTGGGAGCGATGTGCGGACTCCGGAGCCTCAAGAGTCAGACAGCAGAGAGACAGAGGAACAGGAGGAGCCTGTTCCTAGTGCACGCATGCGAAGAACTGCCATACAGCAAGAGCAGCTACAGCAAAAAGGACGCCTTGGGAGTAAGGCCAGGAGATGATTGGTCCCTCCCAGAAGGCTTAAAAGAGCATCAATGGCTCTTGGACTCTTTGTAGGAAAGCAACGTTGCTACATTTGTTTCTTGTTGGGTCTCTTGCTTCTGAACTTCATAGGGTTTTGCCAAGAAAAGCCTTTGGCAGGGTGCCAAAGAAGACAAAGGTTGGCGATAAGGCCGAAGGACTGTTTATGAAGGATTTGTTTTGGACTTAATTTGGACTAGGCTGAGAATGAAGTAATTTTCAGCTGTTCTGATAAAATATGTTTGTTTAGGACTGATTGTGCCTTGTAATAACTACTTAGGTCACAATAAGACCTCCGTGCTTTCTGAGTTTCACTATCTTCCTCGCAGACGTTTCATTACTTAACTGGGTAACATCATCAGTATGAATGGGTGTGAGTTTTTTCCTCCCTGTTTATATACAGGCAGCCCTCAGCGTACAACCACAACTGAGCCCAAAATTTCCGTTGCTAAGTGAGACACTGGTGAAGCGAGTCTTGCCCCATTTTACGAGCTTTCCTGCCGCCGTTAAGTGAATCGTTGCAGTTAACACGGTTGTTAAGTGAATCTGGTTTCCCCACTGACTTTGCTCGTCAGGAGGTCGCAAAAGGGGATCGAGTGACGTTGGGACACTGCAACCGTCATAAATATGAATCAGTTGACAAGCGTCTGAATTTTGATCAAGTGACTGTGGGGATGCTGCAATGGTCGTAAGTCTGAAAAAATAGTCATGTCCCTTTTTTTCAATGCCGTTATAACTTCGAACGGTTACTAAGTGAACTGTTGTAAATTGAGGAGTAGCTGTCTTGGTGGGGGTGGGGGCTTCTCGTTGGTAGTTCCTTAATTAAGGTATTGCTTTCTGCTAGACTGTTTGTCTGGTGTTAATCCCTGCTTATCTGGATATATGGGTTGCTGGAGAGGATGTGTTTGTTTCCTTCTTAGCTTTTTTACTGTACCTAAGAGTAAACAGGTGGCAAACCCCTCACTCACTGGCACTGATGATGTTACCTACATGGGTAATGAGATATCTGGGGAAAAAAACTCCAAGCACCAAGGACTCCAACAGTTCAACTCTGAGCTACGTAAATTCTCTTTTATCGAAAGAAAAATGAAAGACAACCACACAGAGGCAAAGAAACCCAGAAGAACCTCAGTGTTTAATGGAAAGGAAGGAACTTTTTCTCTTAGTGAAGGAAACAGAGAAATGTTGCCCACAGAACACACTGGACGTACAGAGGGAACGGCCCACTCACAAAAAAGTACAAGACAAAGACACGGAGAAGTGGAAGAAGAAGGACATCAGGTCCAAAGCATCTTTCTTTCTTTCTTTCTTTCTTTCTTTCTTTCTTTCTTTCTTTCTTTCTTTCTTTCTTTCTTTCTTTCTTTCTTTCTTTCTTTCTTCCTTCCTTCCTTCCTTCCCTTCCTTCCTTCCTTCCTTCTCTTCCTTTCCTTCCTTCCTTTTTTCTTTCTTTTTCTTTTTCCTTCCTTTCTCTTCGTTTCTTTCTTTCTCAACCTTTCCTTCCTTCCTTTTTTCTCTTTCTTTCTTTCTCTTCCTTTTCCTTCCTTCTTTTTTCTTTTTCTTTTTCTTCCTTTCTTTCTTTCCTTCCTTTTTCTTTTTTCCTTCCTTCCTTTCCTTCTCTCCTTTCTTACTTCCTGTCATCATTCTTCCTTCCTTCCTTTTCTTTTTCTCTTTTTTTCTTTTTCCTTCCTTTCTTCCTTTCCTTTCCACTTTCCTTTCTTTTTCTCCTTCCTTCCTTCCCTTCTCCCTCCTTCCTTCCTTTTCTTTCTTTCTCTTTTTCTTTCTTCCTTTCTTTTTCCCTCCTTCCTTCCTTCCTTCCTTCCTTCCTTCCTTCCTTCCTTCCTTCCTTCCTTCCTTCCTTCCTTCCTTCCTTCCTAATCTTTCTTTCCTTTTTCTTCATGGAAGAAGACAGAGAGGTGGGATGGGACCACCATTATGTTTAGCAAGGGAAAACACCATATAATGGGAACCTCGTTCTTTCTTGTTTCATTTCTGGAGAATTAGAGAAACGTGGATTGTTCCTTGTTTTCTCCCCAAGGTCTGTTTCTCCTCCCGTAAAGCCTGGACCAAGGGATCTCATGAAAAAGAAATGAAGGAAACAAGTAAATGGACCAGTCCAACCAATATCAGCCCCAGTGTAGACATTGCGAATATACAATAGATAAAAATGTTGTCCTATTTTCCCCACACCACAGGTCCTCGGACTTACGTTGCCGGTGAAGAAGAGGAAGACTCCCATCTTCTCACACTTCCTTGCATAGCCAACCCATCCTCAAAATCGCTTAGCATGAGGCCAAGGTCAAACGGGAAAAGACACTATAGGTAGTCCTCAACTTACGACCACAATTGAGTAGTCCTCGACTTACGACCACAATTGAGCCATATTGCTAAGGAAGACAGTTGTTCAGTGAGTCTTTCATGGGGCTGAAATTGTCACGTTTTATGACCTTTCCTGCCACAGTTGTTAAGGGAATCACTGCGGTTGATAAGTAATTAACACGGTTGTTAAGTGAATCCATTTTCCCCATTGACTTTGCTCGTCAGAAGGTCGCAAAAAGGGATCGTGTGACCTTAGGACACAGCAATGGTCATAAATATGAACCAACTGCCAAGCATCACATGACCATGGGGATGTTGCCAAAGTCGTAACTGCGAAAAACGGTCATGAATCATTTTTTTCAGTGCCGTCGTAACTTTGAATGATCACTAAATGAAAGGTTGTAAGTTAAGAACTATCCATACAGCGGATCTGTTTTCTAGCTTGTCAGAAAATTGAGAGAGGCAATTTGTGGGGATTTTGAATGCCCACCAGTCTTAGAGAGATGCACACGTAGTCCTTGACTTACAACCTCAATTGAGCCCAACATTTTCTGTTGTTGAGTGAAATAATTGTTAAATGAGTTTTGTTCCATTTTACGACTTTCTTGCCTTGTCAGAAGGTCACAAAAAGGGGTAACGGGACTCTGGGACACTGCAACCGTCATAAATACGAATCAATGGCCAAGCGTCTGAATTTTACACTGCAGCCGTCATAAATAAGAGTCAGTGGCCACGTGTCTGAATTAGTAACCTGGTTGTTAAGTGAACCTTGCTTCTCTGTTGACATACATATGAACCGGTTGCCAAACATATGAATTTGGATTACTTGACCATGGGGGTGTTCCAAAAATCGTAACTGTGAAAAATAGTCATAACTTTAAGTGACTTTTTTCAGTGCCGTTGCAACTTCGGTCACTAAATGAACTGTTGTAAGTCGAGGACGGCCTGTACAACCAGATACCTATGGTTTTCTTTCTCCAGAGTGGAATTCAAACAGAGAATTGTTGGGCTACAAAGGTGAATTCAGAAATAAAACGGAAATCTCATCGCAGTGATTGAGATGATGGCTCCGGCCTAAACCCCTGGAATTCAGGGATCTGCAACCATGGCAACTTTAAGACTTGTGGACTTCAACTCCCAGAGTTCCTCAGCTTGGCTGAGGAACTCTGGGAGTTGAAGTCCACAAGTCTTAAAGTTGCCATGGTTGGAGACCCCTGCCCTGGAGTCCATCTTGACCCTTTAGAAATTAAGAGTTAGAACCCAGACAGACCGTCTGGAGAGTGGGGATTAATAACCACCCCACAACATTTGATCTTTTGAACTGTTCCAGAGCACCTCACAAACACTCTGGGTAATTTGCTATATCGCTCCACCCGGATGTGTGGACTTCAACTCCCAGAATCCACCCATATTGGCTGGGGAATTCTGGGAGTTGAAGTCCACCTGTGTTAAAGCAGCCAAGGTTGAGAAACACCGAGCCAACCTTACCAGATTTCTTGAGAGCTACACGAAGAACAGGAAATTACAATTAGGGCTTGACTTACGACCAAAATTAGGCCCAGAATTTCCACCGCTAAGCGAGCCACGTACGATTTTATGACATTTTTGGGCAGTTGTTAAGTGAATCCTGCAGTGGGTAAACGATTCCATCTTCTCCCATTGGCCTTGCCGGTCAGAATCTGGCTAGGAAGTTTGCCAACGACACTACGACCGTCATAAATACAATCAAATTTTGATCACGTGACCTACTGTCGTAAAGGCGAGGAAAGCGGTATGTCATTTTTTCCGGCGCCGTAACTTCAAACGGTCACTAAACAAATGGTTGTAAAGTCGAGGACTACTGCAGTCACAGGACTGGGATACAGGAAGTCCTCGATGTACGACCACCATCGACCACCCAAGATCGATGTTACTAAGCGAGACATTTGTTAAGTGAGTTCTGCCCCGTTTTACGACCTTCCTTGCCACCATTGTTAAGTGAATCCCTGCCATTGTTAAGTGAGTCACACAGTTGTTAAGTGAATCCAACTTGCTGGCCAAAAGGGGATCATGTGACACACACACACACACACACCCAGGATACTGCGACCGTCGTAAATATGAGTCCGTTTCCAACGGTCTGAATTTTGAATCACGTGACCACGGGGATGCTGCAACGGTCATAAGTGTGAAAAACAGACACTTTTTTCACTGGTCATTAAATGAACCGTTGTAAGAAGCAAAGAGGCACCATTATTGCTTGAAAACAGGAGAGGAAGAAGTAGGGAAGCCTCTTTCCAGGGCGAGAAGACCCCCATCAAAAGGGGGAGATTGTCTGAAAGTCACTGGCGAGACCCCTGTTCCGGTCTGGACGATGATCGGAGCCGATTGTCTGAATCCGGAGCGAGTCCGTGGACCCGCACCCAGTTTATATTATGCAGTCTGAACCGCCAACGGGATACAGCAAAGAAAGATGCTCAGCCCCTTTGATGGGCAGTTCTTGAGTGGTGTAGTGATGGATGACCTCTGGGATGCTCTCAAAGGGGGCGCTGTTTTGGCCCAAGATATACCTGTTATCCTTCGTTCGGGTGAACTTCATGTGCATAAAACTTTGGCTGCTCCTGCACAAGAAAAATAGGACAGAAATTAGATTTTAGAGACTGGTCAGAATGCAGTGTTGCTTTCTGACTCTGCCCACTGCAAGCAGTTCAATCCTCACCGACTCAAAGTTGACTCAGCCTGCTTCCATCCTTCTGAGGTGGGTAAAATGAGGACCCAGATTGTTGGGGGCAAGAGGCTGACTCTGTAAAGTGCTTAGAGAGGGCTGGATCTAAGTAGTATCTAAGTCTAAGTGCTATTGCTACCTATAATTATCATCTCTCTCAATATATCTATCTTCCGTCTATCTACAATATCTATCTATTGCTATCTGTCTGTCCCTCTAAGTCTGTCTATATTTTCTGTCTGTCTACTCTATCTATCTATCATCTCTATCTATCTATCTCTATCTATCTATCAATCATTCTATCTATCAATCATCTATATCTATCTATCTATCTCTCTATCTCTATCTCTCTATCATCTATCTATCTATCTATCTAATCTAACATATGTCTATCTATCTATCTAATCCAATATCTCTCTCCCTCTCATCTATCTATCTATCCATCTCTATCTATCTATCATCTATCTATCTATCTATCTATCATCTATCTATCTATCTATCTATCTATCTATCTATCTATCTATCTATCTATCTATCTATCTAATCTAACATCTGTCTATCTATCTATCATCTATATCTATCTATTTCTCTCTCTCTCTCTATCATCTATCTATCACTCTGTCAATCTACCTATCTATCACTATCTATCTATCAATCATCTATATCTATCTCTCTATCTATCACTATCTATCAATCATCTCTCTCTCTCTCTCTCTCATCTATCTATCTATCTATCTATCTATCTATCTATCTATCTATCTATCTATCTATCATCTATCCCATCTAACATCTGTCTATCTATCTAATCCAACATCTATCTATCTATCTATCTATCATCTCTCTCTCTCTCTCTCTCTCTCTCTCTCTCTCTCTCTCTCTCTATCTATCTATCTATCTATCATCTCTCTCTCTCTATCATCTATCTCTATGATCTATCTATCTATCTATCTATCTATCTATCTATCTATCTATCATCTATCTATCTATCTATCTATCTATCTATCTATCTATCTATCTATCTATCTATCTATCTATCTATCTATCATCTCTCTCTCTCTCTTCCTCCCTCCCTCCTTCCCTCTCCACAATGGTTAGAATGCAATATTGCTGCTAACTCTATCCATAGCCAGGAGTTCAATCGTGTCTGGCTCAGGGTTGACTCAGCTTTCTGTCCTTCTGAGGTGGCTAAAATGAGGACCCAGATTGTTGGGGGCCATAGGCTGACTCTGCAAACCGCTTAGAGAGGGCTGTAAAAGCACTGTGAAAGCGGTATATAAGTCTAAGTGCTTTCACTATCGCTATTATTTTGTAACACCCCCCCCACCCCAGTCGACCTTAAAGTTCTTAAGACCACGCCAAAACCTCAGAGCTGGCTTTGCTTCTTCTGCGCCTGCATGGATCGGTCAGTAAAGCTATTTACTCTTGGTATTAAAACTGTCCCAGGACTTCCTTTTGCTGTACATGCTCACGGGACGGTTGACAATCCGGCTTCCCCGTTTGACCTGGCTTGTCAGAAGGGCGCAAAAAGGCAAATTGCGTGACTCCGGGACGCTGCCACCGTCATAAATATGAGCCAGTCATCAAGTGTCTGAATGGACATAAGTGTGAAAAACGGTCACGAGTCACTTTTTTTCAGTGTCCTAACTTCGAACGGTCACTAAAGAAGTGGTTGTAAGTCGAGGAGCACCTGTACAGTGTCCCATAGGGGAGGGGCTTCTACCACACCTCCCATTTGCAGGGTCTCCTAACCCCTCTCCCTCCTGCCTCGGGGTAGCTCCCAAAATTGAATTATTCACTTGCTAAAAATTCTCTTCTGATGTGCATTGATGAGGTGGACCCCAGATGAAAAACAGCTGTGCTTTTCCTTCTCCCACCCACTCACCTACGTACATTTTCTTTTTCCTCCAACTGGGACCTGTGCCTGAAGAAACAGCTGCTGTGGTGACAGAAACATTATTTCTGGTTGCATTGTGAGATCTTGGGGAGCTGTATTTAGGGAGCATTTTTTGGGGAGGGGAACCAGGGCAACGAAGGAAGAAAAGTGAGACTCGGAAAAAAACTCAATTTTGGGTGGAGACTTGCAAAAGCTTAATAGGGGTGTCAAACTCAAGGGCTGTAGGCCAGAGTGCTTAGATCAGGCCGGTGGTGAAATCTAAAAATTGTTACTACCGGTTCTGTGGGCCTGGCTTGGCGGTGGTGGGGAGGGTAATGTGATAGGGTGGATGTGGGCAATTTTTTTTTTAACTTTTAAAACCATTTTTTCGACGAAGAGGTTGTAAAAAAATGCTTTCAAAAGGCTCTGACGATCCCAGCTGAGTTGCCTGATCGGCAGAGGCTTTTTTTTTCTTTTAAATGCCTCTCACGATCAGGCAACTCAGCTGGGATCGTCAGAGGCCTTTAAAAGCATTTTTTCAGTGAAGAGGTTATAAAAAAATGCTTTCAAAAGGCTCTGACGATCCCAGCTGAATTGCCTGATCGGCAGAGGCTTTTTTTTCTTTTAAATGCCTCTGACGATCAGGCAACTCAGCTTGGATCGTCAGAGGCTTTTAAAAGAAAAAACGCCTCTGCTGATCAGGCAACTCAGCTGGGATCGTCGGAGGCTTTTAAAAGCATTTTTTCTACAACCTCTTGAGGTTGTAGAAAAAATGCTTTTAAAAGCCTCCGACGATCCCAGCTGAGCCGCGGGATCATCAGAGGCTTTTTTTTTACTTTTAAAAGCATTTTTTCTGCTGAAGAGGTTGTAGAAAAAATGCTTTTAAAAGTTAAATAAACCACCTCTGATAATAGTGCGGCTCAGCTGAGCATGGGGTGGGGTGGGGGCAGGGATTTTTGCTACCGGTTCTCCGAACCACCCGCCTCTATCGCTACCGGATCGGGTGATCCGGTCCGAACTGGGAACATTTCACCCCTAGATCAGGCCCATTACACCACCCTGGAAATAGCAGGGTGCCTCTGCCAGCGAAAACGGAAAACTATCATGTCTCCCCTAGTCCTTCTTTTCATTAAACGAGACACACCCAATTCCTGCAACCATCCTTCATAGGTTTTAGCCTCCAGTCCCTTCATCATCTTGGTTGCTCTTCTCTGCACTCTTTTTAGAGTCTCCACATCTTTTTTTACAGTGCGGTGTTACCCAGCCGCCTCTGATTTTATCCCCATCCTTAAAGGGATTCCTCCCCAAAATAACTTAGCAAAAAATAATTCTTTCCCCACCACCGCACAGATTATTTGTCCCAAAGCTGGAGACGGTGGAGTCCTTGATGCTTTCTAAGCTTGGTTGTTTGTTTAGAGATATTTCATTCCCAAACTAGGTAACATCATCAGTAATTGTGGGGGGTTTGTTCCCTATCTATATACAGTAGCTTGCCCTGCCAGTGCAGCAGCGAGTGTGATTTTCTCTTCTTCCTTGATAAGGGTATTGTTTTCTGCTTGATTGTTTGTCTGGTGTTAATCCCTGCTTATCCGGCTGGAGAGAATCCGTTCGGGTTTTTTTTCCCTTCCTTCATTTTTATTGTCTCTTTTCAACCATGTGTAAAGGTGGCTGATCTCCATATGGACCCTGTTCTTATTCAATTTAAAAAAGAAAAGAAAAGAAAAAGGAGAAAACTGTAGATTTTAGACTCCCTTCTCCAGCAGAATCGCAGGTCAAATGACACTAATCCCGTCTCTAAAGGAAGACGCTCCATTTGAGGGAAGGATAAAAAAAACCCGATTGTAATTTCACAGCTCCGACAGAGCAGAAGAGAGAACAAAAGGTTATGCCACAGCATCATACAACACGCCACGGTGTGATCAAGGCGCTGGCAGGTCCCCATGAAGGGAAATGGGGGGGCAGCGTGACACGGAGGGGGTGCAGTTGTGACCTTCTCAAATACAGATTATACCCCTCCTGTCAATTTGTATTTTCTTTCTTCCCGTCTCAGCACCCACGGGTTTAACGAGATGGAAACGAACCGCCTCGTAAACCACAACAGAGGACAATTGGGTTGGGGATGATGGGAGTCTCTGGGGGACGCGGGAAGATTTTATGCTTCCAAGATCTGATCCGAACAAGCCCGATTTAGCATCTCTTGGGGCAAGACGCGGAGGGGAGTTCTCGCCGCCCCCTTTCTGAAGGGTCCTCTGGCTGCGCACCAAATCCGTTTAACCTCCCCGCGCGTTTGCAGAAGAAATCTACTTAGAAATTGTATATCGAAAATGAGATTTATTTTCTTTTCAGGCTGCCGGGAGAAAGAAGTCGGGGAACGCCGGGGGGAAAGAGAACAGCCAGAAGAAGAAATTGAACTGAATCGAAGACAATTGTGTTGCTTCTCTATGTCGTATAATATTATATGGGCAAATGCATAATTTTGTATGTATTTCTTTGGTCGTGTATATTGGAGGAAGTGACCCTTTGAAAGCTGTAGGCGAAGAAATTTCATTTTAATGTATGCCGATGAGTGTAAATTCAAAGTGACAATACGGTTATCTATTCTGTTCTGTTCTGTTCTGTTCTGTTCCGTTCCTTCTCTGTTCTATTCTATTCTATTCTATTCTATTCTATTCTATTCTATTCTATTCTATTCTATTCTATTCCCTTCCCTTCCCTTCCCTTCCCTTCCCTTCCCTTCCCTTCCCTTCCCTTCCCTTCCCTTCCCTTCCCTTCCCTTCCCTTCCCTTCCATTCTATTCTATTCTATTCTATTCTCCTCTACTTTGACCTGTTGAGAGCTGGATGCAATGAAATGTCGTTTTAATGTATGCCGATTCAAAGTGACAATAAAGTTGAGGAGCCTGGATAGCTCAACAGACTAAAAGCCTGTTATTAACATTCAGCTGTCTGCAATTATTGCAAGTTCGAATCTTGCCAGGCTCAAGGTCGATTCAGCCTTCCATCCTTTCTAAGGTAGGTAAACTGAGGACCCAGTTTGTGGGGGCAATAAGCTGACTTTGTATAAATATACAAAAGTATGAAGGCTATTGCTTAACGCATTGTAAGCCGCCCTGAGTCTTCGGAGAAGGGCAGCATATAAATCTAATTAAAAAAATAAGAAGAGAAGGAAGGAAGGAAGGAAGGAACATTCAGCTGCCTGCAATTATTGCAAGTTCGAATCTCACCAGGCTCAAGGTTGACTCAGCCTTCCATCCTTTCTAAGGTAGGTAAATTGAGGACCCAGTTTGTGGGGGCAATAAGCTGACTTTGTATAAAATATACAAAAGTATGAAGGCTCTTGCTTAACGCATTGTAAGCCGCCCTGAGTCTTCAGAGAAAGGCGGCATATAAATCTAATTTTTTAAAAAAAGCCTCTTAAAAAGGAGGAAGAGGAAGAAACAGGGGAAGTGAGGAGAAGGGTGAAGAACTGAAGGCTCAACCTTGCGAAATACAGGTCATCCTCAACTTGCGACAGTTCATTTAGTGACCGTTCAAAGTTACAACGGCGCTGAAAAAAGTGACTTGCGACCATTTTTCACACTTGCGACCTTTGCAGCATCCCCGCGATCACATGATCAAAATTCAGAGGCACGGCAAGGGGTTCATATTTATGACGGTTGCTGAGGTCACGTGATTCACCTTTGCCGACCTTCTGACGAGCAAAGTCCACAGGGAAGCCAGGTTCACTTAACAACCAGGTTACTGACTTACAACCTGCGGCGATTCACTTAAGAACTAGGGCAAACAAGGTCGTAAAATGGGACAAAGCTCGCTGAACAAATGCTTCGCTTAACAACATAAATTTGGGGCTCCGTTGCAGTCATAAGTTGAGAACTACCCATATTGCGATGCAGAGAGTCCTCGACATACGACCACCATTGTTGCCCAAACATTCCATTGCTAATCAAGACGGCTGTTAAGTGAATGGTGGCCCATTTTGCCATTTTTTGTGCCACGGTTGTTAAGTGAATCACCGCAGACTCAGGCGGTTGTTAAGTGAATCTGGTGATCACATGACTCTGGGACTGTGCAATCGTCATCAATGTATCGGAATTTTGATCACGTGACTATGGGGATGCTGCAACGGTCGTAAGTGTGAAACATGGTCAAGTCACTTTTTTCAATGCCGTTGCCAGTTTGAATGGTGCTTAAACGAATGTTTGTAAGTCCAGGACTACCTGTACAATCTATTGCTGTAAACAGGGGTGGGTTCTAATTTTTTTACTACCAGTTCTGTGGGCGTGGCTTATTTCGTGGGCGTGGTTTGGCAGGGGGTAATGTGACTAAGTGGGTGTGGCCAATTTTTTTTTTAACCTTTAAAAGCATTTTTTCTACAACCTTAAGAGGTTGCAGGAAAAAATGCTTTTAGAAGCCTCTGACGATCAGGCAAGTCAGCTGGGATCGCCAGAGGCTTTTAAAGGCATTTTTTCCCCTACAGCCTCTTCGGCTGGAGAGGTTGCAGAAAAAAATGCTTTTAGAAGCCTCTGACGATCCCAGCTGAGCCGCGTGATCATCAGAGGCTTTTTTTTTTTACTTTTAAAAGCATTTTTTCGGCCGAAGAAGTTATAGAAAAAAATGCTTTTAAAAGTAAAAAAAAAAAAGAAGAAGCAGCCTCCGATGTGGTGGGTGGGGTAAGCGAGCGGCGACTGGGCAGGGGACCAGTTGGGGGCGTAACCAGCCAATGTTATTACCGGTTCTCCAAACTACTACAAATTTTTACTACCAGAACCGGTGCGAACCGGGAACAACCCACCACTGGCTGTAAACCTCCCAGAGTCACTTAGGTGAAATGGGCGGGGTAGAAATTTAAATAATAGCATTAATCACTCAAGCGCGGAACTGGTGGAGCCAGTTCTCGCACTTACGACCGTCACGGTGTCCTTCTGAGGATTTAACCGCAATTGGGGAGAGAGGGGTGCGTGAAACGGGCATGTATTTCCAACAGATTGCAGCATCACATGATCACCTTCCCAGCAAGCAAAGTCTGTGGGGAAAAGCTGTATTCGCTTAACGACCGCATGTCTCACTTAATGACTGCAGTGATTCGATTAACGACCGTGGCCAAATAAAAAAGGGTTGTCAAATTGGAGGCGACTCGCTTGCATCACTCGCCAATTGGGGTTGTAAATCGAGGGGTACCTGTCGGATCCTCACCCCCTTACCTGAGCGAGAGGGAATATTCACTCCGGGTGGCCTTGCTGCTCCGAACCAGGTAGCTGCCTTCTCTGCACAACGTCAAGAGTGTCTCGGCTTCAGCTCTGCTGATGGGGCCATGAAACCACCTGTAAACCACCAAAAAAAAAGAAAAAAACAAATAAAACCCAGTCAGACCAGTATGTTTGCCCTACTTCTCTGTGGGTTTACTTCCTGAGAGTCTGACGGAAGCACAAGATCCTCAGAGACGATCCAACCCAGCCTGTCCTCCAGTTGAGGGTGTTGTGAATGCGAACCCATCGCAACTCGGTGTTGTGGCCCGTCAGCGGCCTGTGCAGTTAGTAGCTGATCCCGACAGCGAGTCGGACAATGAGGAGGCTGGAGAAGATGTGGTGCCAGAGGCGGGGATTCAGCCAGGGCCTTCAGAACCTCCAGAAGCTCCCATAAGTGAGGAGGATGAAGAGGAGGAGCCTCTTCTCGATGCACGGGCGCGCAGAGCTGCCAAAGGCAGGAGTGGCTCCTCAGGAGGAGTCTCCTCGAGAGTAAGGCTTGGGGCTAATTGGCCACTCCCTTAGCCTATTTAAGGAGGAATGCCGACTGAAGCAATTTGCAGGAAACAACTTCGTTCATATTCTTTCGCGTCTCGATTCCAGAAAGATTTGATTTGATTTGATTTGATTTATTCGATTTATATACCGCCCTTCTCCTTGCGGACTCAGGGCGGTGAACAGCCAGATAAAAACAGTACATAAAAGTTAAAAAAATTTAAAAATCCATATAAACTTTGGCTGAGATTTAAAACAATTAAATATTTAAAATACCACAACCCTACAATAAAAAAGATCTTAAAAATTCAACAGGGGTCAGGCTAGACCGGCAAGTTGAAAGAGATAAGTTTTTAGGGCCCGACGAAAAGTCCGGAGGTCGGCAATTGTTCTCAGTTCTGGAGGAAGATCATTCCAGAGGGTAGGGGCTGCCACAGAGAAAGCCCTCCCCCTGGGGGTCGCCAGCTGGCATTGTCTGGCTGACGGCACCCTGAGGAGGCCCTCTCTGTGGGAGCACACCGGCCGGTGGGAGGCTATTGGCGGCAGAAGGCGGTCCCGTAAGTACCCTGGTCCTAAGCCATGGAGCACTTTAAAGGTGATCACCAACACCTTGAAACGCACCCGGAAGTCCACCGGCAACCAATGATTTGATTTGGCTCTTGTTTCCCTCTTGTCAGTTTTCCTGCAAATTGCTTCTGGGCATTCTGCCAACCACAGTAAGATGACGGTTATCTGAAAAACCGTGCCTCAGAACTGAGTTATTGTTCTTTGGATTCTTGTCGGCTGTTAACGAATTTAAATTAACAGCCCTCGTTCAGAAAAGACTGATTTAAGCTGTACTTGTGTTCCAACAACTACTAAGAAAGCTCATTAGTAGTCCTTAATTAGTAAACTAAGGTGTGTGCTGCATTCTTTGGGGTCCGTAGCTGGGGTAGAACACTCGGAGAGCACCAGATTCAGAGGTGGTATTTAGCTGGTTCGTCCTGGTTTGAGCAAACCGATTGCAGAGATGGTGGCTGGGTGGGTGGGGGTGGGTCCACCCACTCATCCACCTGCCCTGGCGCTATGCCATCCTATTTAGTCACTCGGAAGGCACACGCATGAGCAAAACGTATGCGTAGAAGGCCGAGCGCATTCGCGAAAGGTGTGCATGCACGGCGAACCATCGGTAACAATACCTGAAACCCACCTCTGACCAGGTTGTGTGAATGGCATGTGAGAATGACCTTGGGGAACAGGAGGCAGAGACAGCTGAGCCTTCTGCTGCATAACAGGTAGAGAAAGAGACTCAGAAGGGACCCTCCCTAGTTTTTTAGCATGTAAAGGAGGTCAGGCTAGAACACGGAGGTGAGCGTGGCCCCGACAAGTAAGCACATACACGTGTGACGTTTACACGTAACCTTTTCGGCACTCGGTGCCCAAAAGGTTCACCATCACTGTACTAAGGTTTTACAAAGGAGACTTATATCCACGATGGAGCCCAAAACTTCTATTCTTGCTAAGAAGTCAGTTGCTAAGTCAGGCAGTTTTTAAGTGAGTTTTGCCCTGTTTTAGAACTTTTCTTGCTAAAGTTGTTAAGTGAATCGCTGGCTTGTTAAATTAGTAAGATAGTTGTTAAGTGAAAATGGCTTTCCCGTTGACTTGGCTTGCCACAAGGTCGCCAAAGAGGATCACGCAGGGGTGAAATGCTCCCGGTTCGGACCGGATCGCCCAATCCGGTAGTGATGGAGGCGGGCGGTTCAGAGAACTGGTAGCAAAAATCCCTGCTCCCCACCCCCCATGCCCAGCTGAGCCGCACACTCAGCAGAGGCTTTTTAAAAAACTTTTAAAAGCATTTTTTCTACAACCTCTTCGGCTGAAAAAATGCTTTTAAAAGTTAAAAAAAGCCTCTTATAATCGCACATCTCAGCTGGGATTGTCAGAGACTTTTAAAAGCATTTTTTCTACCATCTCTTCGGCCTAAAACAATGCTTTTAAAAGTAAAAAAAAGCCTCTGATGATCGCACGGCTCAGCTGGGATCGTCAGAGGCTTTTAAAAGCATTTTTTCTACACCCTGTTCAGCAGCTCTGACGATCCCAGCTGAGTTGCCTGATCGTCAGAGGCTTTTTTTCTTTTAAAAGCCTCTGACGATCCCAGCTGAGTTGCCTGATCTGCAGAGGCTTTTTTTCTTTTAAATGCCTCTGACGATCCCAGCTGAGTTGCCTGATCTGCAGAGGCTTTTTTTTCTTTTAAATGCCTCTGACCATCAGGCAACTCAGCTTGGATCGTCAGAGGCATTTAAAAGAAAAAAAGTCTCTGCTGATCAGGCAACTCAGCTGGGATTGTCAGAGCCTTTTGAAAGCATTATTTTACAACCTCTTCGCCGAAGAGATTGTAGAAAAAATGGTTTTAAAAGTAAAAAAAAATTGGCCATGCCCACCCAATCACATTATCCTCCCACCACCAAGCCACGCCCACAGAACTGGTAGTAACAAATTTTAGATTTCACCACTGGGATCACATAACCCCGGGAACACTGCAAATGGCTAGGGCGATGTGTTGTCCCTGTGGTGGTGGGGTTATTCTATTATTTCATGAATTTATTATTTCATTATTTTCTTCTATCCGTTTTATTTTTTACGTACGATGTTTTTACATTCCTGTAAGCCTCCTTGAGTCACCTTGTGTGAACAGGTGGCAATGGTAAGTAAGTTTTCTAAATAAATAAAATAAACAAATAAATTGTCATAAATACGAGGCAGTTGCCAAGCGGTCTGAATTTTGATCACGTGACCCCGGGGATGCTGCAACGGTCATAAGTGTGAAAAATGGTTACAAATCCCTTTTTTCAGTACCGTCGTAACTCTGAACCGTCACTAAACGATCCAATTTGGATCAGTCTACCAAGCTTTCGGTCACTAAATGAATGGTTGTAAGCTGAAGATTACCTGTAACACATTTTGATTATGTCAAAGGATTATAAAAATGGCAAACATTTTATTTTGACCGCAGTATGAACCAAATTTCCCTCCACTTGGCATTTTTCCCAGCGTGATAAAAGTGACTGTTTTTAATCCCCATTTGTGCACCAAGTCCTGGATAATTTGGTCAATAGCCACTAATGAGAAAAAATCACCGGGACAAAACATAATTAAAACATCAACCATTTGCAGCAAACAGGATACTGATCATAATTACGTTTGAGCAGTCGATATCCGTCGTGGAATAATATTTATCGAACTTTGCCAGAAAGGAGGGGGAAAAAAAGAAAAACGCGAGAAAAAAAATTATTGGCTTTTGTTCGGGGAAAAAGCTAATCCAGGAGAGGTTTAATCCGAAAAGTCAAAATGTCAGTCAGGATTGTGGCAAAGGAAGTCCCACCTCTTTAGCGATGTGAGTCACAGTGGTGGGTGCCATCTTGACTTTTTTGCCTCTCTCATGGACATCCTGCTTAATTCCAATTTTTCTTAAGTGAATTTTACTCCATTTCACACCATGGCAAGTTGGCCGTGGTGAGTTGGCTGTGATGAGTTGGCCATGGTGAGTTGGCCATGGCAAATTGGCGGTGATGAGTTGGCTGTGATGAGTTGACCATGATGAGCTGGCCATGGTGAGTTGGCCGTCGTTAGTTGGCCATGGTGAGTTGGCCATGGCAAGTTGGCCATGATGAGTTGGCCATGATGAGTTGGCCATGATGAGTTGGCTGTGGTGAGTTGACTGTGATGAGTTGGCCATGATGAGTTGACCATGAGTTGGCCATGGTGAGTTGGCCGTGGTGAGTTGGCCATGGTGAGTTGGCCGTGGCAAGTTGGCCATGATGAGTTGGCTGTGGTGAGTTGGCCGTGATGAGTTGGCTGTGGTGAGTTGGCTGTGATGAGTTAGCCGTGATGAGTTGACCGTGATGTGTTCGCCATGGTGAGTTGGCCATGGTGAGTTGGCCATGATGAGTTGGCCATGATGAGTTGGCTGTGGTGAGTTGGCTGTGATGAGTTAGCTGTGATGAGTTGGCCATGGTGAGTTGGCCATGGTGAGTTTGCCATGGTGAGTTGGCCATGATGAGTTGGCCATGATGAGTTGGCTGTGGTGAGTTGACTGTGATGAGTTGGCCATGATGAGTTGACCATGAGTTGGCCATGGTGAGTTGGCTGTGGCAAATTGGCCGTGATGAGTTGGCTGTGATGAGTTGGCTGTGGTGAGTTGGCCATGGTGAGTTGGCTGTGGCAAATTGGCGGTGATGAGTTGGCTGTGATGAGTTGACCATGATGAGTTGGCCATGGTGAGTTGGCCGTCGTTAGTTGGCCATGGTGAGTTGGCCATGGCAAGTTGGCCATGATGAGTTGGCCATGATGAGTTGGCTGTGGTGAGTTGACTGTGATGAGTTGGCCATGATGAGTTGACCATGAGTTGGCCATGATGAGTTGGCTGTGGTGAGTTGACTGTGATGAGTTGGCCATGATGAGTTGACCATGAGTTGGCCATGGTGAGTTGGCCGTGGTGAGTTGGCTGTGGCAAATTGGCGGTGATGAGTTGGCTGTGATGAGTTGGCTGTGGTGAGTTGGCCATGGTGAGTTGGCTGTGGCAAATTGGCCGTGATGAGTTGGCTGTGATGAGTTGGCTGTGATGAGTTGGCCATGGTGAGTTGGCTGTGGCAAATTGGCGGTGATGAGTTGGCTGTGATGAGTTGACCATGATGAGTTGGCCATGGTGAGTTGGCCATGGCAAGTTGGCCGTGGCAAGTTGGCCATGATGAGTTGGCTGTGGTGAGTTGGCCGTGATGAGTTGGCTGTGGTGAGTTGGCTGTGATGAGTTAGCCGTGATGAGTTGACCGTGATGTGTTCGCCATGGTGAGTTGGCCGTGGTGAGTTGGCCATGGTGAGTTAGCCGTGATGAATTGGCTGAAGTGAGTTGGCCGTGATGAGTTGGCCGTGGTGAGTTGGCCGCGATGAGTTGGCCATGGTGGGTTGCTATGGTGATTTGACCATGGCAAATTTTCATAGACCCTCCTGGGACCCCGACAAGCCCTGATCCCCTCCCAGAGGCCACTTACGCCTGACTCTCCAGGGGCAGCGACAGGTCGATGCGCTCAGCCAGGGGAACGCTGGACTCGGGGCTCTGCGGACAGCCAAACTTGGCGGAGCCCGTTGGGTGCTTCGGTGGATGCGGCCGGTGGTCTTTTGGGGCTGAGGAGGAGGAAGAGGAGGAGGGAGAGGTCCGGTCCCACTCGGGGGCTTCAAACTGCGCTGTGGGAGGAGCAGGACAGACCCTTAGATGGATGGAGAGGCGACTCAAAGGAGCTAATGGGCATATCCTCTGCCGGAGAAGATTTCCTGGTTGGCTAGCAAGATCCCAAGGGGAGAGAGGTCAAAAAAGTCAAGATGGCGGTTGTGCATCTCAAGCTCCGCCTATTTCTTACATACCCTGTGTCCATCAGCTGCCATTTTGACTTCCCCGGCAGCGGGGAGGGGATGATGAAATGTTGGCAGCCTGTTTTATTTGATATTTTTCCAGATTTTGGAAATAATTTAGAAACTGCCCCTGAGGGGGGAAAAAACTGAGTATCCCTCCCAGGATATGTGGAGAGGGTTCAAAATCATCAAAATGGCGGCTACAATCCTGCAGGTGAAGCCCACCTGCTTGGGAATGTATGTATATGTGGGGGGGTGGGGCTGTGGCCGCCATCTTGACTTTTTTGACCTTGTCCCCTGTGGACACAGTTTTATAAGCTTTTGCTTTTGCAGCCTCAACATAAGCGACGGTTGCAGGTTCCCAGGATATAAAAATTAGCCGTTTGGGCTTCTCTCTTTTGTGTGCGAGTGTGATTGTGTGGTTGTGTCATCAAAACGCTAGCCGGGATAAGTTTATGGCAGTGTTGGTGAATCTTTTCGGCACCAAGTGCTGAAACAGGAGTGCCCATACATGCATGCGTGCCAGAAACTGGAAGAGCAACAGGAAACAACCCCCCCCCCTCTCTCTGTATCTCTCTCTCCCTCTCTCTCTCTCCCCTCTCTGTATCCTTTCTCTCTCTCTCTCTCTCTCTCTCCCCCCCCCTCTCTCTCCCCCCCCTCTCTCCCCCCTCTCTGTATCTCTCTCTCTCCCCCCCTCTCTCTGTATCTCTCTCTCCCCCCTCTCTGTATCTCTCTCCCCCACCCCCTCCCTGAATCTCTCTCTCTCCCCCTCTCTGTATCTCTCTCTCTCTCCCCCCTCTCTGTATCTCTCTCTCTCTCTGTATCTCTCTCTCTGTATCTCTCCCCCTCTCTCTCCCCCACTCTCTGTATCTCTCTCTCCCCCCCTCTCTCTGTATCTCTCTCCCCCCTCTCTGTATCTCTCTCTCCCCCACCCCCTCTCTGAATCTCTCTCTCTCCCTCTCTGTATCTCTCTCTCTCTCCCCCCTCTCTCTGTATCTCTCTCTCTCTCTGTGTATCTCTCTCTCTGTATCTCTCTCTGTATCTCTCCCCCCCTCTCTCTCCCTCTCTATCTCTCTCTCTCTCCCCCCTCTCTGTATCTCTCTCTCCCCCCTCTCTCTGTATCTCTCTCTCCCCCCCTCTCTCTCCCCTCTCTGTATCTCTCTCTCCCCCACCCCCTCTCTGAATCTCTCTCTCTCCCCCTCTCTGTATCTCTCTCTCTCCCCCCTCTCTCTGTATCTCTCTCTGTATCTCTCTCTGTATCTCTCCCCCCCTCTCTCCCTCTCTCTCTCTCTCTCTCCCCCCTCTCTGAATCTCTCTCTCTCCCCCTCTCTGTATCTCTCTCTCCCTCCCTCTCTCTGTATCTCTGTCTGTATCTCTCTCTCTCCCCTCTCTGTATCTCTGTATCTCTCTCTGTGTGTATCTCTCTCTCCCCCTTTATCTCTCTCTCTCTCCCCCCGCCTTTCTCTGTATCTCTCTCTCCCCCCCTCCCCCACTCTGTATCTCTCTGTCTTTGCCCTGGCCGCTTCTTCATCCCCCGCCATCACCCTTACCTTCTCAGGCCAGGCGAGGAGTGACTGGGAGGGGAGGGCAAGGGGATGGGGCCAGCTAGTGGTGGGATCCCACCACAGGGAGCCACAGCAGAGGGCCCAAAGAGCCACATGTGGCTCCAGAGCTGCAGGTTGCTGACACACGATCTAGGCTGTAATGTCACCAGAAAGAGAGCAGGGGAACCCCAACAGGACGACACACAGGTGTCCCAACCCAACTCCTCCTTTTTTTTAAACATGCATCAGGACACCGCACACCTACACGTTGAAGTCAGAGACTGCATCGCAACAGCGCAAAAGCCTTGTTTTTCCCGTCTTTGACCAAAAGTTGGGGTTTTATACCTCTGGAAATGAGGCTGTGAAAAATGCATAAAACAGGCAGTGTGTGAAACATGCTTTCAAAAGAGGCAAGCCCATGCAAGACACACACACACAACTGACACATGTGCAACGAAAGGAACAACAGTGGAAGACAGAAAGGTGAGAAAAGGCGGGGAGGGAGAAGGAATTTCCAGGATGAGGAGAAGCAATTATGTAGAATCTCTAAAAAAAATAATAATTCTGTGTCAATTTTTTCAAAAGCGTGAGCGGTGGTAGCTCTCGAGGCCTCGAATTCTAATCCTGCAAAAATCATCAGCGAATTTTTAAGTCCCCAGGTTAAAACTGCAACAGTTAGTTTCTAAAATTAAAAAAATAAGACATTTGGATTTCATATACTTCTGAAATACAGGTAGCGCTCGACTTACAACGGTTCATTTAGTGACCTTTCAAAGTTACGACGGCACTAAAAAAATGACCCGTGAGTGACCCTTTTTCACACAACTGTTGCAGCATTCCTGTGGTCACATGATCAAAATTCGGACGCTTGGCAACCTGTTCATATTTATGACGGTTACACGTGATTCCGTTTTGCGACCTTCCGACACGCACAAGCAATGGGGAAGCCAGTTCGACTTAACAACCGTGTTCGTAATTTAACAACTGTAATGATTCACGTAACAACTGCGGCAAGAAAAGGTCGTAAAACGGAGCGAAATTCATTCCACAAATGTCTCACTTAGAAACAGAAATTTGGGGCTCAATTGGGGTCATACGTCGAGGACTTCCTGAATAGGAAAAATTGATTTAAAAGCTGTGCTGGCAGCAGCCAAATAAATAGCGTTACTGATGACATCTTCACTTAAAAAGAAAACACGTTTTGTTGGAAAGGAAATTGTAATTCTTGAAACTGGCTTCGGACAGTATTTCTCAACTTCTGCAATTATAAGATGTGTGGACTTCAACTCCCAGAATTCCCTAACCGGAATTCTGGGAGTTGAAGTCCACACATCTTAAATTTGCGGAGGTTGGGAAAATTGGTCCAGAGGGAGCCCATATCAATCTGGCACGTTTTTGCGGCCAGAGGTGAATTCCTCTGTTGAATTCCTGTTGAATTCCTGCCTGCCTAATACCTGTTGAATTCCTGCCTGCCTAATGGCAACTTCTGTCTGCCAGCCTCCCAAGCGTGGGAACCACAGCGCTCAAAAAAGTTTAAGAGAGCTGTAGCAAAGTAAGAGACGGAGTAAAGGGAAGGGGAGGTTTTGATGGAGGAAGGGCAGGGCTGAAAACAAACAGGAAGAAGAAGGGAAGGTTGAAACCAAGACATCACCTTCTGGATCTAGGGGTCCTTCCGTCCCCGTAAGTTGTCCTACCGGCGGTGGCCAGGGCAATACTTTATTCTCCTTTATGTCTACTGCAAGGGGAAAGGGATGTTATGAAGATGGGTTGGGAGAGTTCGTAGAGAAAGGGACGGAAGAGCATGGAAGGGAAGGAGGGAGAAAGATGACAGGAGGGATGGGAAGAGGAAGAAGACAAAACCGGCATGATAAAAAAGAAATGATCGAACCAGACAGACAGATAGACAGGCATGGGAAGACTGGAGGAAATCCCCTACTTCAACCTGATTGGTCCCTCGAGCGATGATGGGCAAATCATGGGCACGCCCATCTAGCCCACCAATGCATTGCTGGTGGAAACGGGAGGTCAAACATTTTGGAGACACTTACCTTGCCCATTAGATCCTGGACTGATATGCAGTCTAACGAAACCTCATTTAACGGACTACAAAAGGGGAGGAGCTGTCCGTTATTCCCAAATGTCCACTAAATACGAAAGTACATCACGCTCAGGTTGCGATGCGACTCATGTCTTTGGTGTCGATATGAATAACAGAATAACAGATGCTGGAAAGGACCTTGGAAGTCTTCTGCTCAGACTTGGGCACTTGGTTTCCAGACCAAGTGCCCAAAGCATGCATGTGCGCATGTGAAGGCACGCATGCGCGTCTGAACCCCCAAAATGCAATGCACATGCAGCCCCCTGCACACACACCCTGCGCATGCGTGCGTGCCCACCACACACTCCTCGCCTCCAGGCATGCATGGCAGAGACGCAAAGATCAGCTGGCTGGCGGGAGGCATGCACGCATGCGCAGCAGAGCTGAACTGGGGGCGATGGCTCGTGTGCCACCTCTGGCATGGATGCCATAGGTTCGCCATCATGGCCCTATATCAGTTCAGACAAATGATTGTCTAATCTCTTCGTTAAAAACTTCCAGTGCTGAAGCTCCCACAATTTCTGGTGGCAAGCTGTTCCACAAGTTAATTATTCTAACTATCAGGAAATGTCTTATTAGTTTGAGGTTGCTCCTCTCCATGATGAGTTTCCACCCATTGCTTCTCGTCCTGCCTTCAGGGGCTTTGGAGAATAGCATGACTCCCTCTTCTTTGTGGCAGCCCCTGAGATATTGGAAGACTGCTATCATGTCTCCCCTGGTCCTTATTTTCATCAAACTAGACATCCCCAGTTCCTACAACTGTTCTTTATATGTTTTAGCCTCCAGTCTCCTAATCATCTTCGTTGCTCTTCTCTGAACACTTTCTAGAGTCTCCACATTTTTGTGTGTGTATCGTGGCGAACAAAATTGTGTGTCGTCTGCTTAAGGCAGCACTTTCCAAACCGCGACAAACTTTCCAAAATTTATTTATTTTATTTATTTATTTTTAAATTTGTATACCGCCCTTCTCCCTGAGGACTCAGGGCGGTGAACAGCCAAGTAAAACTATAAACTACAAACATTAAAGTACGATTAAAAAGATATATATATAAATTTGGCCCCTTGATTAAAAATAATAACAAACCATTAAAAACATTTAGCAAAGTGTTAGGCCAGCCCAGCTTGCTGGAAAAAGAAGGTTTTAAGGGCACGGCGGAAGGCACCGAGGTCTCGGATTCTTCTTATCTCTGGGGGCAGCTGATTCCAAGGGGTAGGTGCCCCCACAGAGAAGGCTCTCCCCCTGGGGGTCACCCGCCTGTATTGTTTGGCTGATGGCACCCCAAGGAGGCCCTCTCTGTGGGAGCGCACAGGTCGATGGGAGGCCGTCGGTAGCAGCAGGCGATCTCGAAGATAACTAGGTCTTATGCCATGGAGTGCTTTAAAGGTGATAACCAACACCTTGAAGCGCACCCAGAAGACCACTGGGAGCCAGTGCAGCTCAAACAGGAGAGGTGTTGTATGGGAGCGCCATGTGGCTCCCGTGACTACCCGCATGGCCGCATTCTGGACCATTTGGAGCCTCCGGGTGCCCTTCAAGGGGAGCCCCATGTAGAGAGCGTTGCAGTAGTCCAGGCGCGAGGTGACGAGGGCGTGAGTGACTGTGCACAGGGAATCCCGATCCAGAAAGGGCCGCAACTGGCGGACAGGCGAACCTGACAAAATGTCCCCCTGGCCACAGCCGTCAGATGATCCTCCAAGGACAGCTGCGTATCCAGAAGGACTCCCAGATTGCGAGCCCTCTCCGAGGGGGCCAAAGACTCCCCACCAATAGTCAGAGATGGAGTCATCTGACTATATCGGGATGCCGGGAACCACAGCCACTCAGTCTTGGAAGGGTTGAGTATTGGGTATAAGTAGTTTTTCTTTGAATAAACAACTCACAAGCCCGCTACTCAAAAGCAACAGGGGCATTTAAATGGACTTAAAAGTGTTTTTGCCCAGGAGTCGGCAACCTTAAACGCTCAAAGTGCCATTTGGACCCATTTCCCACAGGAAAGAAAACACCGGGAGCCACAAAACCCTTTTGACATCTAAAATAAAGAGAACCCTGCATATATCGTTTTTTACCTTTATGCTATGTATAAAAAAAAAACCTATAGTGTGTTGCATTTATGGAATCAATGAACTGCTGCAGAGTTTTATTTCTGCACGGAACAAAAACATTTTGAACTCCAAAAATGGGTCGAAGAGCTCAAGAAATTGCGTGCCAGCAGATGTCGCACATTGGCGGTTGTGGCACATATTTTGAGTGACAGGGAGCCACAGCTGAGGGATGAAAGAGCCACATGTGGCTCCAGAGCTGCGAGTTGCAGACCCCTGATTTTACTTATACGGGTATTCCTCAAATTATAACCACGACTGAGCCCCAAATTTCCATTGCTAAGCAAGACAGTTAAGAGAGTTTTCCTGCCACCATTGTTAAGTGAGTAACATGGCTGTTAAATGAATCTGGCTTCCCCATTGCTGGTCAGAAAAGTTGCCAAAAGAGATCCTGTGGCCCCCCAAGACATGGCTGCGGCCGTCAATTGTCTGAATTTTGATCACATGACCGTTACAACGGTCATTAAGTGTGAAAAATGGTGCTAAGCCACTTTTTTTCAGTGCCGTTGTCATTTCAAACGGTCACTAAACGAATCATTGTAAGTCAGGAACAGGGTGCGTCTCGGTTTTGGGGAATGAATGGAAAAGTTTTGGAAACGGGGACTAAAGGGCCTTGTGATGCCGAACTCAAAAATCTTTGTGCATGTTGTAAAGTTAGTGTCAGTTTAATCAAAAACTACTTTAAATGGGGGATGGTTTCTTCAGAGGCTAAAAAAGATTTAGGAATACATTTGAAATCACAGCCTGTTTTCGGGGGGGGGGGGGGGGGAAACAGCCTGCTTGAGCTAATTTGAGACAAGAGCTGCCAAGCTTACCAATTACTCTAACAGGAAGACACCAAAAAAAGCTCAGAAAATCTGCCCCTTATTGAATGTAAAAAGTAAATTGCGTTCTAACACGAATCTCATCCACTTGCTGAGATTTCTCCCCGCTCCAGCTCTCCATCAATCTTGTTAAAAAGGACTTATTGAGAATTTACTAGGGGTTGTTGAACCCCCAGGATTCAAAGGCCTTGGGTTATTTCAGAAGAATATCTGGAGCGGGAATATCCAACCTTGGCGATTTTAAGACTTGCAGACTTCAACGCCCCAAATTCCCGTAAATTCCATATCTGTGCTCCGTCATAACTTCGAACTAGCACTAAGTGACAGTCATAAGTCAAGGACTTCCTTTATAGGTAAAATTATTCCTTTAGAAACTGTCCCCAGAAATGTATTGACATTGAAGAGACTCTAGAAATATTTCAGAGAAGGGCAACGAAGATGATTAGGGGGCTGGAGGCTAAAACATACGAAGAACGGTTGCAGGAACTGGGTATGTCTAGTTTAATGAAAAGGAGGACTAGGGGAGACATGATAGCAGTCTTCTAATGTCTCAGGGGCTGCCCCAAAGAAGAGGGAGTCAAGCTATTCTCCAAAGCACCTGAGTGCAGGACAGGAAGCAATGGATGGAAACTCATCAAGGAGAGAAGCAACTTAGAACTAAGGAGAAATTTCCTGATAGTGAGAACCATTAATCAGTGGAAAGACTTTCCTCCAGAAGTTGTAAATGCTCCAACACTGGAAGATATTAGATAATCATTTATCTGAAGTGGTGTAGGGTTTCCTGCCTAAGCAGGGGGTTGGACTAGAAGACCTCCAAGATCCCTTCCCGACTTTCTTACTCTGTCATGTCCGGGAATAAAGGAAAGCAAGGAGAGCACAAAAGGTAGCAGGGCATCCGTGAAACACAGAAGGAAACAAACCAGCCGTCATAAATTGAGAAACCACCTGCAGATTTCTGAGCGCAGTGACTCAACGCAGAGATGCAACGGGCAGCTCAGGCACTTCGCCTGCTGTTTTTATCTGAATCCTCCAGGCTGATCCGGTGGGGAAGGATATCAAGGCTGATCAGAGAAAGAGCAGCTAAATTTATACCTGCTGGGTCTCTTATCTGCTAAGCCAGAAAGTGACAACTGATGGATCAGATGTGACTTTTCTGCATTCCCCAGAGATACTCCTACCCACCCACCCACCCCAAAGTTTGAAGATGGAGCATTTATAGCTCTCGTGGGGGAGGAGGGCTTAGAACAGAACAGAAGAACAGAGTTGGAAGGGACCTTGGAGGTCTTCTAGTCCAACCCCCTGCTTAGGCAGTAAACCCTACACCACTTCAGACAAAGGGTTATCCAACATTGTCTTTAAAACTTCCAGTGTTGGAGCATTCACAGCTTCTGGAGGCAAGCTGGTCCACTGATTAATTGTTCTCATTGTCAGTCAATTTCTCCTTAAATCCAGGTTGCTTCTCTCCTTGATTAGTTTCCACCCATTGCTTTTTGTCCTGCCCTCAGGTGCTTTGGAGAATAGCTTGACTTCCTCTTTTGGGGGGCAGCCCCTGAGATATTGGAAGACTGCTATCCTGTCTCCCCTCGTCCTTCTTTTCATTAAACTAGACACACCCAGTTCCTGTAAATTACATTTATTTTTAAAGCGCAAAAGGTAGAGAATCACCTCTTCTTCATTGCACCATTAACTTTTTTTTTTAAAGGCACACTAAATCATATAAAACGTATTTTATTTTTTTAAGCTAGGAGTCATTTCCGGGAAGCAATTGCTCGCTCGATTGGTGACTCGTGCAGGGAAATGCAGCCCTCGAGTTACGACCGTTAATTGAGTCTGGAATTTCGGCTGTAAATCCTCGTTTTCATTAAGCACCATGCCTGATGTTATGAACTTTTGAGGGTGAAGCTTCGTTCTCTGAGCTTGTGGGTTGGTTTCCGAATGTTTCGTTACCAGGCTAGGTAACGTCTTCAGTGGAGCTTGGAGGATATCAAGTGCTTTGAAAAATAAATTGATCTCTGCCTCTTCTTTGTGGCATCCCCTCAAATATTGGAAGACTGCTATTGTGTCACACATAGACCTTCTTTTCATTAAACTTGTTGTTGTTAGTTGCAAAGTTGTGTCTGACCCATCACGACCTCATGGACAACGTTCCTCCAGGCCTTCCTGTCCTCTACCATCCTCTGGAGACCATTTAAGCTCACGCCGACTGCTTCAGTGACTCCATCCAGCCACCTCGTTCTCTATCGTCCCCTTCTTCTTTTGCCCTCAATTGTTCCCAGCATGAGGCTCTTCTCCAGGGAGTCCTTCCTCCTCATTAGGTGGCCAAAGTATTTGAGTTCCTCTTCAGGATCTGGCCTTCTAAAGAGCAGTCAGGGTTGATCTCCTCTAGGACTGACTGGTTGGATCGCCTTGCAGTCCAAGGGACTCGCAGGAGTCTCCTCCAGCACCAGAGTTCAAAGGCCTCCATTCTTTGGCGCTCAGCCTTCCTTATGGTCCAACTTTCACAGCCCTACATTGCAACTGGGAAAACCATCGCCTTGACTATACATACGTTCATTAAACTAGACATTTCCAATTCCAGCAACCGTTCTTCATATATTTTAGCCTCCAGTCCCCTAATCATCTTTGTTGTTCTTCCATGCACTCTTTCTAGAGTCTCAACCAGTGGTGGTTAACGCAAGAACCGGTAGTAAAAATTTGTAGTAGTTCGGAGAACGGGTAATAACATTGGCTGGCCACGCCCACGAACCGGTCCCCTACCCGGTTGCCGCTCACTTACCCCGCCCACCTCATCAGTGGCTTTTTTTTTTTTACTTTTAAAAGCATTTTTTTTCTATAACTTCTTCGGTCGAAAAAATGCTTTTAAAAGTAAAAAAGAAAAGAAAAAAAGCCTCTGGTGATTGTGCGGCTCATCTGGGATTGTCAGTGGCTTTTAAAAGCCTTTTTTCTGCAACCTCTTCAGACGAAGAGGTTGTAGGAAAAAAAAATGCCTTTAAAAGCCTCTGGCGATCCCAGCTGAGTTGCCTGATCGTCAGAAACTTCTAAAAGCATTTTTTAATTTATTTATTTATTTATTGGTTTGATTTATATGCCACCTTTCTCTGGAGACTCAGGGCGGCTTACAATGCGTTAAGCAATAGCCTTCATACTTTTGTATATACCTGCTTAATAGGGCTTTCGCCCTCCCCTTAAGCGGTGTTCTTTTTTATACAAAGTCAGCTTATTGCCCCCATAATCCGGGTCCTCATTTTTCCTACCTCGGAAGGATGGAAGGCTGAGTCAGCCTTGAGCCTGGTGAGATTCGAACTTGCAGTAATTGCAGGCTGCTGGTGTTACCTAACAGTATTTTAATCTGCTACGCCACCAAGGCTCATTTCTGCAACCTCTTAAGGTTGTAGAAAAAAATGCTTTTAAAAGTAAAAAAAAAAAGTTGGCCATGCCCACCCAGTCACATTACCCCACCACCAAGCCACGCCCACAAAATAAGCCACGCCCACAGAACTGGTAATAAAAACATCTTTTTTTAAAAAAAAATTCATCTTTTTTCCAAAGCCAACGGGATTTTCTTTGTTTTGCCTGGAGACGTTTCACCTCTCATCCAAGAAGCTTTCTCGGTTAGATACAGATTCACAGAGTTGGAAGGGACCTTGGAGGTCATCTAGTCCAACCCCCCACCCGCCCCGCCCAAGCAGACCCTACACCATTTCTGACAGATGGCATTCCAGTCTCTTCTTGAAAGCTTCCAGTGATGAAGCTCCCACAACTTCTGAAGAAGAAACAGACTCTTTGTCACAAAAAAACCCCTCTTTATTTACCTCTTGTGAATTAATGGCATTCACCCGCCGAAAAGTCCAGGCAAGAATCCTTCAAGGAGTTCACTGCAGTAACAGACCTTATCAGTTCCTTGCAATAATTGCCAGGCTGTGAGTTCTCACCTGTGAGCAAAATCTTCAGAAATACGAACAGTTGTCTCCTACGACCACCACTCCCCTTTCCTTCTGCTTATTCCCCAGCCAGGGAGGGGCCATTCAGCATCCACGTGTGCTTTGCTTCCCGAGCCGACTCCTTGTCCTCCGTTGCTCACCTCTCCTAACTGCTCTGCGCATACGTGCATCTGGAACAGGCCCCAGCTGTTCTTCCTTCTCACTCATATCAGCCTCCAAAGGCAGCTGCCTCTCCGGTGGCTGGGAAATGTCGGACGGCCCTGGCTCTCTCTCTGCATCCGACGCAGAGCATCCATCAGAGCCTTTCCCAGACTCCAGAACTGCCCCCCCACAACCTCCTCATCATCCGAGTCTGTCATCAGCTCTGCTGGCAGTTGGTGGGCCACAGCAGGTTGATTGTTCTCACTGTCAGAAAATTTCTCCTTATTTCCAGGTTGAATCTCTCCTGGATCAGTTTCCATCCATTGTTTCTTGTCTGGCCTTCAGGTGCTTTGGAGAATAGCTTGACCCTCTCTTCTTTGGGGCAGCCCCTGAGATATTGGAAGACTGCTATCCTGTCTCACCTGATCCTTCTCTTCACTGAACTAGATGTGCCCAGTTCCTGCAAGCATTCATCGTATGTTTTAGTCTCCTGTCCCCTAATCATCTTTGTTTTTTTAAAAAAAATTGATTTATATGCCGCCCTTCTCCGGAGGCTCAGGGCGGCTTACAATGCGTTAAGCAATAGCCTTCATACTTTTGTATATTTATACAAAGTCAGCTTATTGCCCCCACAAACTGGGTCCTCAATTTACCTCCCTTAGAAAGGATGGAAGGCTGAGTCAACCTTGAGCCTGGCGAGATTCGAACTTGCAATAATTGCAGACAGCTGAATGTTTAATTAGGGTGCTTTGTCTGCAGAGCTATCCAGCTCTTGTTGCTCTTCTCTGCACTTTTTCTAGAGTCTCAAAATCTTTTTTATAGTGTGGTGACCAAAACTGGATGCAGTACTCTAGGTGTGTTCTTACTAAGGCTTTATAGAGGGGTATTAGTACCTCCCTTGATCTTGATTGTATCCGTCTGTTCATGCAATTTAGGATTGCATTGGCTTTTTTAGCTGCCGCCGCACACGGCTGTCTCATATTCAGCTGGTTATCCACTAAGACTCCAAGATCCTTCTCACAGTCACGGCTATTAAGCCCAGTTTCACCCGGTCTATATCTGTGCTTTTGGTTTTTCTTGCCTATGTGTTAAGACTTTACTTTTCTCTACATTGAATTTCATTTTGTTAAAGCCTTGGTGGCGCAGCAGACTAAGTACTGTTAAGTATTGTTAAGTAAAACCAGCTGCCTGCAATTACTGCAAGTTCGAATCTCACCAGGCTCAAAGTTGGACTCAGCCTTCCATCCTTCCGAGGTAGGTAAAATGAGGACCCAGATTGTGGGGGCAGTAAGCTGATTTTGTATAAAAAAGAACATGGCTTTGGGGGGGGGGGGGCGAAAGCCCTACTAAGCAGGTATATACAAAAGTATGAAGGCTATTGTTAATGCATTGTAAGCCGCCCTGAGTCTCCGGAGAAGGGCAGCATATAAATTAAAATAAAAAATAGATAGGTTCTTGAAGTGTGCAGAGAACTGAAGAAGCTTCTCGGATGAGAAGCGAAACATCTTTGAGAAAAAACAGGAAAATTCAGTTGCCTTTGGTACAACCATGATTTGATGATACTCTTCCTCTAGAGCAGCTGGGGGGGCGGGAATGTAGTTTTTCTGAGGCGTGAATTTCACATTCTTTTAATCCGCTCCCAAGTCGCCATTCAGCACGCGTCCTTCCTCCGATGTGACAATGCCACGTTCCCCTCCTTTATAGAATAAAGTTTGCACAAGCCTTCGGTTATGTTGAGAGAAAATATTTGCTCTCCTCATTTGGGGCGATTGCAAGCAGAAGGACTACAATTGCTCTCCAATTTCCTACAAGTATCGGCGTGAAGCTTTGCAAAAATTCTCCAGGCTGAGGACTCGAACGTGACCCTTTTGCCCAAGTGAGAAATCAGGAGAAGCTGATGTTTTCGAAATTATTACGGAAAACCTTGCACAGATGTTCCCATTTTTAATTTTTTTCTGCTGGGTCTCAAAGGTTGGGCTGTGCCCTGCCTTACAGTTAGTCCTCAAGTTGCAACAGTTGATTTAGTGACAGTTTGAAGTTACGACGGCACTGAAAAAAGTGGACCAATTTTCACACTTACGGCCAATGCAGCATCCCCGTGGCCACATGATTTACATTCAGATGCTTGGCCACTGACTCATATTTATGACGGTTGCAGTGTCCTGGGATCATGTGACCCCCCTTTTGCAACTTTCTGACAAGCGAAGTCCATGGGGAAGCCAAATTCCCTTAAGAACCATGTTACTAACTTAACAACGGCAGTGATTCCCTTAACAAACGTGGCGAGAAAAATCATAAAACGGGGCAAAATTTAACAAATGTCACTTAACAAATGTCTCACTTGTGGTCATAAGTTGAGGACTACCGTTTTACATGTAGGCAGGAAAAACCAGAAGGACGAGTACAGATTAGGCAAAAACCTGGCCCAAAAACAGTAATTGTGAGAAGGACCTTGGAGCAAGGGTGAAATGCTCCAGATTCGGACCGGATCGGTAGCGATGGAGGCGGGTGGTTCGGAGAACCGGTAGCAAAAATCCCTGCCCCCACCCCCATGCTCAGCTGAGCCGTACAATCATCAGAGGCCTTTTTTTTTACTATTAAAAGCATTTTTTCTACAACCTCTTCGGCCGAAAAAAATGCTTTTAAAAGTAAAAAAAAAAGCCTCTGATGATCGCACAGCTCAGCTGGGATCCTCAGAAGCTTTTAAATCATTTTTTCTACAACCTCTTGGGCTGAGGGGAAAAAAAATGCCTTTAATAGCCTCTGGCGATCCAAGCTGAGCTGCCTGATCGTCAGAGGCTTCTAAAAGCATTTTTGTCTGCAACCTCTTAAGGTTGTAGAAAAAAATGCTTTTAAAAGTAAAAAAAAAAGCCTCTGATGATCGCACAGCTCATCTGGGATCGTCAAAGGCTTTTAAAAGAAAAAAACTTTTTTTTTCCTTTTAAAAGCCTCTGATGATCCCAGCTGAGTTGCCTGATCGTCAAGAGGCATTTAAAAGGAAAAAAGTCCAATCAGGCAACTCAGCTGGGATCAGAACCTTTTGAAAGCATTTTTTTTACAAAGAGGTTGTAGAAAAAATGGTTTTAAAAGTTTTTTTAAAATTGGCCATGCCCACCCAGTCACATTATCACCCCTCCCCACCAAGCCACACCCACAGAACCGGTAGTAACAAATTTTAGATTTCACCCCTGCCTTGGAGTCTTAGTGGACAATCACATAAACATGAGCCAGCCATGAGTGGCAGCTGCCAAAAAAGCTAAGAGAATCCTGGGTTGTATAAACAGAGGCACAGAATCCAAATCACGTGAAGTATTAGTACCACTTTATAAACCTTTAGTAAAGCCACACCTGGAATAATTGCATCCAGTTTTGGTCCCCACATTACAAAAAAAAAGACGTTGAAACTTTGGAAAAAAGTGCAAAGAAGAGCAAGTAAGACGATTAAAAGGCCTGGAGACTCAAACATATGAAGAACGGTTGCAGGATTTGGGTTTGGCTAGTCTAGAGAAAGGAAGGACTAAGGGGGGGACACGAGAGCAGTCTTCCAATATTTGAGGGGCTGCCACAAAGAGGAGGGGGTCAATTTATTTTCCGAAGCACCAGAAGGCAGGACAAGAAACAAAGGATGGAAATTAACCGAGGAGAGAAGCAACCTGGAATTAAAGAGAAACTTCCTGACAGTGAGGAGAATTAACAAGTGGAACTGCTTGCCACCAGAAGTTGTGAGTGCTCCATCACTGGCAGCTTTTAAGAAGAGACTGGACAGCTCTTTTCTGGAATGGTATAGGGCAGTGATGGCTAATCTTTTTGCCGTCGCGTGCCAAAAGCGGGGCGAGTGCTGGAGGGGTTGTGCGTGCATGTGCCCACACCTATAATTCAATGCACCCCACCCTCTGCACATGTACTTCCCCTGCTTTTGGCATGCGATGGCATGGTGGGCCCATGGTTTTTAGTCCTCCCCAGGCTCCAGAAGCTTTCTAGGAGCCTGGGAAGGGTGAAAACGGCCTTCCCCACTCTCCCTCAGCGGCCCTCCGGAGGCCGGAAACAGCCCCTTTCCCGACTTCCAGTGGGCCCGAAAGGCCTGAAAATCTGCCCATAGATAGATATGGCTCCATGCGCCACCTGTGGCATGCATATAGGGTCTCCTCCTGTTGAGCACGGGGTCGGCCTAGACCTCCAAGGTCCCTTCCACTTCTATTCAGATTGACTGTTGCAAGGATAAAAACAAGAAAATACTTTGGCTTGGCGATTTTCAGAGGACGGATGGGAAATGCCATTTTAAAATCTACTCGGCGCGCACAATTACAGCTAAGCTGTCTATTGCGGGAGATAATTTTATCTTTGCGCTGCCAGCCTTGCCGAGAAGACAAGAGGAACACAGGTCTCTTGACATTTTCCTTGTGCGTTGTCGGGGTGTCTCTCTTTTTCAAAACAAACCACTGAGCTTCGCATTGATCGGAGCTCCCCTCCCACTTCGCCGCGGTGCCAAATCCGCAGGGACCCACCGATCATCCGGATGGAAAGGAGCTCTCGAGATGAGTGATGGAGAACAAGGGGGAAATCTGAAGAGGCTACACACACTGGCACACACACACACACACGCACACATACACACACCCCACAACCCTCAATCAGCAGTGCTGCCAGCCTCAACCCAATGCCGGCACATCAATTCCAGACATTCAGCTGCAGCTATGATTTCCATTAAGTGACGTCGGGTTTCTCGAAACGAAAGACAGATCATCACTTGGAGAGCAAGGGTGGGAAAACTGGGGAGAAAGATCAAAGCTGATCCCAAAAAATCCCGGGGAAAGATTTAAGGGAGGATTCTAAAAGTGAAGGAAGGAGAGAGAGAGAGAGAGAGAGAGAGAGAGATTTCTTTGGGGTCTTTTGATTACAGCGGCCAAGTGGAAATGAATGAATGGGGATTTTGCAATATCCTTCCCCCTGGAGTGGGTGGGAATGGGGATTTTGCAGTATCCTTCCCCCAGGAGTGGGTGGGAATGGGGATTTTGCAATATCCTTCCCCCAGGAGTGGGGAAGGAATGGGGATTTTGCAGTATCCTTTCCCCAGGAGTGTGGTGGGAATGGGGATTTTGTAATATCCTTCCACCAGGAGTGGGGAGGGAATGGGGATTTTGCAGTATCCTTCCCCCATGAGTGGGGAGGGAATGGGGATTCTGCAGTATCCTTCCCCTCCCACGCCCACCAAGCGACGCCAAGCCACGCTCACAGAACCGGTAGTAAAAAAAATTGAATTCCACCACTGCATCAAAGCCTCTTAAGAGGTGAAGGACTCTCAAAAGTGTCATATGAGAAGCTGGGACCGTAGAATTGTGTGTTTTTAAAAAAAAACTACAGGTAGTCCTCGAGTTACAACAGTCCATTTAGTGACCTTTCGAAGTTACAACGGCAGCAGAAAAAATGACAACTATTTCTCACATGTTGCAGCGTTTCCCCTGGTCATGTGATAAAAATGCAGACTTTGGCAACTGGCTCATATTTATGACGGCTGCCGCGTTCCAGACTCACCTAATTCTCCCTTTGCAACCTTCTGACGAGCAAACTCAATGGGGAAGCCAGTTTCACTTAACGACGGTGTGACTAACTTAACGACTGTGGAGATACACTTATAAACCGTGGGAAGAAAAGTCGTGAAATGCGGGCAAAATCCACATAACTGATCCGTTGGGGGGGTTTGCACATTGTCATAATTTTAATTTAATTTTATCCGGATTTTAATCTCGTATTTTGCTTTGTATTGTTGATTTTTATCTTGTAAGCCGTCCTGAGTCCTTCGGGAGAAGGGCGGCATAAAAATCTCAATAAAATAAAATAAATAAAATGAATAAACAACAAATGTCTCACTTAGCAACAGAAATTGGGGGCTCCATTGTAGTCATAACTAGAGGACTACCTATAGGCATTACTTGCCACGGTTCTCCTTCCAATGGGGGTTGGACTAGAAGACCTCCAAGGTCCCTTCCAACTTTGTTATTCTGTTGTTGTTGTTGTTGTTATTATTATTATTTTACATTATTATTATTATTATTATTATTATTATTATTATTATTATTATTATTATTATTATTATTATTATTATTATTATTATTATTATACATTAAGGGGCCTTATTTCACACTGGCACCACTTTGCAGTTCTCAAACGACTGGAAAGATAGCTTAATGGACAGTTCCTTTCTATTTGTTTATTTCACCTTTATTTATTCTTCTCCATTATTGTTGTCGTGTTGGCTACCGAGCTACGCGCTGGACAACAAAAAGGAAAATCTCTTGTAAGATAGAAGAAAATATTTGTCACTGCGTTGTTGTTGTTTTTTTTGTATTTGCCAGCTGAGCTTCCATTCTGAACTTTAAGACTTACGGTAACTAAAACACTCTTATCTCTAAGCTACTGCGCATGTTCACATTCTTTCTTTTCCTTTCTTCTTTTGTTCGCCCGCCAAGAGGTAAGGCAGGAACGCTGCCAGGATGTAACTAATTAGGCTAGTAAAATTGTTTTCGTTTTAATAAAAATAAGTTTCTTAGAATGTATCCCGTTTTTTTTTTACTTCAAGGAAAAGCCACAATTCACCTCTAATTAATTGCAATTTAAGTGTCGGCCTAGCTTAAATGGTTTTTTAATGGGAACTTTTAAATTTTAGAAACTTGGGGTTTTAAATTGGGGGGCCGTTGATTTAATTTATTTTAGCTTTATTAACTTTTGTATTATATGTATTTTAAATTTTGGCTGTTCACCGCCCTGAGTCCCGTTGGGAGAAGGGCAGTATACAAATCTAATAAATAAATAAATAAATAAATAAATAAATAAATAAATAAATAAATAAATAAATAAATAAATAAATAAATTTTGGCTGTTCACCGCCCTGAGTCCCGTTGGGAGAAGGGCGGTATACAAATCTAATAAATAAATAAATAAATAAATAAATTTTGGCTGTTCACCGCCCTGAGTCCCGTTGGGAGAAGGGCGGTATACAAATCTAATAAATAAATAAATAAATAAATAAATAAATAAATAAATAAATAAATAAATACATTTTGGCTGTTCACTGCCCTGAGTCCCGTTGGGAGAAGGGCAGTATACAAATCTAATAAATAAATAAATAAATAAATAAATAAATAAATAAATAAATAAATAAATAAATAAATAAATAAATACATTTTGGCTGTTCACTGCCCTGAGTCCCGTTGGGAGAAGGGCAGTATACAAATCTAATAAATAAATAAATAAAAATAAAAATAAATAAATAAATAAATTTTGCCTGTTCACCGCCCTGAGTCCTGTTGGGAGAAGGGCGGTATACAAATCAAATCAAATAAATAAATACATACATACATACATACATACATACATACATACCCAAGGAGGGAAACAGGGCTGATTGCCACCCTGACGATATTTGTAGCTCAGAGTTGAACTGAGGAGTCCTTGATGCTCTCTGAGCTTGGTGGTGTTCTTACATTCGTTTCATGACCCAACTAGGTAACATCATCAGTGCTAAAAGGGGAGTGGGGTTCGCCGGGAGGAGGAGGAGGAGCGTGGGGCCCTTGGTACTGTCTGAGCTTGCTTGTTTCCTTGCAGACGTCTCACGTCCCAACTAGGTAGCATCATCAGTGCTAAGAGCAGGGGTGGGATTCAAAAATTTTAGCAACCAGATCTCTGCCGGGTGGGCGTGGCCTACTTGGCCTCCTGCACCACGGCGAGGGTGGGTGGGTGGGTGGGCATTTTGCCCCTCCCCAGGCTTTTCTTGAGCCTCCGGGAGCATGAAAACGGCCTCCCCTGGGCTCCGGAGGCGGAAACTGACCTGTGTCCAGACTTCCGGAAGACCAATTTTTTACCCTCCCAGAGCTTCCGTGCGGGCCCTGCATTTAACTGGCATCCAAAACAGGCTGCATGGAGACCCCTGGGAGGGGCGGGGTGGGGTGGGGTGGATGAGGCCAGACAAAGGCCAAGCAAATAGGCTGACTCTGATTCTGGGTTTTATTATTTATCATTAATTAGTTATTTGATTTAAAGTGCGATTTTATTGGACATGTTTCTTAACTTGTGTTCGCCGCCCTGAGTCCTTCGGGAGAAGGGCGGCCTATAAATACATGTAATAAATAAATTTAGTTTAGTTTAGTTTATTTGGATTTATATACCGCCCTTCTCCTTGCGGACTCAGGGCGGTGTACAGCCAATTAAGAACAATATACAAACATACACAAGTTAAAATTTCTTAAAATAATAATATAAATGGCCGTAAAATTTAAAAATTAACATATTTAAAAAAATAAATAATAAACTACCGGTTCAGCGAACCAGATGTAAAATTAGCACTTGGTTTGCCTGAATCGGTCCAAACCGGCTAAATCCCATCCCTGGCTAAGAAGGAGTGGGGATAGCTGGGGAATTCTGGGAATTGAAGTCCACACAGTCTTAAAGTTACCAAGCTTAGAAATACTGGTTTAAGTGGAAATGCTGTCTGTAAATAAGTTACCCATAGCTTCAGGTTTTTACTCACCTGATTAAAATGAGAAGAAAAAGCATAGGGAAAAAAATTATAGGAATGATTTGCTGATGGTCTCTAAGATCTTCCCAAAAACCTCTCAGCACCATTCTCTCTCTCTCTCCCTCGCTCTCTCTCCCGCGCTCTGCAATTTTCTTTTAAAAGTTTTCTTCAGTTCTTTAGTTTAATTTTACTACCGGTGGTACGATACAAAAGGTAACTTTTCCTTCCCTTCATCTACAAAAGTGCTAGGGATCCATACACGCCGTCAAACAGACAAAACATGAGGACTAGAAGATTGCGGGTTTATTTTTAACAGAGGTTTCCTTGACAGTGGATTTTACGCTCAAGGTCCTTTCTGGGTATTTTTGTCTAGAGCAGGGGTGTTCAACCTTGGCATCTGCTGCTAAGTTTCTAGTCCTCTTTTCCAGGACAAACTCGTTTGCATTTAGGCTAGAGTCAGTTTTAACCTCTGGTGTGCTGCTTCCCCACTAAACACTAGATGTTGTAGAACAGGAGTGTCCAACTTGGTCATTTAAAGACTTGTGGACTTCAACTCCCAGAATTCCCTAACCCAGTCATGCAAATTAGCCATGCTGGCTGGCTGGGGGATTCTGGGAGTTGGAGTCCACAAGTCTTAAAGTGACCAAGTTAGACACCCCTGTTCTAGAGCACCTAGCATTTGGGGTGGGGGTGGGGAGGCAGCAGATCAGAGATTAGAACTGATTCTAGTTTAAATGCAAACTGGTTTCTCTGGAAGAAAACTCTTGAGGGCTAGAAACTTAAGCAGCAGACGCAGCATTCACAAATCAAAAGACCTAGCGGTTATTTGAATCTCACCAGCGAAAGCACGTGAAATGTGGTTCTTTTTCCACTCCCAGGGCTGGTCGTATTCGTCGGCCGGCCGCTCATCCTCCTGGGGCAGGCGGCTCTTGGGGGGCTTCTCCGTGGGCCCGGCCTCGGGGTCGGCCTCAGCCTCCTTCTCCTCATAAGGGGTGTCGTAAAGCTGCAGGCCAATCCGGGATTTCTTCACCCGCTGTTCGTCCCGTTCGTTTTTGCGCTGGAGGTCTGCGAACCAGGAGAAAAAAAAAACTTTAGCTGCTGTTTCATTCAGGAAAAGATCGCATTGTACAGGGGGTCCTTGACTTATGACCATTCGTTTAGTGGTGGTTCGAATGATCTCACCGTATAGGGACACCTCAATTTGCAACCATTCCTTTAGGGACCGTTTGAAGGATGCCATCGTATAGGGAGTCCTGGATTTATGACCGTTCGTTTAGAGGCCGAAGAATCCCATCATACAGAGAATCCTTGACTTATGACCTTGTTTAGTGACCATTTGGAGGATCCCCCTCATACAGGAAGTCCTCGATTTATGACTATTCATTTAGAGACCAAAGAATCCCATCATACAGAGAATCCTTGACTTATGACCATTTGCTTAACGAACGTTTGAAGGATCCCATCATACAGAAAGTCCTCGATTTATGACCTTGTTTAGTGACCATTTGGAGGATCCCCCTCATACAGAGAGTCCTCGATTTACAACCATTTGTTTAGAGACCAAAGAATCCCATCATACAGAGAATCCTTGACTTATGACCATTCACTTAACAACTGTTTGAAGGATCCCATCATACAGAGAGTCCTCGATTTATGACCATTTGTTTAGTGACTGTTTGAAGGATCCCCTCATACAGGGAGTCCTCGATTTATGACTATTCATTTAGAGACCAAAGAATCCCATCATACAAAGAGTCCTCGATTTACAACCATTTGTTTAGTGACCCTTTGAAGGATCCCCTCATACAGGGAGTCCACGATTTATGACCATTTGTTTAGTGACCGTTCAAAGGATCCCCTCATACAGGAAGTCCTCAATTTACAACCGTTCATATAGCGACTGTTCAAAGGATTCCATCACGTAGGGAGTCCTCAACTTATGACCATTTGTTTAGCAACCGTTCAAAGGATCCCCTCATACATGTTATCCTGAACTTACGACCGTTCATTTAGCAACTGTTCAAAGGATCTAATCATGCAGGTAGTCCTCGACTTACGACCATTCATTCAGTGACCGTTTGAAGTTACGATAAGGGTATGGGAAAGCAATTATAAGATGACAAAATCGGTAGCCTACAAAGAAAATCATTATACAATGTGGTATCGGTGGTATCTGGCTCCTGTAAGACTAGCCAAAATGTTTCCAAATGTAAACCCAACTTGTTGGAAATGTAAAAAAACACAGGGGACTTTCTATCATATTTGGTGGCTCTACCCAGTAGTTAAGAAATTTTGGAGCAAAATAAAAACATGGATAACAGAAATAACAAAATACGAAATTGAATTAGAACCTGAGGTTTTCCTATTAGGCATGATCAAAGGAAATATTAGAAAAGAAATTAAGTATTTAATTTTACATATAATCACGGCGGCTAGGTTATCATTAGCGCAATTGTGGAAATGTGATCGCTTGCCAACAGAACAGGAAGTAATACAGAAAATATTTGCATGCGCAGAAATGGACAAATTACAACTAAAAGATAAGGAGGAGTCAGATTATTATATTATATGGAATAAATGGTACCAGTGGACAAAACAAAGGAAGAGGAAAAGTGAGTAAAGATGGAATCTAGAAGAAATTGATGCAATTAAAAACAGCACTGTCAGATGGATATAGTTGGAATAATGTATATATGTATATGTATATAAAAAAAGATATAGAAATTAGTCAATATGTGAAGTTGAGTAATAGTACAAGTACACCTGTCTTTTTTTTTCTTTTTGTTTATCTTTTGTTTGACTAAGAAATTTGTGTATTTTAAATGTTTGTTTTTAAAGTCTTAATAAAGGTTTGTTTTTAAAATTAAAAAAAAGAAGTTACGATAGCACTGAAAAAAGGGACTTAGGACCAGTTTTTCACACTTATGACCGTTGCAGCATCTCCAGTTTGGGTCACAGATCAAAATTCGGGCGCTTGGCTACCGGCGTGAATTTCCAACGGTTGCACTGTCACAGGGTCACGTCACACGCCATCGCCACTGTTGACCTTCTCGGCCGGTTTCCGAAAAGCCAAATCAATGGAAGGAGGGGAGCCTGATTTGTTTAACGACCACGAAATTACCGATTCACTTTGCAGCGATTCACTTAACGACCTCTGCCAAAAAAACCTCAGAAAATCGATGACCAACCCGTTTTGCAGCCGTCCCGATTTAGAACCGTGATGGGGAGACTCCATTACCGTCATAAATCAAGGAATACCTGTAAAATTGTCTTTCATTTCTTGGGATAAAGGAGAAAGTTACTCTTTTTTCTTTTTCTTTCTTTTTCTTGTCCTTTACTTTTTCATTCCCTGTCTTATTTTCCTTCAGAAATGTCAGAAGTGGAGCAGCGGGTTGGACTAGATGACCTATAACCGTGACGGTGAACCTACGGCACGGGTGCCACAGGTGGCACACGGAGCCATATCTTTGGGCACACGAGCATTGCCCTACCTCAGTCCAGCACACATGCGCATGCTGGCCAACTGATTTTCAGGCCTTCTGGGACCACCGGAAGTCAGGAAACGGGCTGTTTCCAGGCCTCTGGAGGGCCTCCGGGGGAGTAGGGAAGGCTGTTTTCACCCTCCCCAGGCTCCTAGAAAGGCTTTGGGGCCTGGGGAGGGCAAAAAATGGGCCTACCGGGCCCACTGTGCCATCATGTGCCAAAAGCGCAGGGGAGCGGGGGGGGCACACGCGTATGTGTGGGGGAACGGGAGCATTGAATTATGGGTGTGGGCACACGTGCGCGCAATCTCCCCCATTACCCCCGTTTTTGGCACACAACAGCAAAAAAGTTAGCCATTACTGACCTATAAGGTCCCTTCCAATTCTGTTAATCTGTTATCATTCACTCACCAGCCACCACCCGCTGGGCATTGTAGGGCTCCATATAACCGTTGTTTTCCAGATCGGCATCTTCTTCGGCGTCTCCTTTCGGTTCGCGGTTCACGTCGAAGGGATCTGAGTATTCACTCTCTCCGGGGGCCTAAGGGAAAAGAGAAGGGCTTCGTTTCAGGAAGTAATCTTCATTTAATCGTTCGTTGAACCAATTCAATAAATAAAATAATAATTAACTTAAGTATGGCTAATTGATTTAATTTTACTCATTTAACTTCGTAATACAAGTAGTCCTCCGCTGACGACCATAATGGAACCCGACATTTCTATGGCTAAACGAGACATCCGTGAGGTGAGTTTGGCCCAGTTTTACCACCTTTCTTGCCACAGTTATTAAGTGACTCTGGCTTCTGAGACAGAGAGAAAGAGAAATGAAAAGAGATAAAGAGACAGAGAGATGGGGAAAGAGAGAGAGAGAGAGAGACAGACAGAGAGGCAGAAAGAGAGAGAGAGACAGAGAGATGGAGAAAGAGAGAAAGAAAGAGACAGAAAGACAGAGAGATGGAGAGAAAGAGAGAAAGAAAGAAAGACAGACAGACAGACTGAGAGATGGGGAGAGAGAGAGTGAGAGAAAGACAAAGAGATGAGAGAGAGAGAAAGAGAGAGAGAAATGGGGAATGAGACACAGAGGGGGGGAGAGGGAGGGAAGGAGACGGGGTGAGAAAGAGACAGACAGGGGGGGAGAGAGAGATGGAGAGAGAGAGAGAAAGAAAGATACACAGACAGAGAGACAGGGGGAGAGAGAGAGAAAGACAGAGAGATTGGGAGATAGAGAAAGAGACAGAGAGATGGGGAAAGAGACAGAAAGAGACAGAGAGAGGGAGAGGGAGGGAGACAGGGAAAGAAAAAGAGACGGGAGAAAGAGAGATGGAGAGAGAGAGAGAAAGACAGACAGAGAGACAGGGAGAGAGAGAGAGAGAGAAAGAGAGAGATGGACAAAGAGAGAAAGAGACAGAGATGGGGAAAGTGACAGAGAGAGAGAGGGAGGGAGACAGGGAGAGAAAGACAGATGGGGAGAGAGATGTGGGGAGAGAGAAAGAGGGAGAAAGAGAGAGACAGACAGAGACAGACAGAGAGAGACAGAGGGACCATTCCAATCAGGGTCCTAGGTAATCCCAGATAGATCCATTTAACCAAGAGAAGGAAGGAAGGCTGAAGGAAAAAGGATCACGACTGACCAGTCGTAAGTCGAGACAACTACATTTAGATTTTAGAGGCTTCTGCAAGATGTGATTGCCTGTTGCTTCTCTGTCTGAGTCACCAACCTGAGTTCAACCCCTTTGAGTCACAGGCTTATTCCAAGAACAGGTCACATCCACGCCTACCCAAGTGGTGCCGTCACCCCACAACCTCACCCTTCCCTCACCTGCCTTCTGCACCGCAACACGTCTAGTGAACCCCAAACCCTGCAGCGCAATTATCTGATGCTGGTTTTTTTTGTCCTCCGAGGCTGCCTTTCTTCCAAGCCGGGGTTCATTGAGCCATGATATGTGGCGCCTTCAGCATCAGATTTGTTATTGTTTCTCTGTGTCATATATGTGGCCATATACATAATTTTGTATTTATTTATTCATTTATCTTGTCATTTTTATGTAGGGTAAAATTGGAGGTGGTGACGCTTTAAGAGCTGTATGCAATGAAATTTCATTTTTAATGTATGCCAATTAGTGTACATTCAATGACAATAAAGTTATCCTATGCTATGCTATGCTATTCTCTTTATATCTATCATCTATATCTATCTATCTATCTGTCTGTCTATCTATCTATCTATCTATCTATCTATCTATCTATCTATCTATTTATTTATCATCTTCTATCTATAACCATCTATCACATATCTATCATCTATCAATCTATCATCTATCTATATTTATCTATCTATCTATCATCTATCAATCTATATCTATCATCTATCATCTATCCCTATCTATCTATCTATATCATCTATCTATCTATCTATCTATCTATCTATCTATCATCTTTCTATCATCTACCTACCTTTCATCTCTATCAATCATCTCTATTTATTTATCATATGTCTTTATATCTATATCTGTCATTCTATTCTATTCTGTTCTGTTCTGTTCTGTCTGTCCTGTCCTGTCCTGTCCTGTCCTGTCCTGTCCTGTCCTGTTCTGTCCTGTTCTCCTTCTCCTTCTCCTTCTCCTTCTCATCTTTCCCTTTCTCCTCCTTCTCTTTCTCCTTCTCCTTCTTATTCTATTCTAGATCACAAAAAGCAACTGAGCAATTCCGCCTGGGGGGGCAGGGGGGGGGGTTGTGCGTGCTTGCAAAAAGCTCGGTCAGGATGGCATCCCACTGTTTTGAACCAGAGAACCCCCCGGCCAAGAGGGAGGCTGCTGCCCACCCAGGAACCAGCTCTAAGCGAGTTTATTAAAGCCCTCCAGCAGGGCCGATTTGGGACCCCCGTCATCTCTGATTCCACCCCCCTCCCCCAATTGTCCTTGAGTGCATTGCCTGTCCTCAAAGCCGCCCTCTTGAACTGAAGATCACCCTGCCCTGTCCTGCTGTGCCTTCTGCCCCACACCTGTCCATCAGGTGGCCCACTCCGCCGCCCCTTTGCTGTCCTGTGGACCTTAATGGCTCTGCCCATCCCCGCCTGCCCGATGGCGCATTAGATGCGCTCCAACGGGCCAGAAAAAGCCCACAAGGCAATCATAAGCCAATCCTTCTCTTCCCACCCCCCACAACCATTATCCGTGCTGATGGAGTGCTGTCGAACGGCACCCGAGGGACGGAGGCGAGGGGGGAGCCCAAAGAAATGTCCTTCTTCCTTCCGTCTTGTCCCCCTCCCTCAATTTCCTGCGCATGGGAGATGCTCCCTCTGTCTTTGCAATTTTTGCACACTCTTTTGACTGCACAACGACAGCTGCCCTCTTTTCTTGTTCTCAGGCAATGTTGGGGTGTGTGTGTGTGAAAACGTGTAACAGGGAAGAGAGGTGGGGGATAGGGAGGGAGACGTTGCCTGCCCCACCAGCAAAGGATTTCTGGGGCTGCCAGAAGCTTTGCGTGGTTATGATCTGGAGGAGAATATTTGTAAACCGGGTCGGAGCTGTGGGGGTCCTTGGTGCTCTCTGAGCTTGGTGGTTTTCTTGGCAGACGTTTCATGACCCAACTAGATAACGTTATCAGTGCTAGAAAAGAATGGGGTTTGTAGAATGGAGGAGGAAGAGGAGGAGGAGGAGAGGGCAGGACTGTGGGGTCCTTAGTGCATTCTGAGTGTAATTGTTTTCTTGCAGATGCTTCATTACCCATCTAGCTAATATCATCAATGCTAGAAGGGAGGGAGGGAGGGAGGGACGGAGGAGGAGGAGGAGGAGGAGGTGGGGGGACTGTGGGGTTCTTGGTGCCCACTAAGCTTCATTGTTTTCTTGCAGACCTTTCATGACCCAACTAGGTTACATCATCAGTGCTAGAAGGGAGAGGAGGAGGAGGAGGAAGAGGACTGTGGGATCCTTAGTGTTCTCTAAGTGTAACTGTTTTCTTGCAGATGTTTTCATTACCCAAGTAGGTAACATCATCAGTGCTAAAAGGGAGTAAGGTTGCTTTTCTGATTTTATATACATACATACATACATACGTGTGTGTGTGTGTGTGTGTGTGTGTGTGTGTTTTCTGAGGTTTTCACGGGTGTTTGTATGTAGGTCTTTGGTTATTCGGCTTTTCTCCTGCGTAAAATTGGAAGTGTCTTGGCGACGTTTCGACGAAGTCTCATTTGTCATCTTCAGGCTGGTGTTCTCGGCTTCGTGCTTCCAGGAGCAATGTGAGATCGCAGCTGTTTCTTCCTTTTAACTGCTAGTGGGGGTGTGAACTGACTGGGTGGGAGCTTGGCTGTGTTCTGATTGGGTGGAGGTGTGTTCTGATTGGTTGGGGGCTTGGCTGTGCTCTGATTGGATGGGGGTGTGTTCTGTTTGGGTGGGGGCTTGGTTGTGCTTGGGTTAGTCTGAGTTGCAGGGGGATTTGAGCTGATGACCTGCGTTGCTGTTGTTTGGCTTCGCGTTCGTGGTCATGCCACATCTTCATGGTGGGTGTCAGTCTGCTTCATATATGGATTGAAGGGGTTTAAAGTGGCTAATGATGCAGCTGCAGTCTGGCTTCTGGTCCGTGGTCGTGCCTCATCATTGGTGTGGGTTTGAGTCTGCTTTCCGCATGGATGTGTGGTGGTGACATCCTGTGTCGAAACGTTGCCAAGTCACTTCCAATTTTATGCGGGAGAAAACCCGCATAACCAAAGACCTATATTTATTTATTTATTTATTTATTGGTTCGATTTATATGCCACCCTTCTCCAGAGACTCAGGGCGGCTTACAATGCATTAAGCAATAGCCTTCATACTTTTTGTATATACCTGCTTAGCAGGGCTTTCGGGCCCCCCCACTAAGCGGTGTTCTTTTTTATACAAAGTCAGCTTATTGCCCCCACAATCTGGGTCCTCATTTTACCTACCTCGGAAGGATGGAAGGCTGAGTCAACCTTGAGCCTGGTGAGATGCGAACTCGCAGTAATTGCAGGCAGCTGGCAGCTAAGTGCTACTTAACAGCACTTTAGTCTGCTGCACCACCAAGGCTCTATACAGTGGCTTGCACTTGCAACTCAGACAATCAGCCAAAATAATAAACAACAACTTAATCAAGGAACTACCAATGAGAAAACAATGCTCTCACCAACATTGTTTATATGCATTACTTGTATATAAACAAGAGAGTCAATCCAACGTTCTTCCGGCACTGATGAGGTTATCTAGTATGGTAATAAAACGTCTTAATAAAACAAGCAAGTTCAGAGACCACCAAGGACTTCAGAGTCCTTCTCAGAGTCCCGCCCGACCACACAAACCCCACAATCCCTTCTAAACACTGATGACAGTACCTAGTTGGGTCATGAAGAATCTTCAAGCAAAGAACCAAGCTCAGAGAGTACCAATAATAATTTATTTTAGCTACTTTCAGCTTAGATCAAACACCCTGCCCCCCCTGCTTTTCATCCAGGATCTCAAAAGGTTATTCCTTCAGTTACATGTTTTGAGAGGCACAATGATGTCATTAAAAGGAGTATTTTTATTTCGCTCTGCTTTCCATTCCCAAACTTTTATTTTCCCAATAAATAAAAATAAAACACTAACATTTTATTTTAGGAGTCTTTTTCTTGTATGGTCCTCTGCTTTTAAAAACAATTAATTAATAAGTACTCAGCATCATTGTGTGTGTGTGTGTATAAAAATACACGTGCACGCACACATACAAACACGTTTTCCTGAAACAACAGTCCTGCGGGGTAAGTTGGGGGCTGGGGAATTCTGGGAGTTGAAGTCTTCAAGTTGTCGAGGTTGAGAGGCCCTGAGGTAGAGAGAAACCGTTCTAGCTTTCCACACACCCCCCCTCTCCACTCCCCGCTTTGGGTGAGATAATTATTACATTTATTAATTTCGGCAGGTGATTAATTATTTGAATTCAGCGTGGCATTTCTTAGCGGTGTGCTGTGATTGCTTTTGACCCCCTGACACCTCGCAAGGTATCTTCCCATTAGAGTTTTTAATCTGGTTTGAGATTCCGCTGGCGGCATTTTCCACGGAATTAAGAAAGGCGAAGAAGAAACCGGGATCTTCGCAATCAGGCTAAGCCGCCATTTTGCAACCTCAACTATTTGAAGAGGGACGGACTTCAACTCCCAGAATTCCCCAGCCAGCCATGCTCTACAGGGAGTCCTCGACTTACGACCACGACTGAGCCCAAAATGTCTGTTTTACCCCCATTTTTATGACGTTTCCTGCCACGGATGTTAAGTGAATCCCTCCAAGTTATTAAGGTAGTGATACGGTTGTTAAGTGAATCCCTCCAGTTATTAAGTTAGTGACGCAGTCGTTAAATGAGTCTGGCTTCCCCGTGGATTTTGCTTGTCAGACGGTCGCAAAAGGGGATCACGTGACGCTGCAACCGTCGTAAATATGAGTCAGTTGCCAAGTGTCCGAATTTTCCTCACGTGACCATGGGGATATGGTCATAAGTGTGAAAAACGGTCCTAAGTCACTTTTTTCAGTGCCATTGCAACTTCAGAGGGTTACTAAATGATCTGTTGTAAGTCCTATCTGTACTACAGCTGTCTTTTTAACCTGATGGAAGAGTCTGTGCATACTGTTTGTTCTGGAATCCTGCTCCATAAATCCAGATTATTATCCTGCAGCCTAAATTCCAAGCACGAATGGATCCTCAATTCGGATTCCTTTGGTTCCAACGATTCCAACTTTAACCTGATTTTTAAAAAGGATTTACCATTTTTGCACGATCCCTAAAAGACCCAGATGGGTTCAAAGAACAATGCTTTCATTAGAATTGCAATTCAATCCCATTAATTTAATTAATGTATTAATTAACTGAATATATCCTATTTAGACTTAACAATAGGTCTTTTGCACCAGGTTCCATGTGGGCTGAGGATAATGGGAGTTTGGCTACACAGGAGGAGAGAAAGGGCATGAAAGGTTGGCAGCTGGTACAGAACAAGCCACAATGACAACCCAAGCTATGAGGGCAGAACAAGCCGTGATAGCACAAACCATGAGGACAGAACAAGCTACGATGACAACGCAAGCCATGAGAACAGAACAAGCCATGAGGACAGAACAAGCCACGATGGCAGCCCAAGCCATGAGGACAGCACAAGTCATGAGGACAGAACAAGCCACAATGACAGCCGAAGCCATGAGGACAGAATAAGCCATAATGGAAGCCCAATCCATGGGAACAGAACAAGCCACAATGGCAGCCCAAGCCATGAGGACAGCACAAGTCATGAGGACAGAACAAGCTACGATGACAACGCAAGCCATGAGAACAGAACAAGCCATGAGGACAGAACAAGCCACGATGGCAGCCCAAGCCATGAGGACAGCACAAGTCATGAGGACAGAACAAGCCACGATGGCAGCCGAAGCCATGAGGACAGAATAAGCCATAATGGAAGCCCAATCCATGGGAACAGAACAAGCCACAATGGCAGCCCAAGCCATGAGGACAGAACAAGCCACAATGACTGCACAAGCCATGAGGACAGAACAAGCCACAATGACAGCCCAAGCCCTGAGGACAGAACAAGCCACGATGGCAGCCGAAGCCATGAGGACAGAACAAGCCATGATGGTTGCACAAGCCATGAGGGCAGCACAAGTCATGAGGACAGAACAAGCCACGATAACAGCCCAAGTCATGAGGACAGAACAAGCCACGATGGCAGCCCAAGCCATGAGGACAGAACAAGCCACAATGACTGCACAAGCCATGAGGACAGCACAAGCCACGATGACAACACAAGCCATGAGGACAGCACAAGTCATGAGGACAGAACAAGCCACAATGACAGCCCAATCCATGGGAACAGAACAAGCCACAATGGCAGCCCAAGCCATGAGGACAGAACAAGCCACAATGACTGCACAAGCCTTGAGGACAGTACAAGCCATGATGATGTCACATCCCTCATGCAAACATGGCCGACGATTGTTGAGGCAAGAGACCCTAATCCCCGATCTTTGGCACAATGACATCATAGCGGAATAGACATGACATCATCTCCCCCCTTCCTTCTCCCTCGGAGACCCGTGGCCAGACCCAGGTTTGAATTTCGCTCGCCAAACATTTCTTCCACCATTTAATATCATCCTCATCCTATTGCTGCTGGGTTTTTCTTTTTCCAGGCTCTGCTTCCCTGACTCCATTATTGGGAATATATTCATCAGACTGTATATTAAGTGCTCTGATCTATTATCGCAGGTGAATTAAGTGTCAGGAGCGAAGGGTGTGTAAACTCTGTCGATATTTTAATTAAAATCGGACGCCCGGAGGGGGTTTAGGGATGGCGATGGAGGAAGCTTAGTGTGAAATGCAAACACGGAAAAGAGGTGATTCGTTCAGTGCAAGGCTGGGACAAATCCTTGTTTTCGACCAGCCAAAAACAGGGTCACAGAAGGAGAAAACACAAGATATTACAGAAGTCCCAAATTTGCCCCATGCTCCTTCTGTGGGTGACCGTCAAATTCTCAGTTTTAACATGACAAGAGAGAGAGAGAGAGATGATATAGATAGATGACATAGGTAGGGAGAGAGAGAGAGAGAGAGAGAGAGAGAGAGAGAGAGAGAGAGAGAGAGAGAGAGAGAGAGAGAGAGAGAGATAGATAGATAGATAGATAGATAGATAGATAGAGATAGAGATAGAGATAGAGATAGAGATAGATGGATAGAAAGAGAGAGAGAGAAAGATAGAAAGATAGATAGAGAGAGAGAGAGAAAGATAGATAGAGATATAGAGAGAAAGAGAGAGAGAGAGATAGAAAGAGAGAGAAAGATAGATAGATAGAAAGATAGATAGATAGAAATAGAGAGAGAGAAAGATAGATAGAGAGAGAGAGAGAGAGAGAGAGAAAGATAGATAGATAGAAAGAGAGAGAGAAAGATAGATAGATAGAAATATAGAGAGTTAGAGAAAGATGATAGATAGATAGATAGATAGATAGATAGATAGATAGATAGATAGATAGATAGAAAGAGAGAGAGAGAGAGGGAGATAGATAGATAGAGATATAGATAGAGAGAGAGAGAGATAGAAATAGAGAGATAGAGAGAAAGATAGAGAGAGATATAGATAGAGAGAGAGAGAAAGATAGATAGATAGAAAGAGAGAGAGAGAGAGAGAGAGAGGGAAAGATAGATAGATAGAAATAGAGAGAGAGAGAAAGATAGATAGATAGATATAGAGAAAGATAGATAGAAAGAGAGAGAGAAAGATAGATAGAAAGAGAGAGAGAGAAAGATAGATAGATAGTTAGATAGAAAGAGAGAGAGAAAGATAGATAGAAATAGAGAGAGAGAGAAAGATAGATAGAAATAGAGAGAGAGAAAGATAGATAGAAAGAGAGAAAGAGAAAGATAGAAAGAGAGAGAGAGAGCGATAGAAAGATAGAGAGAGAGAGAGAAAGATAGATAGATATATATATATAGAGAGAGAAAGATAGATAGATAGAAATAGAGAGAGAGAGAAAGAGATAGAAAGAGAGAGAGAGAGAAAGAGAGAGAGAGAGAGAGAGAAAGATAGATAGATGAACAGAGTTGGAAGGGACCTTGTAAGTCATCTAGTCCAACCCCCACTTCCCCCCAAAAGCAGGAGACCCTACACCATTTCTGACAGATGGCAGTCCAGTCTCTTCTTGAAAGCCTCCAGTGATGAAGCTCCCACAACTTCTGGTGGCAAGCTGTTCCACTGGTTAATCATCCTCACGGTCAGAAAGTTCCTCCTCATTTCTAGGTTGAATCTCTCCTTGGTCAGTTTCCATCCATTATTCCTTGCCTGGCCTTCAGGTGCCTTGGAAAATAGCTTGACCCCCCTCGTCTCTGTGGCAGACCCTCAAGTATCGGAAGATGGCTATCATGTCTCCCCTGGTCCTTCTCTTCACTAGATTAGTCAGGCCCAGGTCCTGCAACCGTTCTTCATATGTTTTAGCCTCCAGTCCTCTCATCATCCTGGTTGCTCTTCTCTGCACTTTTTCTAGAGTCTCAACATCCTTTTTATAGTGTGGTGACCAAAACTGGATGCAGCATTCTAGGTGTGGCCTTACTAAGGCTTTACAGAGGGGTATTATTACCTCCCTTGATCTTGATTGTATCCCTCTGTTAATGTAATTTAGGATTTTTTGGCTGCCGCTGCACACAACTGACTCATATTTAGCTGGTTGTCCACTAAGACTCCAAGATCCTTCTCACAGTCACTGCTATTAAGCTTGGTTTCACCCAGTCTGTATGTGTACCAGTGGTGGGTTTAAAATTTGTTTACTACCAGTTTTGCGGGCGTGTCTTGGTGGGCGTGGCATGGCGTGTCTTGGTGGGCGTGGCAGGGGAAGGAGACTATAAAATCTCCATTCCCTCTCAATCAGCTGGGACTTGGGAGGCAGACAATAGATGGGAGTGAGGCCAGTCAGAATCTTTACCACCGGTTCTCCGAACGACTCAAAATTCCCATTACCGGTTCTTTAGATTTGTCAGAACCTGCTGAAACCCACCTCTGATGTGTTTTGATGAAAAATGGGGCTTCAAGACCTCTTGAGGGCAGGTCTCCTTGGACATAAGTGCTCCCGAAGAATACAAAATAAAAAAAACAATAGGTTTCGAAGGGATCTTGGAGGTCTTCTAGTCCAACCCCTTCTCGGTTCTGTCCTTAGAAGGGACGAAAGGAGAAGTGTGAAGACTGAGGAATTGCCTCTCCTTCACTCCAAAAAAATCTCAAAGCAAAACCATTTCATCAGCTGCAGATTTGGCGCAAAGGCATGCGCAGAAGGCCCTTTGAAGGAGCCCCTTTGAACCCCTGGATCAAAGCAGAGCCTATTTGAAAGGGAACAATGCTCCCGATTTGCCTTTCATATGGACGGGGGCTCTTTAATCAATCTTTTGCACGCTCCCTTTGAAATGCACCAGGAGATCTCTTTAAACTGAACATCTGTGCATGGAACTGTTAAACTAAGCGACAGATTTCTGGGGTTTTTTTTTTTTAAAAAATCATGATTGTGTTTGGGGCGGAGAGAGAGAATGTGTAGGTAGCTCCTAATCTTACACGGATCCCTACTGGGGGTTGCCTTAGTCCCCACCCGCCCCCCAAAACAGGAAGCAGGGAATTGCAAGGGAAGCAGTGTGAATAAAATTGAACTGTGATCTCGCTTGCCAAGTGTGACATTCTAGGTCAAACATCAGCTCCCATCTGTGCAAAAAGAGGCAGACAGAGAAGGGGGGAAGGGAAGGGAAGAGAAAAAGAAAGAGAAAGAGAAAGGAAAGGGAAGGGAAGAAGCAAAAGGGAAGAGGGAAGAAAGGAGAAGGGAGGGAAGGGAAGGGAAGGAAGGAAGGAAGAAGGGAGGGAGGGAAGGAAAGGAAGAAGGGAGGGAAAGAAAGGAAAGAAAGGAGGGAAGGGAAGGAGAGAAAGGAAGGGAAAGGAAGAAGGAAAGGGAAGAGAAGAAAAAACAAAGGAAAGAGAAAGAGGGAAGGGAAAGGAAAGGGGAAGGGAAGGAGGGAGAGAAGGGAAAAAGGGAAAGGAAGGGAATGGAAGAAGGGAAAGAAAGGAACAAAAAAAAGGAAAGGAAAGGAAAGGAAAGGAAAGGAAAGGAAAGGAAAGGAAAGGAAAGGAAAGGAAAGGAAAGCGGTATGAGAAATCCCTTCAGGGCAATTAACACTTTTCCAAACAGCCCAGCATTTTCAAAAACACCTCCGTGTCAAAACACGTCCAGGCAGGAAGAGAGAAAAGAGAATCGGAGTTCCCTTTTGTGCATTTTGCTCCAAGAATAAGCATCCAAGAGATTTTGTGTGTGCGTGCGTGTGTGCGAGTGTGAGTGAGTGTGTGTGTGTGAAAAATCAAGATGGCAGCCATGTCTGTGTAACTGAAGCCCATCCCCCCCCCTTTTTTTTCCCACAGCATCTTGATATTTTTTGTTTTGACACCCTCCAGGATTTGTCCCTCCTTAAGGACTTGTAACTTGTTGAAATTTTAAGTGGATCGACAGGACGGGGCAGTGTTTGATTCACACAACCCGGGGAAACCCATCTTTACAGACTTGTTGGTCCATTCTGTGAGGCGCAAGCAACTATGTCAGTTTTCCTCAACAACTTTAAGAGGTGTGGACTTCAACTGCCAGAATCCCCCCAGCTAGTGCCTTTTGGGGGATCCGTCATAACTTTGAACCAAGCAATCCGTCCTAAGTGGAGAACTACATGCGTACTGCTTCTGCTGCTTTGATTTTAAAACCAGATATTTCTCCTACAGGTAGTCCTCGATTTACAACAGTTCATTAAGTGACTGTTGAAAGATACAGCGGCACTGAAAAGTGTGATTTATGACTGTTTTCACACTTACGACCGTTGGAGCCTTCCCATGGTCACGGGATCAAAATTCAGACTCTTGGCAACTGACTCACATTTATGACGGTTGTGGCGTCCCGGGGTTACGTGATCTCCTTTTGCGACCTTCTGACAAGCTAAGTCAATGTGGAAACCAGATTCACTTAACAACCGAGTTACTAACTTATCATCTGCAGGGATTCACTTAACAACGGTGGCAAGAAAAGGTGTAAATTGGGGCAAAAGTCACTTAACCAATGTCTCACTTAACAACAGAAATTGTTGGTCTTAAATCAAGGATTACCTGTATTCCCCACAGATACTGTTAGATCGTCCTTTCTCTCTTTTGTCATGTTAAAAATGAGAATTTGATGGTCATCCAAGGAAGGAGTGCGGGGTAAATTTGTCTGTCTGTCTGTCTAATCTATCTATCTATCATCTATCAATTTATTATCTATCATCTATTTCATTTATTTTACCTATCTCATCTATTTAGCTAGCTAGCTAGCTATCATTGATTAATTTCATCTATGTATCATTTATATCTATCATCCATCAATTTATTATTATCTATCTATCTATCTATCTATCTATCTATCTATCTATCTATCTATCTATCTATCTATCTATCTATCTCATCTAGCTAGCTATCTGTCATCTATCAATTTCATCTATCAATCTCATCTATGTATCATGTACATCTATCATCCATCAATTTATTATCTATCATCTATCTATCTATCTCTCTCTCTCTCTCTCTCTCTATCTATCTATCTATCTATCTATCATCTATCTTTATCATCTAGCTATCTATCTATCTGTCATCTATCAATCTCATCTATCAATCTCATCTATGTATCATGTACATCTATCATCCATCAATTTATTATCTATCATCTAGCTATCTCTCTATCTCTCTATCTATCTCTCTATCTATCATCTATCTTTATCATCTAGCTAGCTGTCATCTATCAATCTCATCTATCAATCTCATCTATGTATCATGTACATCTATCATCCATCAATTTATTATCTATCATCTAGCTATCTCTCTATCTATCTCTCTATCTATCATCTATCTTTATCATCTAGCTAGCTGTCATCTATCAATTTCATCTATCAATCTCATCTATGTATCATGTACATCTATCATCCATCAATTTATTATCTCTCTCTCTCTCTCTCTCTCTCTCTATCTATCTATCATCTATCTTTATCATCTAGCTATCTTTCTATCTATCTGTCATCTATCAATTTCATCTATCAATCTCATCTATTTATCATGTATATCTATCATCCATCAATTTATTATCCATCATCTCTCTCTCTCTCTCTCTCTCTCTCTCTCTCTCTCTCTCTCTCTCTCTCTCTCTATCATCTATCTATCTATCTATCTATCTATCACTCTGTCTCTGTCTCCTTGGTGGCATAGTGGTTAGAATACAGGCAAACTCTGCCCACTGCCAGGAATTCAATCCTAACTGATTCAAAGTTGACTCAGCCTTCCATCTTTCTGGTAAAATGAGGATCGAGATTGTTGGGGGCAAGAGGCTGACTCTGTAAACTGCTTGGAGAGGGCTGGAAAGCACTGTGAAGCAGTATATAAGTCTAAGTGCTTCTCCCGCGTAAAATTGGAAGCGTCTTGGCGACGTTTCGACGAAGTCTCATTTGTCATCTTCAGGCTGGTGTTTTCGGCTTCGTGCTTCTAGGAGCAATGTGAGATCGCAGCTGTTTCTTCCTTTTAACTGCTAGTGGGGGGTCTATCTATCTATCTATCTATCTATCATCTATCTATCTACAGTATCTATCTATCTATCATCTATCCATCCCCCCCCCCTCTGTCTCTGCAGTTGTTAAGGGAATTGTGCGGTCATGAAACAAATCTAGCTTCCCCATTTGATTTTTCTTGTCAGATGGTCACAAAAAGAGACCATGTGCTCCCAGGACACTGCCACTGTCATAAACACATGCCAGGTGCCACACGTCCGAATTTTTATCACGTGACCATGGGGAAAACATGCATCAGTTGTAAGTGCGAGAAGTGGTTAGAAGTCACATTTTCCAGTGCCGTTGTGTAACTTTGAACGGTCACTAAATGAGTGGCTGTAAGTCAAGTATACTACAGTTCCCAACAATCTCAGGCACCACAGAAGCAGGGCGCAAGCCACAGAAAAGTCTAATCCGGTCTTTTTACCATTTCATACCCAGGAATATTTTATTTATGGAATTATTTATGAGTCCCCTTCCATTGCAAGCGGGGCCTCCATGGGGAGCAGACAAATTAAACCATGTTAAACAAGCTCATGAATAATATCATAAACATATTAGAATTACATAATTAATCAAAAATAGTATCATATTTATGAACCCTCCAATGGCACCTCTGCAGGGATATCATTTTAAAAGGGCAGGAGGGAAAATTGAGAATATAAAATGGAAACCGTTGGGGTCTCTTTGAAAAATGCTTTTTTTACCCCTGAGGGGGTGAACTGTCTCAAAACCCAGTTCTGGCTACAGACACGTAGAAGCACATTAAATACACACAAGTCACCAGCCACCTTAATTATGGGCAGTCCTCAACTTACGCCCATTCGTTTAGTGACTGTTCCAAATTACGGCGGCCTCAAAAAAGTCACTTACGACCAATCCTCACACTTACGACTGTCAAAATTAGGGTGCCTGGCAACTGGCATGGATTTACGATGATTGCAGGGTCCTCGGGTTTTGTGGCAATGAAAATGTGGCCGACAACCAATCCTCGCACTTACGACGGTAGCGGCATGCCCATGGGTGACATGATCACGATTCAGACACTTGGCAACTGGCTCGTATTTATGACGGTTGCAGCGTCACGAGATCCCCACTTACAACCTTCCCAGCTGCCTTCTGACCAGCAGACAATTGCAGAAGTTGGATTTGTTTAACAACGGCATCACTCACTTAACAACGGCAGTGATTGGCTTAACCAACCAGTCATAAAAAAGATCATAAAAACAGAGGTGACTCACTTAACAACTATCTTGCTTAGCAACGGGAATTGGAACCAATATTTCTGTTGCTAAGCAAGATGGTTGTTAAGTGAATTAGGCCTGACATGATTGGCCCAAAATCACCCAGTCAGTTTTCATGGCTAAGGCGGGACTAGAACTCACTGTCTCCTGGTGATTGGTCCAAAGACAACCAGCCAGCTTTCATACCTAAGGCGGGACTAGAACTCACCATCTCCTGGTGATTGGTCCAAAGTCACCCAGCCAGCTTTCATGGCTAAGGCGGGACTAGAACTCACCATTTCCTGGTGATTGGCCCAAAGTCATCCAGCCTAAGGCGGAACTAAAACTCACTGTCTTCTGGTGATTGGCCCAAAATCAGCCAGCCAGCTTTCATACCTAAGGCGGGACTCGAACTCACCGTTTCCTGGTGATTGGCCCAAAGTCACCCAGCCTAAGGCAGAACTAAAACTCACCTGATTTCTAATTTGGCACCTGGTTCACTAGACGAAATATTATCATAGTAGCTACTCCATTTTGCTTTCTACTCTCTACCGCTACTACTACTCTATTTAATGAGGACTAGCCCCACAAACAAGCTCATCAACAGCTCTTCCGAAGCCTTGCTTCCTTTCCCTCCACCGGCACAGACAAACCACTTGACAACTGAGTGTCAAAAGCGCATGATTGATGTGGGAAGGACAGCCACCGATCAAAACGGCAGCGACAGATCTAGTCAAAGCACTTCAGGCAGAATGTTCTTGCTGGTTTTTTTATTTCCTTATTTTTTAAAAAATGGTTTATGTTTTCGGTAACATCCATCACATGATCTGCTGCCTCAACGATTTGATTTTTAGAGCGGCGCCTCCTGGAGTCCAAATTTTTCGGTATCTTTCTGCTTTTAAGATAAGATATAATCAGTGGTGGGATACAAATAATTTAACAACCGGTTCTCTGCCCTAATGACCAGCTAGGTAGGCGTGGCTCCGTGGTTATGTCACCGCGTGGGCATAGTCAAATCAACGTCACTCAGTTCGATGGGCGCTTCGTATTAGCTGTTACAATGTAACAAGGGTAAACCAGAGAGGCAGTTTCTATAAGCAGGGCAATAAAGATTAGGCTAGAAACACCGCCAGAATGTTTCCTTCCTGCCTTCCTTACAGGATTAGCACCGTACACCGGTTTTCCAAACTGCTTAGAAAGTTAACAACCGGCTCTCCCGAATAGGTGCAAACTGGCTGGGTATAACCTTTATGGTCGTTTTTCTTCTGCGAACACACCGGGTGGGATTCAGCTGGTTCAAACTGGTTCGGGCGAATCGATAGTGGTGACCTGCAGCTGGGCCTGCCCACCTGCCCCGGTGTTATGCCATCCTATTAAACTGCGTTTTTTTAAGCCATACGCATGCACGCAAGCCAGGCGTGGGTTCTACTTACCTTTACTACTGGTTCGTAACGGGGCTGCGTGTGCGCGCAAGCGAAGCGAGCAGATACATGCGCTCTTCTGTGAAGAAGCATTTTGATGACATCATGGGCGGTGGGCGGAGCCTCCTGCTGGTTTTACTACCGGTTCTACAGAACCTGTGCGAACCAGGGGGCAACCCACCACTGATGCAAGCGCTCGCGAGAGCAAAGCGCATGCGCAGACAGCCGCGCTCGCTCACATTTTCAGTGCTGGGGCGAACCGGTTGTTAAATTATGTGAAGCTGACCAGCACCCATTAAAAACTCATTTTGTGAGTCCTTTCTCAAAAGTTATTCTCAAAAAATCAGGAAGAAATTTGACACCTGGGGAAACGGGGAGAGAAAAATGCCAAATTTGGTTGCCAGATGTTTCCTTCTGGGGTTGCAGGAAGTCCTCGGCTTATGAACCATTCGTTTAGTGACCGTTCGAAGTGACAACGGCACTGAAAAAAGGGACTTATGACCGATTTTCACACTTAATGACCATTGCAGCATCCCCATGGTCACGGGCTTGATATTTGGATGGTTGGCAGCTGACTCGTATTTATGACGGTAACAGAGTCTTGTGGTCACATGATCCCCTTTTGCGACCTTCTGACAAGATTCACTTAACAACCGCATTACTAACTGAACAACTGTAGCAATTCACTCAACAAGTGTGGCAAGGAAGGTCGTAAAATGGAGAAAAACTCACTTAACAACCATCTCGCATAGTAGCAAAAATTTAGGGCGCAATGGTGGTCGTAAGTTGAGGAGTACCTGAATTTTTCTCTAGAGTAGAAAACTTTCCTGGGTTTTTTTTTCCTGTTCGCCCCCTTACAGGTAGTCCTCGACTTACGACAGTTCATTTAGTGACCCTTCAAAGTTACAATATCACTGAAAAAAGTGAGTTAAGAACATTTTTCACACTTACGACCACTGCAACATCCCCCTGGTCACGTGATCAAAATTCAGATACTTGGCAACTGACTCACATTTATGACAATTGTGGCATCCCTGGGTCACCTGATTCGCGTTTATGACCTCCTGACAAGGCAGAGTTCATGGGGAAGCCAGATTCACTTAACAACCGTGTTACTCGTTTAACAACAGCCCTGATTCGCTTAACAACCGCAGCAAGAAAAGTCATACAGTGGGACAAAACTCGCTTAGCAGATTTCTCACTTAACAACACACATGCTGGGCTCAATTGCGGTCGTAAATTGAGGACTACTCGTACATCACAATTTTAACTTTGATACGAGAACTTTTTCGGGAGTGACAGGGAAAATGCCACTCCATCACCACTGCCAACCCTTCGCCACTAAAAAAAAAATCAACTCACAAATACCTCCAGAGGGATGTAAAATTCTCAAGCTCCCTGAAAATAAAGCAGAAAACCAGAAGCCTCTTCTCCCCCCCCCATCCACCCTCACCCTCCCGGAAGACAGAACAGTCCCAGGATGCACGAGAGGGACTAGAAACCGCATTTTTACCTGATCGGATGGGACGGCTGAGTCCTCGCCTGCCGTGGCAAGGAGGGCCTTGCTCCGGTTAAGATCGGAGGCGTCCACTTTGATGAGACGGTGTTTGGGCGACCCGTATTTCCCTTCCAAATTACCGCTACAGCCACACCCCTTATTCGGCGAGCCTCCCGGATCCGGATCGGTTTTGCCGTCCCCGTCTTCGTAGGGATCCTCAAAATCTAAACTCTTCTGGGCCCGATAGGCCTTTAAGATGTCGCTCTCGGTGTAGTCTGGCTTGGGGGGCTGCGGGGGAGACCTCCTGCTCCCAAAACTGAGGTAATCCTTAAACCATTTGGCCATGGTTTATCCGAGGACGGTGGCAGCCAGCACCCCCACCCCCCCAAAAAGATTTCCTGCGAGACGGACAAGCCAACTAGGAACAGAACAAGATCTTCAAATTCTCGCTTAAGATCATCCGTGTGAATCGGGATTGGTAATCCGGATTAGCTGCTATCCATCACTGCTCCTGATGTGAAGAAGGAGAGGGAAGCGGAGTGGTTATTTCACCCTGTACTGGTAGTCCTCGTCTTACAACCATTCGTTTAGTGACCGTTTGAAGTTACAACGGCATTGAAAAAAGTGATTTAGGACCATTTCTCTTTTTTTCTGTCTGTGTCTCTGACTGTCTCTCTCTCTCTCTCTCTCTCACTTTCTCATTAATTTTCTCTTTTTCTCAGTCACTTTTTCTTTCTTTCACTCTCTCTTTTTCTCTGTTTCTCTCTGTGTGTTTCTCTCTCTCTCTCTCTCTCTCTCTGTCTCTCTCTTTCATTACTTACTCCATCCATCCATCTCTACCTATCTATTATCTACCCATCCCTCAATCCATCCAATTACTCCATCCATCCAGATGGGAGAGAGATTTTCAACTATAAAATGTAGACTTCAACTAATATAGATCTCTCTCACACACACTTTCTCTCTCTCTCTTTCACATTCTCCGCCCTTCTCTCTCTCACTTTCTCCCCCTCTCTTTCTTTCACCTACTCTTTCTTTCTCTCTTTTTTGCTCTCTTTCTCTTTCTGTCTCTTTCTCTCTCTGTTTCTCTCTCTCTCTCTCTCTCTCTCTCTCTCTCTCTTTCATTACTTACTCCATCCATCCATCTCAGCCTATCTATTATCTACCCATCCCTCAATCCATCCAATTACTACATCCATCCAGATGGGAGAGAGATTTTTAACTATAAAATGTAGACTTCAACTAATATAGATCTCTCTCACACATACTTTCTCTCTCTCTCTTTCACATTCTCCGCCCTTCTCTCTCTCACTTTCTCCCCCCCTCTTTCTTTCTTTCACTTACTCTCTTTCTTTCTCTCTTTTTCGCTCTCTTTCTCTTTCTGTCTCTTTCTGTCCCTTTCTCTCTCTGTTTCTCTCTCTCTCTCTTTCATTACTTACTCCATCCATCCATCTCTACCTATCTATTATCTACCCATCCCTCAATCCATCCAATTACTCCATCCATCCAGATGGAAGAGAGATTTTCAACTATAAAATGTGGACTTCAACTAATATAGATCTCTCTCACACACACTTTCTCTCTCTCTCTTTCACGTTCTCCGCCCTTCTCTCTCTCACTTTCTCCCCCTCTCTTTCTTTCTTTCATTTACTCTCTTTCTTTCTCTCTTTTTCACTCTTTCTCTTTCTGTCTCTTTCTGTCCCTTTCTCTCTCTGTTTCTCTCTCTCTCTTTCGTTACTTACTCCATCCATCCATCTCTATTATCTATTATCTACCCATCCCTCAATCCATCCAATTACTCCATCCATCCAGATGGGAGAGAGATTTTCAACTATAAAATGTAGACTTCAACTAATATAGATCTCTCTCACACACACTTTCTCTCTCTCTCTTTCACATTCTCCGCCCTTCTCTCTCTCACTTTCTCCCCCTCTCTTTCTTTCTTTCACTTACTCTCTTTCTTTCTCTCTTTTTCACTCTCTTTCTCTTTCTGTCTCTTTCTGTCCCTTTCTCTCTGTTTCTCTCTCTCTCTCTCTTTCGTTACTTACTCCATCCATCCATCTCTATTATCTATTATCTACCCATCCCTCAATCCATCCAATTACTCCATCCATCCAGATGGGAGAGAGATTTTCAACTATAAAATGTAGACTTCAACTAATATAGCTCTCTCTCACGCACACTTTCTCTCTCTCTCTTTCACATTCTCTGCCCTTCTCTCTCTCACTTTCTCCCCCTCTCTTTCTTTCTTTCACTTACTCTCTTTCTTTCTCTTTTTCGCTCTCTTTCTGTCTCTTTCTGTCCCTTTCTCTCTCTGTTTCTCTCTCTCTCTCTCTCTTTCGTTACTTACTCCATCCATCCATCTCTATTATCTATTTTCTACCCATCCCTCAATCCATCCAATTACTCCATCCATCCAGATGGGAGAGAGATTTTCAACTATAAAATGTGGACTTCAACTAATATAGATCTCTCTCACACACACTTTCTCTCTCTCTCTTTCACATTCTCCGCCCTTCTCTCTCTCACTTTCTCCCCCTCTCTTTCTTTCTTTCACTTACTCTCTTTCTTTCTCTCTTTTTCACTCTCTTTCTCTTTCTGTCTCTTTCTGTCCCTTTCTCTCTGTTTCTCTCTCTCTCTCTCTCTCTCTTTCGTTACTTACTCCATCCATCCATCTCTATTATCTATTATCTACCCATCCCTCAATCCATCCAATTACTACATCCATCCAGATGGGAGAGAGATTTTCAACTATAAAATGTAGACTTCAACTAATATAGCTCTCTCTCACGCACACTTTCTCTCTCTCTCTTTCACATTCTCTGCCCTTCTCTCTCTCACTTTCTCCCCCTCTCTTTCTTTCTTTCACTTACTCTCTTTCTTTCTCTTTTTCGCTCTCTTTCTGTCTCTTTCTGTCCCTTTCTCTCTCTGTTTCTCTCTCTCTCTCTCTCTTTCGTTACTTACTCCATCCATCCATCTCTATTATCTATTATCTACCCATCCCTCAATCCATCCAATTACTCCATCCATCCAGATGGGAGAGAGATTTTCAACTATAAAATGTGGACTTCAACTAATATAGATCTCTCTCACACACACTTTCTCTCTCTCTCTTTCATATTCTCCGCCCTTCTCTCTCTCACTTTCTCCCCCTCTCTTTCTTTCTTTCACTTACTCTCTTTCTTTCTCTCTGTTTCGCTCTCTTTCTCTTTCTGTCTCTTTCTCTCTCTGTTTCTCTCTCTCTCTCTTTTTCTCTCTTTCATTGCTTACTCCATCCATCCATCTCTACCTATCTATTATCTACCCATCCCTCAATCCATCCAATTACTCCATCCATCCAGATGGGAGAGAGATTTTCAACTATAAAATGTGGACTTCAACTACCTGTATTATAGATCTAACTTTACAGACAGTTCTCGATCATTCAACAACCAGTCGTTTAGTGACCGTTCAAAGTTACGACGGCACTGAAAACGGTGACTTATGTCCATTTTTCACACTTATGCCCATTGCAGCATCCCTATGGTTCGCGAGATCAAAATTCAGATGCTTGGCAACTGACTCGTATTTGTGACGGTCACAGTGTCCCAGGGTCACGCGATTCCTTTTGCGACCTTCCGACGAGCAAAGTCAAGGCGGAAAGCCAGATTCACTTAACAACAGCGTGACTAATTATAACAACTACAGTGATTCACTTAACAACCGCTGTGGGAAAGGTCGTAAAATGAGGCAAGCATCACTTAATGACTGTCTCGCTTAGCAATGGAAATTTTGGGCTCAGTTGTGGTCGTAAGTCGAGGACTACCTGTAATATTGCTGGAATTGTACAATTTTATGTTTTTTCTCTCTCCAGTAACCTCAGCTTACATTTCATGGAATAAATTGCTCATATTTGGCAGAGAGGAATCTCATATTACCGAAGCTAAAACAAAAAAGTGATTTAAGCCAAACTTGAATTTAGGCAAGCAATCTTTGACTGCTCCTTTCTTCAGAATAAAATAATAACTTTCACCCTATCTTCCTGGACAGTTGTATGGAATATTAGGGGTCATTTTGCACTGGGGAGTTATTGCTATGAAGAGAACATGGATGGAAAATATGTAACTCAGACTAATAAGCAAGCCTGGATAAAGATTTATGAGGGGATTTTTCTTTCCCCTGCAAACTTCTACAGAATAATACACAAACCCAGATTTTACTGTAAACTGGCCAGACATATCCAGTTTTGGCAATGTCAGCCTGCAAATATGGCGAGGCAATCGTTTTATATTTTATTTTGTTTATCCAATCGATGCCACATCAAATCTTACAAAGAGGAACTCTGGAGACTGCACCGAAAAAGGCATTTAGGATTTCAACGAATTCCAGAAAGCGGCTTTCTCAAATGTGCGGCCTACCTCGCCGGGTTGTTGTTAAGCGTATCAATAAACCATTTCAGTTGTATATCATAAGAGAAGGACCAGGGGAGACATGATAGCAGTGTTTTAATATCTGAGGGGCTGCCCCAAAGAAGAGGGAGTCAAGCTATTCTCCAAAGCACCCGAAGGCAGGACAAGAAGCAACGGATGGAAACTCATCATGGAGAGAAGCAATCTAGAACTAAGGAGGAATTTCCTAACACTGAAAACAATTAACCAGTGGAACTGCTTGCCACCAGAAGTTGTGAATGTTCTAACACTGGAAGTTTTTAAGAAGAGACTGGACAGCCACTTGTCTGAAATGGTATAGGGTTTCTTGCCTGAGTAAGGGGTTGGATTAGAAGACCTCCAACTCTGTTATTCTCTATTCTCTATTCTATTATTGTGTTGATTCATCCAACAGAATTATCTTTAGACTGGGCATTCTCGGATGATTCAGTCTAACAAAGAGCAGTTACTGTTGTTGTTGTTGTCTTGTTCTTGTTATTATTATTAATTTAATCTTAAATTAAAGCCTGGTGGCTCAGCAGACTAATGCATTGTAATTAACATCCAGCTGTCTGCAATTGTGAGTCCGTAAGGAGAAGGGCGGTATATAAATCCAATAAATAATAATAATAATAATAATAATAATAATAATAATAATAATAATAATTACTGTAAGTTCGAATCTCCCCAGGCTCAAGGTTGACTCAGCCTTCCATCCTTTCTAAGGTAGGTAAATTGAGGACCCAGTTTGTGAGGGCAATAAGCTGACTTTGTATAAATATACAAAAGTATGAGGGCTATTGCTTAACGCCTTGTAAGCCGTCCTGAGTCTCCGGAGAAGGGCGGCATATAAATCAAATTTTTAAAAAATTCGATTGACAGTCTGGGATTGGTAAAAACTTAACAGTTCAAGTCCTAACCAAGGACCTAACAGCTGTTAAGATAATGTCGGAGTATGTAGGCAGTTCTGAATAGGGTGGGGTTTTCTTTTTTGCAAATGTGGGATATTATATTGTTATTATAGTTATTATTATTACTATTTTTATCATCACCAATAATAATTAAAAGCCTGCCTTGGCTTGTCTCATTCACAGCGTTTCTTTCCCATGAAAAGAAACATTAGGCATTATTCTAATGTTCTAATTATTTTAGACCTTATTCTATCCTAAATGGCTGAGATTAGGAGACAAATCTAAGCATTAAACAAATCCTTTATCATCTCGCTGCTCCTATCTTTAACAAAATATTAAATTGCATTTTGGTAGCTTCCGTTTTTGGCTACGTTTCCCTCCTTCTCGGTTCCCCTTTAAAGGCTCTTAGGATTTTGGTAGAGTGGAGTTATTTACTTTCAAGTTTTCCTTGAAAATCCATCTGGCTAAGACAACGAAAGTTCAACACACAAATCTTAAGGGAGGGAAAAGCAGAATCTTCAAAAGATGTTATTCTTACCCAGACATCTACCTTGATGTCACTCTCCTGCTGAACTCAGCATGGCTCATATCACATTTGTTTAAAAAAAAAAAATGTGAGGCTTGAAATTCAACCTAAGGACATAAAGACTGCTCATCCTTTTCAGTTTTGGGTCAAAAGATAATTTTGTCCTTCCCTGCCAATCCAACCTATCGCACCCCAAAAAGACCTTCCTTTTTAAAAAAATGTATGCCAACCTTCCCAATGGCTTCTGTCAAAAAACGGAGAGAGAAATAACATTTTTTAAAAAAAGAAGCCATTTCAGAAAAGAGAAAGGAAGGGAAGGGAAGGGAAGGGAAGGGAAGGGAAGGGAAGGGAAGGGAAGGGAAGGGAAGGAAGGGAAGGGAAGGGAAGGAAGGGAAGGGAAGGGAAGGAAAGGAAAGGAAAGGAAAGGAAAGGAAAGGAAGTAAATAGATGGGGAAGGGATGGGAAGGGAAGGATAGGAAAGAGTGAAGGATAGGGTAGGAAAAGAAAGGGGAGGAAGTAAATAGATGGGGAAGAGAAGGGAAGGGAAAGATAGGAAAGAGTGAAGGATAGGGGAGGAAAAGAAAGGGGAGGAAAGGGGAGGGGAGGAGAGGAAAGGAAAGGAAGTAAATAGATGAGGAAGAGAAGGAAGGGAAGGATAGGAAAGAGTGAAGGATAGGGGAGGAAAAGAAAGGGAAAGAGAGGAGAGGAGAGAAGAAAGGAAAGGAAAGGAAAGGAAAGGAAAGGAAAGGAAAGGAAAGGAAAGGAAAGGAAAGGAAAGGAAAGGAAAGGAAAGGAAGTAAATAGATGAGGAAGGGATGGGAAGGGAAGGATAGGAAAGAGTGAAGGATAGGGTAGGAAAAGAAAGGGGAGGAAGTAAATAGATGGGGAAGAGAAGGGAAGGGAAAGATAGGAAAGAGTGAAGGATAGGGGAGGAAAAGAAAGGGGAGGAAAGGGGAGGGGAGGAGAGGAAAGGAAAGGAAGTAAATAGATGAGGAAGAGAAGGAAGGGAAAGATAGGAAATAGTGAAGGATAGGGGAGGAAAAGAAAGGGAAAGAGAGGAGAGGAGAGAAGAAAGGAAAGGAAAGGAAAGGAAAGGAAAGGAAAGGAAAGGAAAGGAAAGGAAAGGAAAGGAAAGGAAAGGAAAGGAAAGGAAAGGAAAGGAAAGGAAATAAATAGATGAGGAAGGGATGGGAATGGAAGGATAGGAAGGATAGGAAAGAGTGAAGGGAAGGGGAGGAAAAGAAAGGAAAGGGAAGGAAGTAAATAGATGGGGAAGAGAAGGGAAGGGAAGGATAGGAAAGAATGAAGGGGAGGGGAGGAAAAGAAAGGGAAGGGAAGGAAGTAAATAGATGAGGAAGGGATGGGAAGGGAAGGATAGAAAAGAGTGAAGTGTAGGGTAGGGAAGGGAAGGGAAGGGAAGGGAAGGGAAGGGAAGGGAAGGGAAGGATAGGAAAGAGTGAAGGGGAGGGGAGGAAAAGAAAGGAAAGGAAAGGAAATAAACAGATGAGGAAGGGATGGGAAGGGAAGGATAGGAAAGAGTGAAGTGTAGGGTAGGGTAGGAAAGGGGAAGGGAAGGAAGTAAATAGATGGGGAAGAGAAGGGAAGGGAAGGATAGGAAAGAGTGAAGGGGAGGGGAGGAAAGGAAAGGAAAGGAAAGGAAAGGAAAGGAAAGGAAAGGAAAGGAAAGGAAGTAAACAGATGGGGAAAGGAAAGGAACGAAAGGAAAGAAGAAAAGAAAGAAAGGAAAATTTAGGCGGGAAGAGAAGGGAAGGCAGGGGAGAAAAAAATCCATTTACCGGCGTCTTCTGCCAGGATCCGATGGAAATTCAGCCTCGGGAACCTCGGAGGATAAAATCGCGATTTAATCCAGAAAAGCGCAGCGCGCCCAGCCCGCCGTCCGCCGCTTTCCCCGAAGCGAGACTCCGCTGCTCATTTCCATCCGCTTCTGACAAATCCTTCTGCCACTGCTGGGGTTTATGTCCCCCACACCCCCACCCCGCCTCCTCTATAGCCACCCTTCCGCGATACTTCTAAAGTTCAGCCTTGGCTCTTTGGCTTGGGGGGGGCTGATTGCAACGAAACGATCCGCCAAGGGGCTTCAAAGGACAAATCGGCCCCCCCTCTTTTCTCTCCCCCCCCCTTTGTTTGCAACTGAGCGCTTGCTACAGTTTCGGGTTACATTTTGTTTAAAAAAAATCAAAATATCGCAAAGGCGAAGTGGGGTTCCCTGTTCAGTGTTTGGGGTTGCCCGGAGGGGCTTCGGTTGATGGGAGGCAGAAGTGAATCGGTGCGAAGCCCTCTCCGTCCTCCCCAACGCCCCCCCCCCACCCACGAGTCTCTCTCTCTCTCCCCCTCCCCAAATAAATCAAGCTCAAAAGCCGCCCGCTCGACCTT